>MU227235.1:609601-650018 GCA_018584345.1 Thuja plicata | reverse complement strand
CCAGTTGGTTGAATTGTTTCAAGGCCTCTGTCCTTGTGAGCATCGAGGATCTCTCAAATTGCGGGATTCCCAGGCCTGCTTGGAAAGTAACTGGGTCAAGGGACACCAGTGGAGTGGGGAATCCCGACGGTTCTGCTGGTGCTAACATGATAGCCCGGACAGGAGAGTTATAGTGGGCCGCTAGAGTAAGAACAAGCTCCGAAGATTTCACAGAGCATGGGAAGAAAGCTGCCCAAAGAATTCCAGAACCTCCAACGTTAGTCGCAATTGTATCTCCAGCCTGCCGCTGAATATGCATTATTTTCACTAGAGCCTGCATTTCTGCCCAAGTTCCGACACCGGGGTCAGTCATAAATTTCACCTGAGACTCAATCTTTGAGCCCATAATCTCCTCAACCTGCATATACTTCATGGTGAGGGGGAGCTTTTCCAGGGCCTTCTCTATCTTAGACTTTGCCGCTGCCCTAGTCTCGGTTGTGGATGGCAACTCCGGACTTCCGGGAGGAGATGAGGCGGATGCTTCAGACATGGTTGTAAAGTGAAGTCCAGACCTGCGAGAAAAAGTGACTGTCAGAACATATTTATCAAAATAAATCAGTAACTCTGGGGTCTGGAGTTCTTATCACCGCGCCGTTTATTTTTCCTGAAAAGTTAGTTTTTCGCATAAGTGTCCGAAAATCAAAACATAAACTAGCACTTTCATTATATCTCTGGGTCCGGGAAATTTTGTCACACTTGACAAAGACATGGGATGAATGACGGAAAGGGACCCAAAGCCCGGAGAAGTGACCGTTAGTAAAGAAGAATGTGGAAACAGGTCCACGCGGACGCCACGTGCGCTAGCATTGAATTGATGGGATGGCACTGGCGGCGGAGTCGACTGTTTGAACGCGCAAAAAGGGAAAGCCACTTGGCCAGAAGTAATTGCGCACATGGGAAATAAATGAGGCTCTGACAGCCTTGATGGAGGAGAGAGAAAACTTCCTATTTGAAACCGGCCGGGAGCCGAGTTCCAAACAGGTGGTTTTCTACCTCGAAGCAAACTTGAAGCAAAAAACCAATAGCAAGGGTGACTCGACCAGCTCGTCGAGCCACCCGGAAGGATATACAGAGAGCCGAAGGGTATATACACAGAAAGGAGGGATATATATAAGGGTTACCTACAAAAATATACATATATACATGAATTTACACGCGGATGACTCCCGCAAAAAAACCAGACAAAGCTGAAACAAGAATATACAGCTATTTACATCATGAACAAGTTATTTACAGGCTATTTATAAATGATTTACAAACTATTTACACCTGCACAGAAGGCGGACAACCTTCTGACAGAGCCAAGCCACCAGCAAGCGGCAGAACCAGAAGACCAAAGGAACAATAGAGAAACAAAGCAAACGAAAATAGAAACAAGCGAACCGAAAGAAAACCAGAAAACAAAAGCGAGAAGGAAAAGGAGGGAAGCAGAGAAACCAACCTGAAAACGCAGAAGGCGGAGGAAGGGAAGATTACCAGGAGAACTCTGCAAAAGCTTCAAATCGTCAAGCTGTCAAGATCACCACCACGGAGCACTAGCGTATGTCTGAGAACAGTAGAAGGTGTTAAGTTTTGATTATCACAAATCTCTCTGTAACTGTTCTGCTAATTGCTTTGAAAATCACTCTATTTCGCTCTAAGTGCTCGGAGATTTTAATCGTGGTAACTGTGAAAATGACAGGCGAGTCTATTTATACCCGCGGTAAAAAGTAATCCTCCACACTCTGGAAATTTTAGGTTAGGCAAAACACCCGGACTCCGGGCCCGGGGATTCCTTACGATGATATTCCTAAAACTTAGGAACATCATCACAAACAATCCCAGAGTCCGGAATCAAGCTTCCAACCAAAAGGCACCCTCCGGGATTTGGGATCCCGGAGGGGAAAAGCGAACCAAGGAAATGACACACTCCGGAGAAGAAAACCCCAGAGAAAGAAAGCAAGAAGGAAAAGAAAGACAAGGCAAAACCGCAACAAAAAGCAAAGAAAAAGAAAAAAAAGGGGGACCCAACATTTTGCACACAAAATGTAGGGATGGGGATGCAGGGCATAACACCATCTCTATTATCAAAACTTGAGCCAAGCCTGCCATAGATAATGTTTGGATTGATGGTCTGAATCCCCTGCATAACTTTTCACGAATTGTCGGAAACAACCACATGCTTAACCACCTTCAAGACCCATTCTAACTGACCGGTAACTTCAAATAGAGTATAAAATACTTGTTTATAGATCAACCCATCGTGTACATGCGAGCCAACAATATTATGTTTTAGGAGGTAGAGAATAGCATGTTTGATGTAATCATCACACACATTAAATAATTTGGAGCACTATTCTTCCAAGGACTCCAAATGACAACATTCAATACCAAATGTTCTATCCATTGAGAAGACCTAAAACAAAGTAACAATAATGAATATAGTGAATAAGTATGCCAACATAATGAATAAGTGGGCAAAATACATTGATGCAATAACAACAAATACATTACAAATGCCAAGCTCACGGTCTCAATGAAATAAACAATGTATAAAACAATATATGGTGCACAACAACAACAAGCATATAATGACATCAATAACATTGCATGATGCCTAAGCTCAAGGGCAAAATACATTGATCCAATAATAGAAAATACATTACAAATGCCAAGTTCACAGTCTCAATAAAATAAATAGTGTATAAAACAATATAAGGCGCATAACAGCAGCAAGCATAACACTAAAATTATTTAAGAAGCTGACTGTGATATTTCTAGAATTGGCGGAGGAAAGAGTACCAAACACTGGAAAGCGAGGCCATAGGATTGACAAGGTTGCTTTGGGAAGTGAAACAGAGGATTGACTATTGGAGAAAAATAGTACTTTGGAGAAAATAATTGTTGGTTTTCTCATCTATTATAGAAAATTCAAGTAGTACATGCATACATAAGAGGATGAACATAAATAATAAGGGTACCATACATTGCCTGAAGTGATGAATTTTTGACTCGGGTATGAATCTAGTGTGCTCCTGTGATGATCCAGAACCTGCAAAGAAAAGAGAGACGACAGTTAGATCAAAAAGATCTAAGCAATGAATGGCATCCTATTATTGATCCTCATATACAATTATGCATGTGCATAGTGAAGCCATACACTTCTGAAAGAAAAACCATGCTACAGGACATATGCACTCAGAAGAATGGTGCATAAAGGAAAGAAGATACCATGTTTTTCCTCATGAAATGATCATAAATGGGGAGTACAACATAGTGAAAATCAATAGAGAAACAAATAAAGAGAGATCAAACACTTCACACAATGCCTTGAAGGTAATAGCAACAATGCCCTAGCTCTCAAAGCCCGTGGGTCATCAAGAATTCCAAATGCAAAGATGTAAACAATTCCAGTATTAAACAGTAAGCTCATAAATAATGCATGATGCCCTAGCTTGCAACCCACAAGCCATCAAGACATTTCCTCATGAAATGATCATATATGGGGAGTACCACATAGTGAATATCAACAACAAAACAAATAAAGAGAGATCAAACACTGTATGCTATCAAAATAGAATGGCAGTGGTGATTCAAAGCATCTACAACCTCAAAAACATGGAAACATTGATCCAATAATAGCAAATACATTACAAATGTCAAGCTCACGGTCTCAATGAAATAAATAGTGTATACATAAAACATTTTATGGTGCACAACAACAGCAAGCATGCAATGAAATCAATAACATCATACATATATATGTATATGTGTGTGTGTGTGTGTATATATTTGTATATATATATATGTATATATATGTATATACATATATATGTATATATATGTATGTATATGTATGTATATATAATGTATATAACAAACAGAGCTCATAACAGGGTCATGTGGTGCTCAAACAGTGAGCTCATAAACAATGCATGTTGCCCTAGCTTGCAGCCCGCGAGCCATCAAGACATTACCTCATGAAATGATCATAAACAAGGAGTACCACATAGTGAATATCAACATAAAAAAAATTAAAGAGAGATCAAACACTTCACATAATGCCTTGTAGGTAATAGCAATGATGCTCTAGCTCTGAAAGCTCACGGGTCATCAAGCATTCCAAATGGAAAGATGTAAACAATGCCAGTATTAACATTCATATTGTGCCATCAAATCAACAAATTACATCAAAAAGAAATTGAGTTAATGAGAAGACAAAGCTCGAATGCCTACCTCAAGTCATGGTTTCCATATGATTGGTCGATGCTCTGTTTGTTATATACATATACATATACATATATACATGCATATATATACATATATATGTATATACATACACACACATATATGTATGTATGTATATACATATATACATACATACATACATATATACACACACACACACATATACATGTATATATACATATATACATATACATATACATATACATACATACATATATATATATATATACACACACATAACTTTTAGAAGAATATGCATATATATACATACACATATATATACATACATAACTTTCAGAAGAATATGCAAGAGTACATGCATACATAAGAGGATGAACATAAATAATAAGGGTATTCAATATATGTTGTAGTGTTTACCACATCTGTTACAACTGTAGAGCCCTTCTTTTTTGTTTGTTTACTTTTATAGTATCACATGCACGCTAAGAAAAAGGAAAGTGGAGGATAAGGATTCACCTTCACAGGCACTTTGTGTTGCAGATAGTACTTTTAGCATTTGGTGAACCTTTTCTCTACCTACTAGTGTTGCTACACTGTTGTGATTTTGTATCTTTCCTTTTTCAGAAAGATGGGTTCAAGCTGGATTAGTGGAGTCATGGTAGTAATGCTCTTAGTATTGGAGCTCTTGGCATGTTGTTTCTTTGGTTGTGTATCTTCCAAGGAGATGGGTATTCATGCATGTATGATAGTATATATACATTGAGTATTGACAAGGCTTGTGGTTTGTGATAAATGGTTTAATGGGGGTGTGTTGTACATGTTTTGTTACAGGTATATGTTGTCTATTAAGTATATTGGCCTTTCATATATGGATATGTATCTTTAATTGACTTCAGACATGAGCTATTTTAAAACCTTCTAAATATCCTAAATGGGGGTATGAGACACCATGTTGTCGAGTTGACAACATTAGTTGTCAACTTGACAACACCATTAAGCCTATTTGGTTTTGACAATCAATTTTATGACAGTTATGGAACAATTTTGGGCAGTTAGGTGGTTGCAATCGGGTTTCTTTTAAGAGTTTGAGTCTATTTCTTTGTTGATCCATGTGAGTGGAAAGGGGGGTGTAGAGTGGATGTGTAAGAAAACCATAATGTAATTGGCTCAATCAATAAAACAAACATTTCCATGCATTGATCTCATTATTTTAATTGCTAAAGAGGTCAGGGAATTGACTGGTATCCTTACTGTACCCAGGCTTCTTGTTGTAACAGTGAATTGGGATTTTAGTCTTCCTTCATGAATTGACTCTCCCACCCCCTGTGAACACTGTGATTGGTGGGAGATGTCTAATATGTAACATATCCTTTTAATATAGTTTGTTTATGTAGGGATTGATAAAGCCCTTTAATCTCATCAATTGATAAGTAGAAGATACTTTCCATAATAATTTAAATTGTGATATTGCTATTAGGATTCAATTTTATATTTTTTGAGTCAAACTCATTCACAACATTTCATGAGTAGTGGTTCACAATAACACATTTATTGTAGCAACTTGGTAGTTTCCTTTATCACCTTCCTTTGTTTTTTTTGTATCATTTTCTTATCCTTAGACATCATCCTTCTGTCCTTGACCAGATGTTTTTTCCTAGTATCAATTAGTGAACCATCCCCACAAGTTGGTTTAGGATCTATTTTATTTTCAAGGGGTTGACCATGCCTACCCTCGATTGGATTTATTGAAGATAATTCTTGTGTAATAGTAACAATGGGTGATGGAATGGGTTGAAGGACCTGAGTATTTCCAATAGATGCAAATTTTTTGTCATTTCTACCAAATTTGGGATTATGTAGATCAAATCTTTCTCTAGAAGAAGGATATGCAATCCATGAATCTTAATTTAAAAAGAGGTCCATCCCTATTAATAATCTCCCAACTAAAATAACTAATAATGATGATTCTATATGATGAAATTCCATATGTGAAAACCAAATGAAAGATTCATGTATGTATGTATGTATTTATCTATGTATGTATATATGTATGCATGTATGTATGTATGTATTTATGTATGTATGTGTGTATGTATGTCTTTATGTATATATGTGTGTATGTATTTATGTATGTGTGTGTATGTGAAACATCTAAATGTATGTATGTATGTATGTATGTATGCATGTATGTATGTTTGTATGTATGTATGTGTGGGTGTGTATATATAGACACACACATATACATACATAAGTACTCACACACACACACACACTTACACACACATATATACGCACATATACATACACACATGCGTATATATGTATGTAAATGTATATATATACATGTAAAAATATAGGTATATGTATACATACACACACACACATATATAAATATACATATACATATATAAACATAAATACACATACATATATGCATACACACGCACCCAAGAGTTGTCATGTCTATGGATATGTCCATACATGCACCAAGAAGCATAGTAACTCACAAATAGTTTTTTAACAATTATTTGAGTTCAATAACATTTAGAAATTTGAGTTAAAACTTATTAAACATGAAGAAATATACACTACATGAGGAAGAATGTCAACAATGATTACAAATTTGAATATTTATACAAATCATTGACATTGAATATAAGTGAGTTACTAATCTCTCTTTCATAATATTTATACAAATCACTGACATTGAATATAAGTGAGATATTAATGCCCTCTAGAAAGTCAACTTCGTAGGCATTAGATAAAAAATTCCTTAAGATCATACATGGACCTATATTCTTCCATTTTAATTTATTACAGGATCCTACATGTTTGAAAGCCTTAGGAGTTTTTATTTTTTAAAGCGTTTAGATATTTCACATATTCCTCTAGCTCCACTGTCTCCTAAGCATCATCTTCATGGTTTGATATATATACAAATAGTTACCTCATTGTACATTGGTAACCTAATTACTAGATGAGTGACTACAGTACCCTAGTTTGAATTATTAGATGACCTTGTTTAATTTGTGTTCATTTCATGAAAAGATACATGTAAAGGAAAATAAATTTTTGCATCTAAAGATTACATGTATATACTATATATATGCCAAATAACTTGTATATACTATACAAGGAAAGGAACTGAAAGATAAAATCATCTAGGTTGTTGTGAGCATAGCCGACTTTCAGAAGAATATGCAAGAGTACAAGCATACATAAGAGGATGAACATAAATAATTAGGGTACCAGAAATTGCCCGAAGTGATGAATTTTTGACCCAGGTATGAATCCAGTGTGCTCCTGTGTGATCCAAAACCTGCAAATAAAAGAGAGATGGGGGTTAGATCAAGAAGATCTAAGAAATGAATGGCATCCTATTACTGATCCTTATCTAAAATTATGCATGTGCATAGTCAAGCCATACACTTCTGAAAGAAAAATCATGCTAGAGGACATGTGCACTCGGAAGAATATTACAGAAAGGAAAGAAGATACCATGTTTTTCCTCATGAAATTATCATAAACGGGGAGTACCACATAGTGAATATCAACATAAAAACAAATAAAGATATATCAAACACTTCACAGAATGCCTTGAAGGTAATAGCAATGATGCCCTAGCTCTCAAAGCTCGCAGGTCATCAAGCATTCCAAATGTAAAGATGTAAACGAATGCTAGTATTAAACAGTGAGCTCATAAACAATGCATGATGCCCTAGCTTGCAGCATGCGAGACATCAAGACATTTCCTCATGAAATGATCATAAACGGGGAGTACCACATATTGAATATCAACAACAAAACAAATAAAGAGAGATAAAACACTTCACACAATGCCTTGAAGGTAATAGCAACGATACCCTAGCTCTCAAAGCTCGCGGGTCATAAAGCATTCCATATGCAAAGATGTAAAAAATGCCAATATTAAATAGTGAGCTAATAAACAATGCATGATGCTCTAGCTTGCAGCCCCTGAGCCATCAAGACATTTCCTCATGAAATGATCATCAACAGGGAGTACCACATAGTGAATATCAACAACAAAACAAATAAAGAGAGATCAAACATTTCACACATTGCCTTGAAGGTAATAGCAACGATGCCCTAGCTCTCAAAGCTCGCGGGTCATCAAGCATTCAAAATGCAAAGATGTAAACAATGCCAGTATTAAACAGTGAGCTAATAAACAATGCATGATGCCCTAGCCTGCAGCCCGCGAGCCATCAAGACATTTCCTCATGAAATGATCATCAACGGGGAGTACCACATAGTGAATATCAACAACAAAAAAAATAAAGAGAGATCAAACACTTCACACAATGCCTTGAAGGTAATGGTAATGATGCCCTATCTCTGAAATCTCGCGGGTCATCAAGCATTCGAAATGCAAAGATGTAAACAATGTCAGTATTAAACAGTGAGTTCATAAATAATGCATGATGCCCTAGCTTGCAGCCTGCGATCTATCAAGGGATTTCCAGTATTAACAATACCAACAATGTCAGTATTAACATTCATATTGTGCCATTAATTCAACAAATGCCATCAAAATGAAGTTGAGTTAATGAGAATACAAATCTCGAATGCCTACCTGATCAAGTTGTGGCTACCATATACCAAGAATCCAATCTTCCATAGTTAGGACCTCTTCATGCACGACAGTATGTGATCACGCTAAATTAGAAATGAGCCTTTATTTTTCTTTTTCTTTTTTTGTTTATAATCACGCGAGTGTCGCAATTCTGACAGTATCGTCGCTATTACAACAACATCGGGGGAACTTGGAAAAAAAACACACAAATGGTAGTGTCGTCACAAATTGGCATCAAAATTAGACCCCAAATGTTGTAGTGATATATTTAAATTGAAAAAAAAAACTTATACCAATATTTGAATTCAAATATAAATTAATATATAAAATACAATTACCTTCTTGTACAAGATTTGAAAGATGGTCGTAGTCCTCTGATGCAAATATTTGAACATTGTCTTCAAGTGTTGTTTCACTTTTCTCATATGTTTGATTAGGTGTTAGCAATCTTTGCTTCCATTCTTCGACCCATTCTTTATTCTCGCAAGAATTCCAATCACTTGAAATACAAAATTGGCAAAAGCATGTAAGCTCCCTTGTCCACAAAGTCCATGTGCTTGCATCTAAACTTTTAAATGAATGCCATGATGATGATCCACTAATTTTCTGATAGTCAAGTCTACGTGGAATGTTATTTTCTTCAATTAATGAAAAAAATTATTTAATTGTACGGTTCTTGTTTGATGCTATAGAATCTTGAATTGCACCAATCCACAATAGCATGTGCATCTTTAAATTTAGTTGCATCCTCAAATATTAACTGCTCTCTAGCCAAAATTCTCTTCACACATACATCAGCTCCATCGTGTTCTCCTTTACCATGTCCAGCTTAAAAAAAACTCCTCATATGTGGTATATTGGTTTCCTTGTGAGCCCTATTAAGCCAATAAAACATTTGAGCAATCTTAAATTGACCCGTACAATTATCAGACCATATGAGATGTTCTCTCATGTGGATTACTCATTCTCTTAAATTAATATAAAATTTTTCAAAACAATGTTGAACAAACTCTAGCGAGTGCATCTGATTATTGTTGACGGGGGTTTGTGACCGGGTCTGCCAACAGGTGTAAGTTGTCACCGGGTACTGAGATACTGGCTAATTTTTCCTGTAAAGGTTGTCCGAAGAAATGAGATTCTCCGGGCCTTCAAGCACGTGAGAGTCGGGTCTCGATGGTGCAAGAGATTAGTTGGGAGTATAACTATTTTGTTCAGGGGGATAGCTAGTTGTCTCGGCTCATCTTCTCTGAAGATTTAGGTAGGTGGGGTTTCCTGCAAGCATTCGTTAGTTAACTAAATAAACTTCAAAAGATAAGCCAGGGTTAGAAATATTCCATCTACCTATAGTCATGCAAATACGTTTAAACATCAACCATGCTCTAACATACTACACTAAAATAGTGAATGTATATAGAGCCATCAATTCATACACATTCAATAGCGAGGGGAAAAGAAGGTCGTTAATCTACTTAAAATATCAGAGCAAGGGACATAAGAAACATACAACACAAAAGAGAATTAACTTAGAGATCAAGAGACCAACAACAACATTGTGAGTATCGTTCCTTCTTCATTAACAGGTTTTCAAGCACCACTGGTGGGTACATCAACAACGGCTTGAGGAGAGCATCTATCTATTAAGAACTTCTAAGAACTAAGGAGCATTGAGCTCTACAACTATGAAATGAAAATGTGAAATGATATAGCTATGGACTGCAAAATCATCAATTCTGCCGACCCTTGGAATGAGGTAAGACTTGTTATTTATACATAGATTTGCCCTAAAATTAACCTAACTTATCTTTTCACTCAATCAATAAAATAAGCTTTCTGGTGGCCGGTACTACCTGCACCATGCTACAACAACCTTGAAAAGAATGGAGGTCTGACATGTCAGAAGAATGAGACAAGAAAGGAGGTATGGAAGAATCAGCCTCGAGAAGAGAGCCAGAGGGAGAATATAAGAAATCCAATCCCCCGGGGATCGAGGCTACATGCCTCATTAATGAAAAATTGACTCACTATCTCCGATATGCTAGGTGTTATGTTGGAGTGGTGCCTTGGGAAGACCACCTGTCAGAGCCATCCCTCGAGCTGATGTGCCTTGTTGGGGTCACCCACTTCCTGACATCCTTATTAACTATCTGATAATGACTGGTCAGCTCTGGGAAACCTAGATGTGGATCACCAAAAGAATACAAAACTGTAGATCCAGAACTCTAGGATCCGAGAGCTTACACTCAAATAATAATGAGTACAAAATATGCTCGGCTGATGAAAATCTCAGGACTCCGGAGGACCTTATTGCTCCTTACTATTTTTAAATGCTTCTAAAACTTGGCTTACACCATCTTCATCCATATCCTTAATGCTATCCCATCGGCCACAGACAACCTCCAGCTTCTCTTCGAATTCTCTGGCCCCATCCCGAAATTCACTTACCATCTTCACGGTATCATGTGCTTGGATAATCATCTTGGATAATCTTGATAACCTTCCCCTGTCAAAGTCCATGGAAGACTGATACAGGGACTTCATCTGCTCGGCATACTTGCTGAGGACATAGTCCTCCGGGGTACATGTCCCGATGGTGAAGGGGTTGACTTGTGACAGCCCTACCACAAATGCATGAAATAGGCCCAAAGGATATCGGGTCGCGGTCACCTTCTCTTTTAAGGCCTTAACAAGTTCCTTGCATACCTTGATTTTGAGGCCAAGTCTGGAGTACTAGGCCTGGAGGGAATCATAATATTTGTCCCCCAAAATTCTCGCCTTTGTGATAGATTCTTCTCTGATGTTGAAGACTTCATCCAACCCGGCCTTCTATTTTTCATACTTCTCTAAGTCTTGTTCCCACACAATAGTGAAAGCATTCGCCTGACTGAGGAGAATGTTGATCTAATAGAGATCCAGGAGGGACACCACTAAAAATTGCCTTACAACAGCTATCTATTTAGTGAACCACCCGTCCATAGCATGTGCCTTCTTCTTCATAGCCCTAAAAGAATCCATATGACACTGTGCAAGCGGTAATCTAGAGGTAGAAGCTTCCAGGTGAACCTCGGCCAGGGGCAACGTAAGTTCTACCAGAAGTGCGAGGAGATTCACATTGGTTTCTCTTTCCTCCTTTAAATTTTGGGTCTGTTTATTGTATCGGGCCTATATTACTTTGGTGGCCTCCTTCAGCAAGTCCAATTCACCCTGCTTGTCCCTCCTTCCCAGTGCCACTTCTGTAATAGTATAATCTTCAAGCCTTATAGCTGTCGCATCCTCATCTAGGGGAGGTGTTGTGATTGCCACAACTGTACTTCCTATTGGACCAGTCTGGAGGGCATGGATCATCCGAGCCTTCTTAGGCTTCTTGGCTTCTGCATTTTGGGCCATCATCTCAGTCAGGGAGAGCGGAATGCCTGTTGCTACCGCCGGGGATTTTCTTTTCCTTGACTCCACCAGCCATTGAGGTGGCTGGGGCAGCTTTTCTCTAAGGACCTGGGCATTAGGATTCCCTTCGGAATCTGGTGGTGCATTCCCAGGATCAACATTGTCATCAGGCTCTTTCTCTTTTTCCTATTCCTGTCCCTTCTCCTATTCTCCAGAGGCCTCAGTGTTCTCTACCACCTTGGCGTCATCCTCCTTGATATCCAGGATTTCTTCCCCGCCAGTATCAATATCACCTATATTTTCAGGGATTTCTACATCCTTCTCAGCATCAGTCGATCCAACATTTATATCTTCACAGATTCCCTCATCATTCTGTCCCTGCTGTTCTTCGGCCTCATCAGTTTCATCTGCCAAAACATCTTCTTCCATTGGAACATTTTCTGGGAATGACTGAGGTATTAGGCTAAGGTTCAGAGTTTGGGCCGCCGTGATTACCTCACCAAATATGCTCCGGGGCATTTGGTCACCCAAAGTAACCAAAGGCATTTGGAGCATGATGATTGGGGGTACGGTTGATCCCGTGGGTCTGATTTCCCTAATCATCGGTTGCTCATCTATGGTTTTCCTTGGTTCATCTTCGACCTCTTGGACCGATTTTTTCTCCCTCTCATCTTGCTCCTTTCATGGTTCTTCCTGGACTTCCTTCTCTACAGAAGCTTCTTGTTATTGGATTTCCTCTTCTACGGGGATATCCTCTTTTTCTTGAGTGGCGATCTCTTCCACCATGTGATCTATATGCTCATGTAGATTCATGAGTTCATCTGCCCCGAAGACATCGTCAAAATCATCATGTGGGGGAGAGGTATCTGAAATGTTCTCTAGTTCAGGGGAATCCAAACTGACATCAATCGGGGGCAAGCTGGGCATACCGGGGCCTTCGTCTGTGCTTGGGGTGGGGTTCACCTTCTGCTTCTTCTTGTATAATAGTAGGACCCCAGTATCCAAAATATTTATAGACTCAACCTTAGCGAAAGTCTGGCTGCTCATCATTGCAGCCAATGATGGGGATCCCGCTGAGCGAGCAGATGGTACCAGAGTTAAGAGGAGGCCCTGATAAAGTTGTGTGCTAATCTTTTGGCTTGGCAGCCTCGCCGACTCCATTTATTTTTGTAGCTATGGCATTATGGGGGTCGGCCCCTCAGGAGGTACCTTGGCTGGGGTATCTTCTTTCTCCTTCCCCTTTCTTGTGCTGGGCCCTGCAACTCCGGAGGTCGGGGCGGACCTTCAAATGATTTTTCCCTTTTGGGTGCTCCTGGGACACACCTACGCAAAATAATTATGACTGGCCTCTATAATGGGGTGACATAATCCCTTAATTGTTAAGTCTTATGGGGTGGCCCAATCCATCAGAGGGAGATCCAATTTGTCTAACCCCTTCTCTTTATACAATGGGTCCTCCAGCGACCCGTCATTTGAAAAACCCTTTGAGAAACCCTGAAGGTCAAGTACTTTCATCAGTCCTTTGGACATTCGTGAATGCTGGCGGGCCCGAAGATCAAAACTGTCTTGGAAATCTTCCCAAAAAACTTTAATATCCGCTATATGTGGTGGGGAGGCCCGGGGAAGCGCTAAAGCTATCTTCCCTAGCAGATCAAAACTATTTCTGGTATGGTCGAATTTGACCAATCCCAGACTCTTCAGCTCATTATCTACCTCCTTTGTTATGACCAGACTGCAAGAATAGTTATCACAAGAAATTGGTAATGGAACGTTGGTGACCTTCTTCAATGTGAAGAGGGCGTGTAGCTCTAGAATCTGTCGTCAAAATTCTAAAAGAATGATTCTATCCCTACAATACTGGGGAAGAAGATAGGGTTTCCTAGAGAAGCCGGTCACCCAAATATACGTGTGTTGCTAGAATTAAATGAAATAATTTCTGTAAGAACTCACCAAGTTCATCGCCTCCTATGATAACCGGTATCTGAAATCCTGAGTAAGTGTCAAAATATTTTGGTAAATGAAGACATCATTTATGCTGCAAAAATTTGGGAAATTGAGTTCCCACTAGATCTGGGGATAATGATCCCACGGTGTCAACTGGCCCGGCCCATTCCCGAGAATGCCCATTGCTTGCAAACCCAGAAAATCCGATCTTTGTTGGGCCAGTTCCCATAGTGCATAAGATGTGATGTGGAACTTTGAATTCTAGAGAATGCCTTTCAACTGCGAGTCCACATGGTTGGCTATGATAGCTGCCCAATTGAAGTTTTGGTTGTGGGTGGTGATGCAGTACAAAAAGTAGTACATCCATGTCAAGAAATCCTAGGCATGGGGCTGTCTGAAGATCTGACACAAAAATATAATGCCCGCCTGATCGGGCTCTTTAAAATCCCCGCGGGGAATCTCCAGCTTCATCTTTTTATGGTCCCTTTTTGGGGACTTCATCCACTGAGAGTTGAGATATTGTCAGGAAAGGAGAGAAGTTCCCTTGAACTCCTCCAATGATTTGGCCTAGGTGAGAACAACGAACCCCATAAATTGAGGGATCCCCAGCCCTGAAGCAAAATTCACCGTGTCTAGATTGACAATAGTCACTGGATAGTGTAATGGTCAGGGATCGACGAGTAGAAAAGTCTGAGTGGGATCATTGTAGAGCATTTCCAACTGGAGTATTAGCTTCGGTGATTGCACCAAGAAAGGAAAATTTGCACCCTAAATTATTCTGGAGGCGGCCAAGTGGATAGCCATATTATCTTCGTTAATCTTCAGTTTGTATATGGCTTCTACTAAGCCCTGCATTTCAGCCCAAAGTTCGGGCTCTGTGTCTGTTATTTCTTGCACTTTGGAGTCCACCTTGGACCCCATGAGAATGCCCTCATTTGGGTATTTGGAGGTTAGTGGAAGCTTAGCCAGTATCTTTTTGGCCTTAGTCTTTGTAGCCACCCGAGTGGAGGTAGTAGGAAGCTCGGGGCTATTAGGAGTGATCACTTCAGACATTTTGATCAAATTATCTGCAACCTGCAAGATCGGAGAACCATCAATACATGATATAATAAAAATAACCTTACAAATTCTGGGGAAATCATCACCATTTCACACCTACCCCAAAAATGTTTGCATACATCAAAATCCTGGGGTATTAAGGCAAACATGAGTCATATTATGGTAAATACCTGGGGGCTCCAGGGCGTTGGACTGAGTGACAGAGACGGGATGAAAACCTAAGGGCCTCTCAGCACCCAGAGTCTAAAAGAGTTATCCATTGTCAACATGACCGATAGGAAGCCAATACACTTGTCATGAGAAAAGGCTAGCCACATACCGCAATCAGGCATGGAGCCTCATCAAATATTTTGATGCCTTTGGCATTAAACTCATTCCCCAGAAAAGAAACTATGTTCTAGATGCCCTTGCTGTATCCGCCAGCACTCTTGAGCCAATGGCTGGCTCTAGAAATTATTTGTTGAGATGGTCCCCAGCCCGTCCATTCCAGACAATGTCACTCACTTTCAGGTCTTCAAGGATGATCATCATATCCTAGCCTTCATGGCCAATGTTGGTGTTTTCGAGGACCAGATAGTGGAAGAAAGAGATCACAAAGATACTGAGCAGGGTGAAGAAGATGACAAGATCATAGACTTGCCAACCAACACCATCCCTAAGGGGATGGTAGCACTAGAACAAATCTTTGATTCAGACCCTCGGGGCTAGGAGAAGATATCATCCTCCTCCGAGGGAGGAAAATTTGAAAAGGTTAACATCGGCCAGGCTGGTGAAGAAAAATTAGTACACATTGGCACCCCCTCCTCCCCCGAGGAGAAGGAGAAGATTCTCACGGTTCTCCAAGAATACATTGATGTAATCGCGTGGGGGTATGAGGATTTAAAGACCTATGATACATCCATCATGACCCATACCATCCCACTCAAACCTGATGCTAAGCCCTTCTGGAAAAAGAAAAGACTGGCCAACCCGCTGATCGAGCCTCTAATTCATCAAGAGGTCCATAAATTGCTGTCAGCCTAGATTATCTTTCCAATCCAGTACACTACATGAGTTGCCAACCTCATCCCTGTGAGGAAGAAAAGCGGCGAGATCTGCCTTTGCATGGATTTTCAAAATTTAAACAAGACATCTAAGAAGGATAATCACCCTCTCCCCTCGTTGGATGAGTTATTACAAATCGTGAATGGATCACAAATGATGTCCTTCCTGGATGGGTACTCCGGGTATAACCAAGTCATGGTTAAGTATGAAGATAGAGACAAAATAAAGTTCACCACCAAGTGGGGAATGTTTGCATACCGGAGGATGCCCTTCAGCTTGATCAACGCAGGGGCCACATTTTAGAAGCCTATGGACATTGCGTTCGAAGGCCTAGTAAACCCATGCATAATCATCTACATGGATGATTTGACTATCTTTTCCCGGGACAGGCGTGACCATTCCGCCCACGTCGCCCAAATTTGCAAGAGATGTCGCCGGTACAGAATATCCCTCAACCCTAAGAAATGTATATTCGGGGTCACTGAAGGGAAGTTTCTTGGGCATATTGTCTTTGAGAAGGGTTTATCCATCGACCCTGAGAGATTTGAAGCGCTGCTGAATCTACAAATGCCCGATAGCAAGAAGGAAGTGAGATCTTTCTTTGGGAAGATAAATTTTGTCTAGCGATTCATCATTGGATTCGTCAAGATAGTGAAACCACTGAATGAAATAATGAAGAGAGATACAAATATTGAGTGGAGTCTTGAAGCAAAGCTGGCATTCACCCAAATCAAACAAATGATTGTGGAGGCCCCAGTCTTGGCTACTCTAGACTATTCCCTCCCTTTTCACATATACTCCTTTGCTTTGCCGCATTTTACCATGACATTTTTGACTCAAAAGGTTGAAGGAAAAGAACGACCAATAGATTTTACGAGCTCCCCTTTTAAAAATGTTGAAGTCCAGTATACGCCTTTGGAAAAGCAGGCCTTTGCTCTTGTCTGCACTGTGAAGAAATTCTGGCATTATATTCTCTGGAGCAAAGTGCACGCTATCATCCCAGCCCAAGTTGTTAAGTCTCTACTCCTGTAGTGTGAATTGGGTGAATGACGGGGGAAATGGATGGCCATCCTCCAAGAGTACGATTTAGAAATGCAACCCATGAAGATAGTTTGAGGCCATGGACTATGTAGAGTGATGGCAGAAGAGACTCCCAACATTGAATGCCAAACATATACAGTGGAGTCCATCACTCAAGATCCATGGTATACCGACCTGGTATACTTATTGTTGAACAACAGATGCCCAGAGGGGCTACCCCCAAACAAATGTCATGCCCTGCGGCTGAAAAGTGCTCACTTCATGATAAAAAATGGAATGCTTTTTCACAGAAATTATGAAGGGGTATACCTCTGGTGCATAGACAGGGACTAAGCTGCAAAAATGATCGATGAATTTCATGGGCAGTTTGGAACCATGCACGACTCAGCTGACGCCACTGCCCATCAAATCCTCCAGACCGAATACTATTGGCCCTGTATCTTCAAAGATGTCTACACTCATGTTAGAAGATGCCATACATGCCAAACAATGGCACATCGAGAGCGAAGCCCGGCCACGCCTTTGCAGCCGGTCTTTGAAGCTAGACCCTTCACCCAATGGGCATTTGATTTTATCAGGGAAATCAACCCCAACTCGTCTGCCAACCACCGGTACATTTTGATTGCTACCGATTATTGCACCCAGTGGTCTGAAGTAATTCCTTGTAAAAATAACACGACAGACCTAGTTATAAAATTCCTGGAAGAAAACATCATCACAAGATTGCTATAGTATGTGACAATGGTCTGACATTTTCTTCGGTGCAACAACTTGAATGGACCTATGATAGGAAGGTCACCCTGAAGTTCTCTAGCAACTATTACCCCCAGGGAAATGGTGTTACTGAATCAACCAACAAAAATTTAGTTGAGGCGATCAAACATCTGTTAGAACAGAACCCCCGTGACTGGCACCAAAAGCTTAGATTCGCTCTCTGGGTGGATCACATCTGCATAAAGGCAACCCTAGTGACATCCCCATTCCATCTGGTTTATGGCTAGAATCCAGTATTCCCCATCAACTTATAGATCCCAGTTTTATAGTTCATGCAGGAATTCAGCAACCGGGACAACATCGTGGAATTTTGACTTTTGAACCTAGTACAAATGGAAGAACAAAGAGACGCAGGCCTTGAAAATTTTGTGCATCAACAAGAAATAGTAAAACAATGGTTTGATAGAAGAGCCTAGTATAAGGCCTTTCAGATTTTGGACTTGGTTCTCTTGTGGGACAAGGCCCAGGAAAAGAAAGGAAAGGACACTAAGTTTTAGTAGCTCTGGCTTGGACCATGCCTGATAGCTAAGATCTGCGGGGAAAATACTTATTGCCTCAACACTATGACTGGAGAAGCTATCTCATTTCCTGTCAATCGACAGTTTCTTAAGCACTACTTTGAGTAAGGTAGGTGGTGAGTTTGTTCCAAGTTGTATTATATGTACGTTTCTTGTTTGTAAATATCTCTCCTGGTGTTCCGTTTGGAGTACCTTTGCCTTGTGAATGGTTCTTGTTGGCCGCCCTTCGCGATCACCTTTTCTTGGTGTTTCTATTTGTTTTTGGTTTCTTTTTATTTTTTGGTTTCCCAATGTGTTGCCTTCATTGCATAGACCGGTATGCTTTGCATAACACCTAGCCTTTGGAACAGTATCTTGTGTATTTTGGGTAATTTGGAATCTATTGTTAGCATGGTGGAATTTGTCCACACTCCAGAGTTGTTTTGTAAGTATGGTAAAAGGAGTTGTGGGTAATCTTCATCAGGTTCACATCTTGATGGTCTGAACGTTAGTTAACAGAAAATCTAAGAAGTAATTAATCAAACACCATGAAAGCAGATTGTTCGCACTAGTTATTGCCCAAGTCTAAAAGTCATTAAAATATCTCGGGTCTAGAAATTTCTCTCCTATTTGGTAATCTCAAGTGGATGGCAAGGTGAAAGAAGTACCACCATTGAAATTAGTTAAGCTTAAGGTTCACGGTGAAAGAAGTACCGCCTTTCCATCCAAAAAAGAAAAAGAATAAAAAGAACTGAAGAATGGAGGATTCCGGTATCCGAGGGAAATGTGCAAGATATGATGACTTTGGTTCAATTTGTTTAGTGCCTCCTCTCTGCTTCTCTCGGAGGTCATCGGCTTGGTCTTCTTTCAAAGCACACACTTCACAGCTGATGAAAAGACCGAAATATTGAATCGGTTGATGGGCTGGATTTTCTCAGACACCTCGCACTTTGCAAGCAGAATGCTCCAGGTAAAGATTTATTCTGGTTTTGCTAACCAGAGATTCTGAATTTCTCAAATGCGCTAAGGCATTTGTCCCTGTAATATATGAAATAGGGTGTTTAGGAATACGTAAGGAATTGAAAGAGGATAAGGTGATTTGATTGTTAATTGTTGTTTGTTTTGATTAAAGTGTGTTGAATTCCTTAACACTACTTTATACTTACTTGAATTTAATTGATTGTGTATTGCAATTGTGATTAGGGAGAAGATAAGATGTTCCTCTTTTATTCCCAAATGCACAAATGGAAGATCCAAGTTGATCAACCCAAAAGAAGGGTTAATGCACAAACGAATCAACTATTCGGAAAGGAGAATAACAAGAAGGATATCTTATATTCTATTAATTATATGTATAGATATGATATATGACAGTATTTGAAGAAATAGGAGAAATGCACTAACTTTAAAGAATTGCAGATCAAAGAATGTTGTTTTCTGATGTCTGTAGACTATTTCTGGAAAAATTGATAGTTGATCTCGTACCAAAACACAGAGACGAACAAAACCCAGAAATATTTTTCTGTTCTGATATCCTCTTATGAAAAAGGTCGACCTTGACCCACAAATGTCAACCCTGACCCAATAATGTTGACCTTAACCTGCATAGGTCCGACAGAGAATCTGTTCGCGTTGTCCAAAAGAAAGCCGAAAAGGGTATCTAGATCTGGTCTCAAATCTGTAGTCCTAAACCTATACCTACAAGAAAAAGAGGTTTGTTTTTTGTGGGGGAGGGGTTTTCCTTGGTCAAACCTTAGTTTTGGAATTAACCTCAAATATATGTAATTGAAATTGCAGAAATAGACAAAGTAAATGCTTAAATTCACCTTGCTTGTAAAATTCCTTGTGGTGGATTCGAATCCTTGGATCCACAAGTATGTTTCAAGATGTGGAATGTAGAAAAGTAGGATGTCTTCAATCTCTTGCTTGTAGATCTCCAACACCAAGTCTTGAATGGGTTCTTGAATTTGGAATAGGCTTGGAAGAAGGTGGATGAAGAGATCACCAAAAGGGTACTATGTAGCTTGAATCCTTCAATGGCCTCCAATGGATCTCCTTAATGAAAATGGATGCTTGAGTGGATGAATGTTTGCTTGAAATCTTGCTCCTTAGCTTGCTTGAGTCACCCTTGAAGATAGTTTGAGAATGCTTGATCACAATTAGAAGACTTAGTTTGCTTGATGATGTTTATCGTTAGAGAAAATGAGAGGAGAAGGCTCCCTTTTATATGAAACTAGGGCACAATCTTCTAAGGAGGCCGAAATAGGAGAATTAAATTTCCATTAAAGCCTTTACCCCTAGGAGAGGACCTATATTAAATATAATTTAGGAATTGACACTTCAGAACCTGAAACAACCGACCCAGAAGCAGGAAAATACTTTTTGCAAAGACCGACATCCAAAACTGTGAGACCCCGGGATCTGAACCCTGGGTCAAGATTGAGGTCGACCTTGACCTAGGTCAGGGTCAAGGTCGACCTTGACCTAGGTCAAGGTCGACCTTGACCTAGACATAAAAGGTCGAACCTGACCCTGAAACCCTGAATCACCAGTCTGTAGTTTAGAATGCAGAAATCAAGCTAAACAGGAGTGGAAAGAAGGACAGAACAGGAGGGAAGCCATGTCAAGATTGGGAACCTTTTCAAGGTGCTTTTCATGACCCCAAACCACTTACTCGAAAGGCTAAACAAGTCTAAAATGGAAGTGCTTCCATTTTCTGACTATACAGTCCCAGATAGTCGCCATTTTTTATGTCCTGCATACCCGTCCCTACATTTTGTAGGCAAAATGTTGTGTCCCCCTTTTCACTTTTGCTCTTTCCCTTGTTTTCTTTTGTTTTCCTTGTTTTACCTCCGCGCTTTGCTTCTGCGAGGGTTGCCTTTCTTTTTTCTTTTGTCTTCTCATGTCTCCGGGACCCGGTTCTGGAGTTTGTTTTTTTGAGAGACAGATCCCAAACTCCGGGATTCTCTGCCATCATGTCTTCTTTTGCGAGAAGGTATAGTTGCATGGAATCCCCAGGCCCAGAGTCTGGAGGTTTTCTTGTTTCAGAGTTTTCAGAAAGAGTGCTACTCATTTTTATCCTAGGGGTATAAATATAAGTTACCTGTCATTTTCACATTTATCGCGATTAAAACACTTAGAGCACTCAGAGCGATTTTAAGGCGATTAAACATCATTTTTCTCTTGTGTGTAGTGGTTAATTGAATAGAGATTTGCTATGCTAGTGCATGATCATTCGAAGGTGAACTTGTTGCAGAGCACTTCCCATGATCATCTTCCCTGCATTCTTCACATTTCCAGATAGGCTTTCGGCACTCCCCTCTCTGGTTCCTGGCTTGCTTGTTTTCGTTTGTCTTCTTTGTTTTGGTTTCTTTCATTTTGCTTTCGTTCCCACCTTTGGTTTTTCTTTTCTGTCACCTCCCGTTGGTGGGTTGGCTCTGCCAGAGGGTTGTCCACCCTTTGTGTAGTTGTAATTTAGTGTATAAAGTTGTATATTGTCGTAGAGTAGCTTTAGAGGTCTCTGTATATTTTGTACACCGTGTAAGTTTGTGTAAATAAGTGTATATATGTCGTTTGTCTTGTGGTCAGCCTGCAAGTTGTGCTTCGACCCTCATTGTGCTTTGATCCTCTATACATTAAGCATATATTTCCTGTATATCCTTCCATTATGTCGAGCTCACCACACTCCATCGCATCTTAACCAATCCATCAAGCTTGTCAGAGAGGTAATCGCCACGGTTTGAACTTGGCACCTCGCTGGTTTGAATCATGGTAGCTTTCTCTCTCCTCTATCATGTCATCTTAATGGTGAGATTAATTTCCCACGAGCGAGAATTCAAACCCCATCCCATCTGGCATTTACTCCTCCCCATGCCAGCCCACTTATCGCCATTAATGTCATTCTGTCACCTGTCACGTCGCCACGTGACGACCCATGTCAGCCAAGTACGGCTTCCTATCGGTCACGTTGACAATGACTAACTCTTCTGGACTCTGGGTACTGAGAGGCCCTTGGGTTTTCATCCCATCTCTGTCACTCAGTCCAACGCCGTGGAGCCCCCGAGCGTTTACAAGAATCTGACTCATGTTTGCCTTAATACCCCAAGATTTTGATGTATGCTAACATTTTTGGGGCAGGTGCGAAATGGTGATGAATTCCTTGGATTCAGTAAGGTTATTTTTATTATATCATGTATTGATGGTTCTCTAGTCTTGCAGGTTGCAGATAATTCAATCAAAATGTCTGAAGTGATCACTCCTCCTGATAGCCCAGAGCTGCCTACTACCTCCACTCGGGCGGCTACAAAGACTAAGGCCAAAAAGATGTTGGCTAAGCTACCACTAACCTCCAAATACCCAAAGGAGGGCATTCTCATGGGGTCCAAGGTGGACTCCAAAGTGCAAGAAATAACAGATACAGAGCTCAGACTTTGGGCTGAAATGCAGGGCTTAGTTCAAGCCATATACAAATTGAAGGCCGAAAGAGATAATATGGCTATCCACTTGGCCAACTCTAGAATTATTAAGGCTAAAAATTTTCCTTTCTCAGTGCAATCACCAGAGCTAATACTCCAGCTGGCGACGCTCTACAATGCTCCCACTCAGAGTGTTCTGCTCGCAAATCCCCGACCATTACACTATCCAGCGACTATTGTCAATTTGGACGCGGTGACTTTTGCTTCAGGGCTGGGGATCCCTCAATTTAAGGGGTCCATTGTTCTCACCCGAGCCAAATCATTGGAGGAATTTGAGGGAGCTTTCCTCCTTTCCTGATAATATCTCAACTCTCAGTGGCTGAAGTCCCCTAAAAGGGACCATAAAAAGATGAAGCTGGAGATTACCCGCAGGGATTTTAAAGAGCCCATTCAAGTGGGCATTATATTTCTATGCCAGATCTTCGGACAGCCCCATGCCTGAGATTTAACAGCATGGATGTACTACTTTCTCTACTGCATCACCACCCACAACCAAACCTTCAATTGGGCTGCTATCATAGCCAACCATGTGGACTTGCAGTTGAAAGGCACTCTCCAGAATTCAAAGTTCCACATGACATCTTATGTACTATGGGCACTGGCCCAACAAAGACTGGCTTTTCTGGGTTTGCAAGAAATGGGCGTTCTCAGGAATGGGCTGGGCCAGTTGATACCATGGGATCATTATCCCTAGATCTAGTGGGAACTCAGTTTCCCAAATTTTTGCAGGGTAAATGATGCCTTCATTTACAAAAATATTTTGACACTTACTCAGGATTCCGGATACCAGTTATCGTAGGAGGGGATGAACTTGGTGAGTTCTTACGAAAATTATTTCATTCAATTCCAGCAACACACGTATATTCGGGTGACCAGCTTCTCTTGGAAACCCTATCTTCTTCCCTAGTATTGCAGGGATGGAATCATTGTTTTAGAATTTTGTAGGAAGATTCTAGAGTTGCATGCCCTCTTCACATTGAAGAAGGTCACCAACGTTCCATTCCCAATTTCTTGCGGTAACTATTCTTGTAGTCTAGCCGCAACAAAGGAGGCAGATAACGAGCTGAAGAGTCTGGCATTGGTCAAATTCATTCATACCAGAAATAGTTTTGATCTGCTAGGGAAGATAGCTTTGGCGCTTCCCCGGGCCTCCCCACCACATATAGTGGATATTGAATATTTTTGGGCAGATTACCAAGACAGTTTTGATCTCTGGGACCGCTAGCATTCGCGGATGTCCAAAGGACTACTGAAAGTACTTGACCTTCGGGGTTTCCCAAAGGGTTTTTTAGATGACTGGCTACTAGAGGACCCATTGTATAAAGAGCAAGGGTTAGACAAATTGGATCTCCCTCCGGTGGATTGGGCCACCCCAGAAGACTTAACAATCGAGGGAGTATGCAGCCCCATTATAGAGGCCAATCATAATTATTTTGTGCAGGTGTGTCCCAGGAGCACCCAGAAGGGACAAATCATTCGAAGGTCCACTCCGACCTCTGGAGCTGCAGGGCCCAGCACAAGAAAGGGGAAGGAGAAATAAGATACCCCAGCCAAGGTACCAACTTAGGGCCCAACCCCCATAATGGAACAACTACAAAAAAAATGGAGTCGACGAGGTTGCCAAGCCAAAATATTAACACACAACTTTCCTAGGGCCTCCTTGCAACTCCGGTAGCATCTGCTCGCTTGGCGGGATCCCTGTCGTTGGCCGCAATGATGAGTAGGTAGACTTTCGCTGAGGTGGAGTCTACAAATATTTTGGATACCGGGGTCCCACTATTAAGGAAGAAGAAGCAGAAGGTGAACCCCACCCCAAGCACAGACGAAGGCCCCAGTATGCCCAGCTTGCCCTTGGTTGATGTCAGTTTGGATTCCCCCGAACTAGAGAACATTTCAGATACCTCTCCCCCACATGATGATTTTGACGATGTCTTCGGGGCAGATGAACTCATGAATCTACATGAGGATATAGATCACATGGTGGAAGAGATCGCCACTCAAGGAAAATAGGATATCCCCGTAGAAGAGGAAGTCCCGGAACAAGAAGTTGTTGCGGAGCAGGAATTCTGAGAAGAACCGCAAAAGGAGCAAGATGAGAGGGAGAAAACACCGGTCTAAGAGGTCAAAGATGAAACAAGGCAAACCACAGATGAGCAACCGATGATTGGGGAAATCAGACCCACAGGATCAATCATACCCCCAATCATCACGCTCCAAATGCCTTTGGTTACTCCAGGTGACCAAATGCCCTGGAGCACATTCAATAAGGTAATCATGGCAGCCCAAACTCTGAACCTTAGCCCAATACCCCATCCGCCCCCAGAAAATGTTCCAACGGAGGAAGATATTCTGGTAGATGAAACTGATGAGGCCAAAGAACAACAGTAGCAGAATGACAGGGGAATCCCCGAAGATATAAATTTTGGATCGACTGATGCTAAGAAGGACGGGGAAATCCCCAAAAATACTGGTGATATTGATACCAGTGGCGGAGAAATCCTGGATATCACAGAGGATGATGCCAACGTGGTGGAGAAAACTGAGGCCTCCGAAGAACAAGAGAAGGGATAGGAATAGGAAAAAGAGAAAGAGCCCGATGACAATGTTGATCCTAAGAATGCACCGCCAGATTCTGAAGGGAATCCCAATGCCCAAGTCCTAACAGCAAAGCTTCCCCAGCCGCCTCAATGGTTGGTGGAATCAAGGAAAAGAAAATCCTCGATGGTAGCAACATGCATTCTGCTCTCCCTGGCCGAGATGATGGCCTGAAATGCAAAGGACAAGAAGCCTAAGAAGGCTCGGACAGTCCATACCCTCCCGACTGGTCCAATAGGAAGTACAGTTGTAGCAATTGCAACCTCTCCCCCAAATGCAGATGCAATAGCTATAGGGCCCGAAGATTATACTACTATAGAAGTGGCACTGGGAAGGAGGGACAAGCAGGGTGAATTGGACCTGCTGATGGAGGCCACCAAAGTAATAGAGGTCTGATACAATAAACAGACCCAGAAGTTAAAGGAGGAAAGAGAAACCATTGCGAATCTCCTCACACTTTGGGCGGAACTTACGCAGCCCCTGACTAAGGTCTACCCGGAAGCTTGTACCTTCGAATTACCACTTGCATAGGGTGATATGGATTCTTTAAGGGCCATGAAGAAGAAGGCCCAGGCTGTGGACGGGTGGGTCACCGAACAAATAGCCATCGTAAGGAAATTTTTAGTGGTGTCCCTCTCGGATCTCTATCAGATCAACATTCTCCTCAGTCAGGCAAATGCTTCCGCTATTGTGTGGGAACAAGACTTAGAGAAGTACAAAAAATGGAAGGCCCAGTTGGATGAAGACTTCAATGCTGGAGAAGAAGTCGTCACAAAGGTGAGAATTTTGGGGGATGAATAATATGATTCCCTCCAGGCCCAGTACTCCAGAATTGGCCTCAAAATCAAGGTATGCAAGGAACTGGTTAAGGCCCTAAAAGAGAAGGTGACCGCGACCCGATATCCTTTGGGCCTATTTCAGGCATTTGTGGTAGGGTTGTCACAAGTCAACCCCTTCACCACCGGGACATGTACCCCAGAGGACTATGTCCTCAACAAGTATAACAAGTGGATGGGGTCCCTGTATCAGTCTGTCGGGGACTTTGACAGGGGAAGGTTATCAAGATTATCCAAGATGATGATCCGGGCACATGATGTCGTGAAGATGGTAAGTGAATTCTGGGACGGGGGCGGAGAAGTCGAAGAGAAGCTGGAGGTTGTTCGTGGCCGATGGGACAACATCAAGGATATAGATGAAGATGGTGTAAGCCAAGTTTTAGAAGCATTTAAAAATAGTAAGGAGTAATAAGGTCCTCTGGAGTCCAGAGATTTTCATCAACTGAGCATATTTTGTATTCATTATTCTTTGAGTGTAAGCTCTCGGATCCTAGAGTTCTGGATCTATAGTTTTGTATTATTTTGGTGACCCGCGTCCAGGTTCCTTGGAGTCGACTGGTCATTATTAGACATTTAATAAAGGTGTCAGGAAGTGGGTGACCCCAACAAGGCACGTCAGCTCGAGGGATGGCTCTGACAGGTGGTCTTCCCAAAGCACCGCTCCAACATAACACTTGGCGCATCAGAGATAGTGAGTCATTGTTTCATTAATGAGTCATGTAGCCTCAATCCCTGGGGGATCAAATTTCTTATATTCTCCCTCTAGCTCTCTTCTCGAGGTTGATTCTTCCATACCTCCTTTCTTGTCTCATTCTTCTGACATGTCAGACCTCCATTCTTTTCAAGGTTGTTGTAGCGTGGTGCATGAGGTAGTACCGACCACCGAAAAGTGTATTTTATTGATTGAGTGAAAAGATAAGTTAGGTTAATTTTAGGGCAAATCTATGTATAAATAACAAGTCCAACCTCATTCCAAGGGTCGGCAGAATTGATGATTTTGCAGTCCATAGCTATAGCATTTCACATTTTCATTTCATAGTTGCAGAGCTCAATGCTCCTTAGTTCTTAGAAGTTCTTAGTAGATAGATGCTCTCTTGGAGCCATTGTTGATGTACCCACCAGTGATGCTGGAAAACCTATTAATGAAGAAGGAAGGATTCTCGCAATGTTGTTGTTGGTCTCTTGATCTCTGGGTTAATTCTCTTTTATGTTGTATGTTTCTTATGTCCCTTGCTTTGATATTTTAAGTAGATTAACGACCTTCTTTTCCCCTTGCTATTGAATGTGTATGAACTGATGGCTCTATATACATTCAGTATTTTAGTGTAGCATGTTAGAGCATGGTTGATGTTTAAACATATTTGCATGACTATAGGCAGATGGAATATTTCTAACCCTGGCCTATCTTTTGAAGTTTATTTGGTTAACTAACGAATGCTTGCAGGAAACCCCACCTACCTAAATCCCCGGAGAAGATGAGCCGAGACAACCAGCTATCCCCCCGAACAAAATAGTCACACTCCCAACTAAGCTCCTGCATCATCGAGACCCGACTCTCACGTGCTTGAAGGCCCAAAGAATCTCATTTCTCCGGACAACCTTTACAGGTGAAGTTGGCCGGTACCCTGGTACCCGGTGACAACTTACTCCTATTGGCGGACCTGGTCACAAACCCCCGTCAACAATTATCACTTAAATAGAAATGATACTCCCTCACAATTTTTATATCATCCTCTGTACTATCATGTGCATGTCTATAAACAATATGAACAAACATAGACACTTGCATTGAATTGTAGTATTGGTCTTGATTTTCCTCTTGTGGAGCAAGAGTATAGTTTTCTGCAAAGTTGACCACTGATAGTATAGTACCAATTGGAAATATATTTCTACATGTGCGAAATTGACCATCGAGCCATCTAGCATATTGAGAGTATTTCACGTATTTTGGAACAATCTTACTCTTGAATTCTAAAATGAATGCATGTACACTAAGTTTTTATGTGATTAATTCGCATCTCTTTCCAAATTTTCCATCTTTTTAAGGATACTCAATATTCTTAAATCTTTTAACATCCAGTAATTGTTGTCGAAAATCATTTTCACTAATTTCATGCATGCAATGTCCTATTAATGAAAAATTTTCACAACTAGTGCATTGTCCAGAAATACATGAACTTAAAAAAAAATATTTCCCCATTTGATCTTTCACAAAACAAACTTGCTACAAACTCCTTGATTGTCTCAGGTGGTATATTAATGTCACAATTCTCCGTAATCTTGTTAGCATGTAAACTACACCTTATATATCGAAAAAATTCATAGTGATAAAAAAATTGAACATGTGTTTTGCAACAACAAGATATTCATTGCTTATTGATTTTAACAAACCAAGGATTGCATTTTTCAAATGATCTTTGACTAAGAGTAATTTTCCCAGGTAACACAACCTCATCTAAAAAATTCTTACAAAATTTAGTTTGTGTTGTGTCTAAAGGTTTTTTGGATTAGGATCACGAATTTTACACCCCACTCTTAATTTCAAAACATCTCTTGCATTAGATGAAACCCTCGTATTATCATGCCAATACTTTTCAAGCAATAATTTGATTTCAGGACTCAATTTCATGTCAGATTGTTGGAGTCTACCACTAAAACTCCAGCATTGGTTAATTGGATCATTTTCAATACTTGATCTTCTCCTTGCTGCTCTTACCAATGTTTTAGGATGCATGTTTAAAATTCCACTAATAGTTTTAACCATTTTTTTTTATCCAAAGTGCTTTTATTGACTATAGCAGTTGTTATGACTCATCATGTTGCATTGCTATCTTTTGATCGACTCATTTTTCCAATAGATTGAATGGCACTAGCAACAATAGATGTAGCATGCTTAACAAATGAATCTTTCATATTTTGTTTCACTTTAATGCCTAGTCTTTTCATTAATTTTCTCATTTTCCACATTCTCATCAATTGAATCACAAGTTGACATTGAAATGTTAATTTTTTCCGATAGAAAAATTCTTTGTATATTTTATTATCATATTTTCCTATCTGCCTCGAAGAAAGCTTTCCAGAAAGACCATTCAAAATATTACTATCAATATGTAAAAAGTATTTTTTCATTTTCATTTAGGAAATGAATTGCATTGCTCTTTGCATCAACATTAGGAGGATTTTCATTTGCATCAACATTGTGAGGATTTTCATTTGCATCAACAAAAGGATTTTCATTTTCAACAAGATTAGGAGGATTCTCATTTGCATTAACATTAGGAGGATTTTCATTTGCATCAAAAAAATGATTTTGATTTTCAACAACATTAGGGGCATTTTCATTTGCAACAACAAAAGGCTCTTCATTTTCAACAAAAATAGGGGGATTTTCATTTTCAAATTCTCTAAGTTGAAAAATATAGTTAGGGCTCATTGATTCAATTTCATTTATAGAATATGCAAGTAATAAGTCTCTATAAATATTATCATCTATAATCATAGGTTGAGTATCATTCAAAGGTGAATTCAAAGATGTACCTGGAACATCACTACAAGGTGCATTTAACGACATGCTTGCACTCACCTCTTTCATATTTGTATCTTCTGCATCCATTGTATCCCCCATGGTATCTTTAATGTTTGACTCTTCAATTGTTTTGGATCCTAAAGCTTCATTACTATTCATTTGGTGCATCCTCATTCTTCTATTTCTTTGACGTTTAGCCTCTTTCTCTTTCTCCACTTGAATTTCCTCACGAGTCATAACCCTCATTTGTTTCTTCTTTTGATGTTGTTTACATCCCATGATTAATAATTGAAATCAATCTCATGAGTGTCTTCAATAGTTAAAACCTGCAAAAATAAATGTTCAATATGCTCCCAATCATTGATGCCTTCAAATGGAGAATAGAATAGTAAATAAACAATACAAAAACTATCCAAAACCTGTAGAATCGATCGCTGTCGACTGTACTTCAAGTACAAAATTGTTGATGCAGTAAAAAAACATAGCAATTTTTTTTTAAAATGGTCAAATATGAAACGGGGTGACGTTTCAAAAATGAAACATTACCCTATTTCATAACGTCACCCCATTTTGTTTGAAACCAATTTCCAATGACTATAAAATGAAACGGGGTGATGTTATGAAACAGGATGACATTTCATTTTAAAACGTCACCCCATTTTATAACGTCACCTTGTTTTCAAAAATTGAAATGTTCACCGCCAAAAGTGGTTCAGGTTTAGCTTTGGGAAAGGCTTGGTCAATCGACCCTTGGCTTTGGATTTGGTTTGACTTGAATGTTGAAGGCCATGTCCATCTGCAGACAAGAAACTCACTTTGGCCACAGATTGGTTTGGGTTTTCTAAGGAATCTTTTGACGAAAAAAAAACCCAGTATAGATCAGACAGTGTAGATTCATAATATGTAATTTTTTTTTATTAAATTTGATTAATATTTCTATTTTTCAATCATTTTGTACTAAAATAGGTCTATAGAAAAGAGAATACAAGCTTTTTTGTAATTTTAATAACTTTTTTATTTTAAATTTTATTGAAAAATAAATTATATGACATCAAACTACACATAATTCTACACACTTTTTAAAAAAATATTAAAAAATTATGCGTTTTAAGGCAAATTATGCTTTTCGTACATAAGAGGTTTTATAAACAACGATTAAGCCCAATATATAATTAATAAAAAAAAATATTTAACATAAAGATATGGAAAAATATTCTCATTAATCTTAAATGTGTTGCTTACCATTTCCCAAAAGGGTTTAGATAAATAGTTTTATTTGAGTCTGATTTCGCTTGCCGTACACACGCATGGTAGTCCTGAAAGAGTGACTTTTTAATGTGGGCTTTAGCAATCCCTATTGAAATTTGAAATTTATCATCTGGGTATTTTAAAAAATCACATATTTTGAAAGTAGACTTTGAATCCTAAAATTTTATATCAGTGAATGTTTGGAAGATTCCATGTCTAAATGCCTCAAATCTTTAGGTCAAATATGATGAATTTGAAAAAACAAGAAAAACAGTTCCACTTTTTGGCCAAAAAGTGGACTCAACTTCTTGTTGGCACCCCCTAATCCTATACACTCAAACCATATTGGACTCTAACTCTAAACCTAAACCATCTTGATCCTTAATCCTAAAACCAAATTCAACCTTAACCCTTAGTCTAACTGAACATTTAAACCAACTTTGAATTCTACAACTAACTCATTCTATACACTAAACTAAATTAAACTTTAACCCTAAATTTAATTGAACTGTAACCTAACTCTAAACAACAACCCAAATTTTAGGCCTGGTCGTAATGCTAATTCAATAGTACACCAACTTGAACCTAATTATAGCAGTAAACCAAATTGAACATTAACCATAAACCTAAACCAAATTGTACCATAATCCTATAGGCTCAAACCATATTGGACCCTAACCCTAAACCATCTTGATCCTTAATCCTAAAACCAAATTCAACCTTAACCCTTAGTCTAATTGAACATTTAAACCAAGTTTGAATTCTACAACTAACTCTCATTCTATACATATTCCTAAACCTAACACTAAACTAAATTAGACATTAACCCTAAATTTAATTGAATTGTAACCCTAACTCTAAACAACAACCCAAATTTTAGGCCTGATCGTAATGCTCATTCAATAGTACACCAAATTGAACCTAATTGTAGCCGTAAACCAAATTGAACATTAACCATAAACCTAAACCAAATTGTACCCTAACCCTATAGGCTCAAACCATATTGGACCCTAACCCTGAACCATCTGGATCCTTAATCCTAAAACCAAATTCAACCTTAACCCTTAGTCTAACTGAACATTTAAACCAACTTTGAATTCTACAACTAACTCCCATTCTATACATATTCCTAAACCTAACATTGAACTAAATTAAACATTAACTCTAAATTTAATTGAATTGTAACCCTAACTATAAACAACAACCCAAATTTTAGGCGTGATCGTAAAGCTAATTCAATAGTACACCTGCTTGAACCTAATTGTAACAGTAAACCAAATTGAGAGGATAAATCTTAGTCGCACCTTCCTCGGCCATAGTTGACCTATTCTTCTCTCCCTTCTCTTCTATAGGGTCCTATTTTGGATTTTCCTCAACTGGATTCTTTAATCTATTACTTGGCATACATTTTTAACTTTCCACACAATTTGGTTTTTGATTCTGCCGAAATGATGCAATCAGTCTCTTTGTGATTTCTAGATCTACAGTTAATAGAGAAATTTTGTCTTCCTCGATTTCAATCTCATGTATCCATTTTTACCGTTGACCAATACAATGATTTTCTCTAGAATGCGTCTAACTATCACGATCTACATTGACACATACTTGCCAAAATCCCCATCCAGTATATCTATGTCGATTTCCAAAAGAGTGCTCAAAGATCAACCAATCTTTTCCAAGCACTCGCTTGTCCAATACGCCATTGGTAGATAGTACGAACGAATCCAAACCAGACTGTCATACGAATGCATTCTCACAGGATCAAAATTTGGGTGCCATAACTGTATGTATAACAATGTTTGCCCCATTTTCCAAATACCACCATACAGGGTCCTTTGCTTTTCCTCTTCGTTCGCAAAGATGGTGAAATATAAAAATTTTGGAAGGAATTTCAAAATTACATCCATGCGCCAATTCTCTAAAATCCATTTTTTGATGGATGTTCTGTCTGGCTTAGATCTAATGAAATGACATATTACTGCCAAATCCCTCATGATTATTATGTTTGTGTTAACCTCCTTTGAAACATCTATGCAACCCAGTCTTCATTTAAGTCTTGTTCAAATTCCAAGGCTTCGTTTTGCCCTTACTTTGGGTTTTTGGATTTCGCGTCTTCAGAAAGCAGAGCCTCCCCCGCCATATTTATTTATTTTATGAGAGAGGATATTTGTTATATATGTATTAATTTAGTATAAATATTATTTTATAATTAATAAAGAGAGATAAAAAATAAAAAAAAAATATTTAAAATAAATTCTATTAAACATTAAAATTATATACTTTGCTAAACAATAAAAATAAAAATAGAAATTTGTTATAAGCAAATTTCTTATAAAAATATTTTTATATTTTTCAATAATAATGATAAAAAATTAAATTGTTTTTATTAAAATCTGACATTAATATAAAAATAGTCAATATAACATGTCAAAACTAAATGCACATAAATCATATACCACACAATTTTAATCAAAATTTGTAATCCTCCAAATTTATTATTAATTAATTGATTTATATTCCAAATCAATTAAAGACTGAATTGCCCTAGAGCGAATTTTGAAAATATCTGAGGGTAAAAAAGCAACAGGAAAATATAAAAAATCGAATATTTTCAAACTAAAAAATAGCCGTGAGGGAAAAGTAAATCAGGTAAATTTCTTATAAGTAAACAATAAAAATAAAAAAATCTCAGAATAAAAAAGCAACGGGAGAAAACTAAAAAATCTAAAAATGTTCAAACTAAAATAGCCGTTGGATAAAAACAAATCAGGCAAAGATATATAACCAATTCAATCCTTTCCGTTTAGTATTTGTTTTTCCTATGCTATCAATGTCTTATTTAGTGTTTTTTGGGTTTTTTCCCTGTTTAGAATTTTTTTGTCAGTCTTTTTTGAGTCTTTTTTCTTAAGATTTTTCCTTACTGGTCTGTCTGCTCATGTCATTTGTTAGTTTTAGAGCGTGCACGCTGGTCTGTGGTCTCTGTTCATTTTATTTGTCCGTGTCTTTTAAATTATGTGGTGGCAGAGGAAGAAGCAGGGCAGGGGCAGAGGTAGAGGAAAAAAGTGACATAGAAAAGAAGTGGAGGCCATGCATCTGCATCCAAAGGCAGAGCATGGCCTGAGATTATCGTGGCTGTGTTGGACCAGCAAAGATGAATAAAATGGAATTGGAGTGGCAGCAAATTCAGGCGAAGGTGCAGAGATGAGAGCAAAAGAGCAAAGAGAACTCTTCCGAGTTCTCAGAAATCTTACTGCAAACAAGACTTTGGTGAAGCTGCCCTAGACAAATATTTATCAAGGAGAAAGAGAGAAAGAGGCAGCTGGACGAGGATATTGATTCTTCTCTGATTGGTGAGGCTGAGAACAACAAAGGAGCTTGAAAAAATCGTTGAATTTTTCAAATATGCCGAGGAAGCAAAATTCCATGTCAGTTTTTCCTTTCCCATTTCTTATATTTCTGATGTTTCACATTTTTACAGAAAACTTAAATTGATGTTATTAGATGTTCAATCAAAACTTGTTTGAAAAAATCGTTGAATTTTTCAAATATGCCAAGGAAGCAAAATTCCATGTCAATTTTTCATTTCCCATTTCTTCTATTTCTGATGTTTCAAAACGTTCAATCAAAACTTGTTAGAAAACATCGTTTGAATTTTTCAAATATGCCGAGGATGCAAAATTCCATGTCAATTTTTCCTTTCCCATTTCTTCTATTTCTGATGTTTCACATTTTTACAGAAAACTTAAATTGATGTTATTAGATGTTCAATCAAAACTTGTTTGAAAGAGCAATGCCATTTTAAACACCATATTTAATATATTTGTGTTACATCTATCTAACCACACTCCTACACTACACTCCTTATTTAGCCAACCTCTTTCTGGCTTCTTCTTTGATTTTTCGTTTCTTACAAATCAACTAGCAATCTGGGTACTAATTATCTCCAGGCCATCTTCAGAAACATGTAACTAGGAATCATGAGTGATCACACCTTTAATTAAATTTTGCTACTACTACATAGCCTCTTTAACCACTTTCAAATAGGCTATACTAGATCATGCAATTAACATAAGTTGTTTTAGATGTGATTTCACTATTTATTCCCTTATTATTAGCATCTCGCCTCTCCTAGGGGCTCTGTGTTTGCATGTTTGAACAGTATTAGAAATAACATGGATAGAGTAGTCAAATGCCCAAATATTATATATTAACTGCTTTGGACACTACTAGGCAGCGCCCACCTTGCATCTTTTCAATCAGCAGACTTGCTTCTCTGATTAATACATGAAACATGATATTTAGGTGTATCCACTGCCCTACAGGTTGCCTGACTTTGTAAAGCCACACAAGATATTCGGAACAATGATTGTATTTATGAGGCAAAGAACATCAGACAATAGTCTCTCCTGAGAGAACTCCCTACAATGTACAGGTCATGACCATGAATACAATTATAACTAATAGATCCACTAGTTGAGAATCTCAGATAATCACTATCAACTACTCAACTGATAAAGGCTAATCGAGAATAATAATAGCATAGTTACTAGAAATTGAAAAGGTTTAGTGCCTTTGTCTGTGCAATTGCCTTAATTTAGTTGATTTGCAAATGAGCTTTGCTTGCAGACAGACGAATCTTGACATTAAAAGAATCCATGATAGGTTTGAACTTTAATGACTTCCCTGAGAATTCATTGCCCTGCAATATTCTTTCTCTTTTCTCCTTACTATTATTTTCTGCAATATTCTTTCTCTTTTCTCCTTAGTATTATTTTCTGCAATATTCTTTCTCTTTTCTGTGAGACTCCATGAGGGATGAATTTTAACACAAAGAATCCATATTAACAAGAAAGATAAATTACAGGTATAGTTGATTTACCTCTACTTCCTTACCTGCATTAAATGCAGGTTAGATAGCACCAACATTAAAAAAACAGCAATAGGGACAAAGAAGACATTAACAAGAAAGATAAATTACAGGTATAGTTGATTTACCTCTACTTCCTTACCTGCATTAAATGCAGGTTAGATAGCACCAACATTAAAAAAACAGCAATAGGGACAAAGAAGACATGAACCTAGCAATAGATACTTACCTGCAGTTCTTAAAATGTAAGATATGTTTCACAAGTTTTCTCAGCCTCGGTCTTTCTCAGATACGTTTAGAACCTATCTCCACAAAATCTTCTAGCATCTTTGGAATAGGTTCCTTGAGTCCTTCTCAAGTTTTTGAACACGTCTTTTTCATTGAGATTACTTTTGACTAGAATACACTTGTGACAATTTTTTTCCAGTTGTTGACTATTTACAATAGGGACAGATAGCCCAAGCCTTTGACTCAAGGATGGTAAGATTTAGAATAGGTTCCTTGGGTTCTTCTCAAGTTTTTGAACACATCTTTTTCATTGAGATTACTTTTGACTAGAATACACTTGTGACAATTTTTTCCAGTTGGTGACTATTTACAATAGGGAAAGATAGCCCAAGCCTTGACTCAAGGATGGGCAAGTTTTGAATATTAGGTTTTTGACTTTTAGGACTTTCATGAGTACAACACTTGAGTTGGTGTCCTGCCAATGAGTGGTACACAAATTTGCTTTTACCTAAATTTAAGATTCATACGTTTGGCATGCATCTTCATGATGGTACGATTTTTCCTTTCTACAATTCTATTTTGCTACAGGTTGTAGTGAACCACATGTGGAGTTTATAAGCCATTCCACCGTAGTTTTGAAGTGTGATGAAGGATGCAAGGTGAGTTTTGAATAGAAACTTGTTCCCGCTAGTTCAACAATCTTTCTCTTTGTGGTTAGGTTTTCTGCTATAGACACAATAGGCCTTTCGTCTTCTTTTTTACTGCCTTCTGATTAAGGCTTCACTTCTAGCTTGCAAGAAGTAGTCATCAAAAGGTCTGATTTCCTAAGATTGATTCGTAGGGAGCCACTAGCCGAAATTACATAGAGTAGCTTGAACTTGTGAGTGTTCACTGTTTGACAAACGTGTTCAAACGGATAGTTCCTTTGGTGAATTGATGGAGTGATGATATGTGATTGTCACGCACAAAATTCTCGTACTTGGTGAGATATTGTTGTTAAGAATGCCAATGTAGTCAGGTTCTTTCTTATCTCAGGCTTTGGCAGCCCTCGTGTTAGAAGGAAACCTAGCTTGAACCCCCAAAGTTTATCCAAGTCAAGATTAGAGTTCATTTCAACAAACTCACTTACTGATGAAGTGAGCATTGTCGTTGATGTATTGAGGTTGACGGGCAAAAGCATGATGAAGTTGCGAGAGGAGACAGACACAGATTTGAGAGAAAAATCTGGATCGCAATAGGAGTAGAAAAATACAATTATATAAATATTAAAGGGTTAAATCAAGGGACGGGGGAAATGTAAGGGAAAAAGTTATGGACAGAATAATGATTAGTATTTGTATTACTTTGAGCATGTTTAGATCTATATGTAGTAGCATAGGTTTTTCTTATGCGTTGTAGTCTTTTCATGTTAATGTATTTTATATAGACATTTTACCTGGAGAGAAGACCGATAACTGTTGAATTAATCCACAAAAATGCCCACCAAATTATGAGATTTTATTTTAAAGTCAGTGTTCTATGATTTATAGCAAAAATGCATCTGGATGGGGCACATGATTATAAGCTTGTTTCCACCCCTATTGAATCAAGCTTATAAAGTACATTTGTTGGAATCACATCAGAGCTTTTGTATCATAAAATATTGATCTTGTAAAATATTTAGACTTGGCACCTAGATGGGACACAAGGTGCTATCCTAAGAAGGGGCATGAGTACAATGGAGAAAATAAAAATGCATTTTCTTGAATTCAGTAGATGCTAAAAGGGCCTGAGCTGCTGCCTAGATCGATTATGCTACCTTTTTTCCCAGTGGATACCCTTCTCTATTTTTCTGTGTGTACTATTTAGCTGCTATATCTTCTTAGTAATATTCTCAAAATCCTACTAAGGTTCATATTGAGTGACAAACCTCCAATTCCTTTCATATTGTCCAGTCATACTTATAATATATTTTCTTTTGTCTTCCCATCATTTGGCCTAGCCTGCAACTTAAGGGATTTAGGTGCCTTCTTCCAATTTCCAACTTACAGTTTCCAGTTGTAATTGTAAATAGACTCGCAGAAAATATACTAACTTATTATGCTCATCATCAACCAGGAAAATATACTAACTTATTATGCTCAACATCAACCAGGCAATGAGAACCAGTATTTTATGTACGGCTGGAATAGCCCTTCCTGTTCTCGAAAGTTTAATGACTTGCTGAAAACAGGGGCTTGACCATACAGCCAAAGCGTGGAGGACATGCTTCTAAAGTTGTTCCAAGAATAAACTGTTGCTCCTCTTACACATTACAATGTTATTTGACAATTTAAAGCATCTTATAGTCATAGATGCTCTTATACACAACTATGATTAATGACTCAAAAGATGCTCTTACAAGTCAATTATGTAACTCCATCTTACAATATATGCTTTCATATTTTCTGAGTTGATTGAAGTAGGTACAGTTATTTCTAATCCATCACTCTATCATTCACATCCTTCATTTTCCTCTGCTTCTTGTTTATGTTAGGTCTCTTTCAGCTGCTATTCGTATTGGGTTGCTACTGATCAGCTTCATTATATACCGGGCCTTGTAGTTTTGTTCAGATAGTTTTCTATAGTTGTTCTTGTTGGTGTTTCGTTTGAAAGCTGTCATTGTTACTGATGGCGGTCTCTTTGCTGCCATTTTTGTACTATTCTTTTATTCCTACATTATTTCAATGAAAAAAATACTGGGCAGCCCCTTTGCATGGCCTATTGTGTGAATGTTTATTTAAATAGCATCTCTATGTTTCACAATAATCAAAGCTTCAGGTTGTGGTGTCTGCTTTTACACTTGTCAATTGCATTTGCTTGAAAGTTTATAAAATATTTTCAACAAATCTATTTTGTACATATTTTGCAATCATGGCATTCCATAAGAGATAAATTTCTTTGAAGAACTCTATTAGACAATTTGTGCGCCTTGTTACCTTTAGACAGTCTGGGTATCTTGCCATAATGATATTCCGTGAGATTATGTCATACAGTTCACATGCCTTGTTTATGATTCCATAATTAATTGGAGCAGTTACACATGCTTTGTCTATGCTTCCACATTTTGCATACATACAGTTACAGCCACAACATTTTTAACAAAAATCCTCCTTCCACTATGCTTTCTTTGATGGATGTCCATACCTTCTTCAAAAGCTCCCATTTTGGCACAGGTACAGAGGTTACACCTACCAATTGCATTTTCTTTCAACGTTTCTAAAAGTATTTATAATTAAATCCATTTTGTGGATATCTTGCCATCATGGAATTCACCTGTTATTGTTCCATATGTATCTACAAAAACATTTCTAACAAAAATTCTCTTCTCATTATGCTTTGATGGATGTCTGTGCCCTATTCCAAAGCTCCCAATTTCAACGGGTCTGGGAGGATGTTAGCAAAGGTTGTGGAATTTGGCTTTACACCCACAATCACATTTGGTTGAAAGTTTCTAAAGCTTTTTCAGCAAATCCATTCTGTGCATATTCTGCCATCATTGCAGTCCATATAACCACATTTTTTAGAGGTATGTTGTCGAACAGTCCAAGTGCCTTGTCTATTTTTCCACTAACAGTCCATGTTCTCAAGGAGATTCAATAACATAAACATACCTAAATATTGAACAGACAACTTCCATCCCAAACCATCAATACACTGGCGAAGAAGCCCAAAAAATATTCATGATCCACAAAAATCACGCGCCATAACTACGAGCCCAAAATGAATGGGCAAATTAACATTAAAATTATGATACCTCTAATATGTGCGAAGTTCCCAAGGATAGAAGATAGCTCCTCTTACTTATTGCAATGTCATTGATGTTTTTATGCATCTTATACTACATAAATGCTCTTGTACACAGCTTTTATTGATGATTAAAAATACTCTTACAAATATTTTCCCACTGTGGTGGTGTCTTCTGCAGAGATGGCCAATAATTTGTATATTCTCCCTTACCCAAAACGTTGGGTTATGGTGATTTAAATAAAGATTGTTACAAGCAGAGAAAGCAGCAACAACTGCAGAAAATAGAAACAGCTAAAACAGAGTTTCTAAAGAA
>MU227235.1:571853-599696 GCA_018584345.1 Thuja plicata | reverse complement strand
TAATTTATTAAATAAATTTGACATACATTGCATTTTTCATAATAAAAATAACAATAAATACTATTAAAAAAAACAATAATTAAACTTAATATACTAAAAAAAGACCTATGTGCAAGTGGTGTAGACGACAAGCGAAGAGGTAGAGGTGGTGTAGATGGCAACTAAGGAGCTGCAACTCTGAAGGGAAAAAAAACAACAAATATCATTAGAAAATAGTTAAAAGTACTAAAAATTTAAAAAAATGACAACAAAACTAAAATTTTTTTGAAAACATTATCACCTGAAGGAGTTTGGGCTCTAAAAAAATAGGGTAGAGCTCTGGAGTGGGATCGCAATAGCTGAAAATGACAATAAAAGCGCCAAAAAAAAAAATAGTTTCGGAAACGGGGTCTCGTATCAAAACGTCACCCCGTTCTGAGATGGGGTAGCATTCTAAACGTCACCCCATTTCGAGCGCGACCCCGTTTAGCTTTGGGACCTTGTCTCTTATGGGGTGATGATTTGAATTATGGCTCGAGGTCCCGAACTGAAACGTCACCCCACTATTCTAAAACATCACCCCGTTATTTTAGAACGTCACCCCGTTTCTTAAAGCACGATTTCGGAAAAACGACTAAGGTAAAAATTTCCTAGTCAAGTGGACTCATCTTCTTGCACACACCCTCTTGTGCATTATGTATGACTTTTTTATAAAGGGTATAATAGAACATCATTAAGTTATATTTATGCATATTCATATATGATAAAAAAATAAGGATTTGCACATATCTTTATTATGTATAGGATATAGTATTGTTTTTATTTTACATGTTGACTTTTCTTTTTCAATATTTATATTAGATTATGTTATTTGTATATGCATGTGTGTATATATATGTATAAATTTATGGTTTTATATGTGTGTGTATATATGTATTTATGCACACACATGCTAGTTGATATGCTTACATATATATGCATTAATACATGCACATACACATGCATAGATACATTAATGCATGTATACATGTATGTATATATGTATCTATCTATGTATGGTATGTATTTATGCATATCTATGGTAAGTATGTATGTATTTATGTGCATGAATGCATGTGTATGCATGTATATTAAAGAATGACTGAATGTATGGATGGACAAATTATACATGTATGTATGGTATGTATAATATGTATGTATGGTATGTATTTATGGATATCTATGGTAAGTAGGTGTGTATTTATGTGCATGAATGCATGTGTATGCATGTATGAATGAGTATATGCATGTATAATAATGAATGAATGTATGAAAGGACAAATTATGAATGAATATATGCATCTCTATGTATGCATGAATATATGCATATCTATGTATGCATGAATGGATGTATCAATGCATGTATGTATGAATGTCTATGTATGCATGTGTGCATGTATAAATGAACATGAATGTATATGCATTTATGCACGTATGTATATATGTATCAATGAATATATGTGCATGTGTGCATGTATATTAAAGAATGAATGAATATATGAATGGACAAATTATGAATGAATATATGCATATCTATGTATGCATGAATGAATGTATCAATGCATGTATGTATGAATGTATATGTATCCATGTGTGCGTGCATATTTGCATGCATGTATGTACAAATGAACATGTGTGTGTGTGTGTGTGTGTGTGTAAATAAATATATGCATATATATGTATAAATGTATGCATGCATGCATATGTATATATGTATGCATGTATGAATGAATGTATCCATACAAATATGCATGCATGTATATGTATGTATATATGCATGAATATGCATGTATATATATGTGTATGTATGCATTACATGCAAGTATACATGTTTTTTTATAAATGCATTTTCTATTTGTGTATGTATGCATGCACATATGTGCATTCATTCATGTGTCGATATATGCTTGCATGCATGGATATATGTGTATGAGTGCATGCAATATTTCTTGCATGAATGTATGTATGTGTTGATGTATGCATGTTTTTATCTATGTACATGTATGCATGTGTACATTCATTCATGTGTCGATATATGCTTGCATGGATGGATATGTGTGTGTGTGCATGTATGTTTTCTTGCATGAATCTATGTATGTGTTGGTATATGCATGCATGCATGTATGTCTATGTATGCATACATGCATGTGTATGTATGTATTCTAATGCATGGATATATGTGTGTGTGCATGTATGTTTTCTTGCATGAATCTATGTATGTGTTGGTGTATGCATGCATGCATGTATGTCTATGTATGCATGCATGTGTGTGTATGTATGTATTCATGAATAAATATATATGTGTGCATGTATGAATGAATGAATGTGCATATGTATATTTGTATGTATGCATGCATGTATGTAGGTATGTAGGTATGTATGTATCTATGTATGTACGTATGTATGTATTTGTACACATGCATTATTCATGAATAAATATATAAGTGTGTATGTATCTATGAATGAATGTACATATGTTTATATGCATGTGTGCATGCATGAAAGTGTGTATGTATGTATGTATGTGTACGCATGCATGGATGTGTGTATGCATGCATACATTCATTGATCTATATATGTATATGTATGAATGAATAAATGTACATATGTATGTGTTGAGCGTTGTTTTAACACAAGCCAACTTGCTAGGATCTCGAGATTTGATTTCCTCTCTTGAAAGAATAACAGAGTTATTCCCAAGGTTCTCTGGGGTCGGGTCACAACCTGCTTGGTTACTCAGTTGAAGATAAATGTGATTGTTCATGAGGAGGCCTTTGCTGGTACATTCAAGACAACAAACTGCAAAAATATTGTTAGTGCTCTCTTTTTGGTATTTTCCATTTTAACAAATATGGGTGTTGTAAATAAAATGCAATTTTGTATTTTTTAGGATGGTAATTTTTAGAATTAATGACAGTGTTTTAAAGAGGGAAGGGTAACGAGAAATAAAGAAAATTATGAGAAAAGTGAAATCCTAAGGACATAAACCACCGTAAACCCTTCCTTGTGAATTAAATGTTGGAGAGATTTCGAACAACCCACGAAGCATAAATCAGACCAAGTCACGATTCACTACTCCATGGGTGCAAGTGCCAAGCGTTTGGAGAGAAGACGTATTCACTCGTGTAAGATATTCAAAATATATCAAATCGCGAAGCCACTAAGATGTGCACACCCACGAGATAGATTTATCATTAAGCCCAAAGATGATCTCCTCCACGCATTTGTCACAACAAGGTAGATATATGACAACAAACTCCAACTAAAAGTAGCACGAATTCGAAACACAATAACACAAAGGGCTCTCTAAAAATAAAGAATAATGCAAGCATACATTCAATAAATTTGCATAGATAGCAGTAATTCACACACCATGAATGAAGCACCCAATGTAGATCTTTATTGTATTAAAAAATTTGGGCCCTTTACATTGCTCTTTGATTACAATATATAGAGTTTTGATCTACAACTCTGATTTTCAGAGTTAGGGCATCAGAGAGTCTAAACTAAAGAAGTAGAACTAAACTAGAACTTTGCTGAAGGTAAACTACTGCTAACTGATACTATGTAACTTGCATGGATTCTTAAACCCATTTACAATCCATTTGTTCATGCAAAGAGGGAAAAATCTGCCAGAGAAGAGAAAGAGAAAGAAGGCAAATTCCTTCTGTGAATTGGGAGTCTTCTTCTTGATCTTGGTGGATGCTTCTTGGATTCTTCACCTGGAACTGTTTCTAGCGGTGGGAACTGATAGGAAACCCTTAGTCCTTCCAAAAAAAACTCAAGTTGCCCATGGATATGATCTGGAGTCTAACTGGTGTCTGAAAAAGTGACCTCGCTAAAACCCCCAATTTTTTGGACCCCGACCTCTACCCTGATGAAACTTTAATGCCTTTAAAATTTCTCAGGTGTTCTTCAAATTCATCAAACTCGGAGGTCCTAGAAGTTTGGACTTGTCATGGGATGAAAGGCCTAAAAACTTTGAAGAGGCCGAAAGGCCAAAATCTTTGAAGGCCAAAAGGCCAAAAAATGTACTGGCATTCAGGACCGAAAGGCCGAAAAATTGGAGGCCAAAAGGCCGAAAAATCTTCCTTGGCAGAATTTAGCCAAGTGTTGAAAATATTTCCCTATCTACCTGGTATTTGAACCCTGGAGCTTTATCTAGTGAAGACTTCTGGGCGAGCTGCTCGGAGCCTCTGCACTATCTCTTGGACTTCCTCAAAATTGATCTCTTTTATTTTTATCTTTGTGAACCTTTGTTCTTGCTTCTCTCTGAACATAGTCAATTCAGAAGCAAAGAACGTGATCTCTTCTTCATGTTGTGACATCCTATGTATTTTGTCTTTCATGTAGAATAGTTGCTGCAAGGCCTCCTTGGTATTGACTCCGGCCAGAACGTCTCTGAATTATTGGACCACTTCCTTGGAGGGATGTAGAGCCTGTTGGCTTTCATCTCGGTAGACGTTGAAGCCAACCCCTGTGAAGAAGGTATCTATATCTTTGATCCACTTTATTACCTCCTCCCACTTTTCATCTATAAGGGCCTGGTGTTTCTTATAGACCTTAATTATTTTGGTCATCCGTTTGATCCAAGTCTCAAATTTATCCAATTCCTCACCCTCATAGACTTTTACCAAAATTTGGAAGCGTTGCTTTCGAATTACCTCCAAATCCTAGAGAGCTGCTTGCCACTTAGCTACCTCGCCATCCATACCCCCGTCATCTTCCACCAGGTCGATGAGTGAATTAACCTCAACCAATATGGTCCTGTATGGCTTGAATATTGATGGGATTGCCTTTTCTCTGAACTGTTTGAAGTCATTTACCCAATTGACGCTCACCTGGATGAAAGAGGGGGTCAATCTTGCCGGCAAATCTGGTGTAGCCCTTTTATCAAGCATGGCTTGTAATGAAGCCTCTAAACAATTTGGGTCAATGAGACCCACCATCTTTTGGATGTATCCTTTTAATGCTTCATTTTGGCCTGTTAAAGCTTTGATGGTTTCTTCATCTTTATTCATGAACCCCAGAGCATGCTTCAGCCCTAAAGCTGCTAGGGTCTTGCTTCCTTCTCTGGTAGGTTCACCTAGATCTACCTCCTTGAATGTGTAACCTTCTAATGACACTGTCGTCTGAGGAGTGCTTGGGGGAGGGATAGCTATCTGGGCTTTCCAATGGCCTCCAGTGTCTTGATTTACATATGACATGATCTTGGTAGGTGCATTGATTTCTGCCTGGTGGAAAGCTTGCCTCACAGATGTCATATAGTGTCCTCTCCATCCAATTCACTGGTGTAGGTTCTTCTCCTAGGTTGTATCTCCTTGGTAAACCAAGTAGGTTTACCGGATGTAGTTATAGGTTCATATGGTGCAACCTGGAGGATTGAAGTGAGGCTTTGTATTTCTGGCTCTGTTTCTTTTTTCGATTCCTTTTCTTGCCCTTTTCCTTGTTCATTCCCTCCTTCCTTCATTCCTTCCTTTTTAGCATCTACATCCATTTCCCCTTCTTCTCTCTCTCCTTCTATCTCTCCTTGTTCAGTTACCACATTATCTTCTTCTTTGTCCTAGGCTTCTTCCGAAGTATCAGTTGATACCTTTGACCTCAGGCCAGTTATGGCCTCCAGTGTTGACTGGAAAGGTGATGTGTCTTTAATACTTACTGCTCCTTCAGTTTCCTGAGGGGCACATGTTGAAGGGATTGATGTTGAGGGAATAAGTGTTGCCATGGTTGGAGTGGGAGATGAGGATATGGTGGTAGTAGACGGGGGCGGAGTTGGTGCAAGAGTAGGTGTTGGAGTTGGTAGGGAAACTGGTGGGGTAAGTATATGAGGTGGTGGAGTGAAAACATAACTCCCTCATACTATACTGTCTGTTGATAAACTTTGAGTTACCCCACTGTCTTGGGTTTTAGGCCCTGGAGCAGAATCAGAGCTTACTAGTGGAGCAGAAGTATTCATCGGAGGATTGGTGAACTGGATCGGTGGAGGAGTAAGGGCTACCTAACTTCTCTCATTGTTTCTCTACTTTCTTGGAGGGCTCCATTAATGTTTTCACCAAGATCAGACTCATCCCGTGTGGCTTCTTGATCCAAGATATAGTGGTCTTTATCACGTGCCTTTCCTTGAAGTCTATGTCATCATTTTCATCTTTGTCCACCTCAGCATTCATGATTGGCCGGTTATACACCTTATCTTTTGTTTAAATGTCTTCTAGGACCTCTTCAAAATCACATTCCCAGACCTTTGAGGAAATAGGAACTTTTAGTACCTCTTTTTCCAAAGCTAGGTTCATTCTACAATAATCCCAGATTCTGACCTTATGGTCATCTATGCAGTTTATCCAGTGATCCTCTAGATGCGGCTCATGTATGTAGAATTTGTCGATGATGTGGCTGTAGGTACCTATGGGGTCAAAACGAGCTCACACTGTCTTGTAAAATTGCAAGTGGAAATTATCCCATTCAAAAGCCAAGGACTTGCAAACCTTCATGTCCTATAGTGTATATGGCCCCAAAGAGATGGGAAAGTCCCAACAGTGCTTCTTCTTATGCTTGATGTGGTCGTATGCATCCGCGAGCTACCTAGCCATCTCCAGTATGATTATCTAGTCAGATGGATACCTGGGTAGCTTCTTTGGTTGTATGGTTGACCTAGCTATCTGAATGTATGTGAATGTCCTGAATTGGATAAAATAGGCCCCAATGGCCCTTACCTTAGCAGTAGCTTCTTCTGACATTCTTTTAGCAAAGTCAGCCTCAATAGATTAGATGACTGCGAATATGAATGTGTCGTTGACTATTCTATAATCAGGGGAATCCTCTGACATGTTTTCTCCTCTTACCAACTGTGGGTATACAAGATGGGGCCATGCATTTGGATCATTCAAACTTCCCCTCTTAGTGCGGCTGGGATAATCTTCCCGTGCAACTAATAGATACACTATGTAAGTGCTCATGTAGAACTTGGGGTTATGCTTCACTACTGTCAACTGCTCATCCAGATTGTCACTAATAATAGTGCCCCAGTTGAATCTTGCCTTTCATTCCCTTATCCTCTCTATCAGCAGGATCATCCAGTGCTCAAGTTGGGTGGACTGTGGTAACCCATACACCCTGCTTATCATTGTTATAGCTACTTGGATATCATCTCTCATATAACCTCTCCGGAGGTCTATCTTGTCCAGTTTGTTCTTCGGAAGTGGTTGCTTGAGGTATTCCTTATTCATCATCTCGTTTATGGTTTGCTCCCTATTGCCAAACCACTTGGTCCCCTTTTCAATTTAAAAGTCATAGAATTTGTCTATGCCTTTGTGAAGGTGAAAGACGTCCTCGATGATATCCAGCCTGATGTCTAGCACCACCTGATCCTTAGAGTTTACTACCACCCTCTTATCTGAATCGTAATGATGACCTAGGGTGATGATCAATTCTAAAGATGAAACAGCCACGGGGTCTATGACTACATTTACTAGCCCGTATAGGACTAATGAGGTACAGTCCTCAGATCTATTTTCCAGTTGGGAGAACTGGGTCAGGAATTCATTCTAATCCATGTTCCCAATGTTGGTGTTAGTTACCTTGCTGTGCTTGTTCCCCACCTTTGAGCTACGGGGATTCCCCTTATATTGATACTTCATTGGGGATGTTATCTTGGGTTCAGTCATTCCTGCAAGAAAAGACAAATATTAGTAGCTTATTTTGAACAAGAAAAACAATTTAAAATATGAAAGTAAGTAAAGAGAGCTGAAAAATAGTTAAAGTGCAAGTTTTCACACTTTCAGACCTTTCGGGGTTTTGGACACCGAAAACTAGTTCGAAGACCGAAAAGTCCAAAAGTGCGAACAGGCGAAATGGTAGGGCCAAGTCCATCAGGCATTTCAGAGTTTTGGACACCAAATTGGGAGGGGTTTTCTCAAGGATGCCGAATCGTCTGAACATGGCGAGGAGCCCAGATGGACTGATCAGAGGTTTTCCTTTCATCTTTTTAGACTTTCAGACCTTTCAGATGTCCGAAAGGCCGAAACGTCCGAAAGCAAAAGTTGGCAAAAATGAAGATCCTATTTTTGGCCCTTTGGAGGACGAAAACCTATGGTAAGCACCGTGACTGACAAAATTTATAACCCTAAACCTAGACCTGAAAACACCAGGAAACCCTAGGGCCAACAAGGAAGGATGTCCTTGTCAACGCACGAAGACAGAAGCCCAAACAGAGGTGACGAAACAAAGTGCCCTAGGCTGGACAGGCACTAGGGGCACTGAAAAGACCCTAAACCTTAGCAACTCGTAAGCACCATGTGAGGAAGAGTGAAGAGAGCCTACCTCCAATGATCAAGCAAATGGAGGGAAACCAGGTAGCATGGAAGAGGAGGCGGTCAGCAAGGAGAAGCAAATGGAATGCGAGCGAGAGCAAAAAACACACAAAAATGCGAGGTGAAATGAAAAAGGGAGGTTACCCCTTTTATAACCCGTGGGATGACATCAGTGGTTTTAGGGTTTTGGACCCTGAAAGGCTGAAAAGACTTGAAAGAGAACCAAGCCTTCAACCTTTCGGTGTTTTTGGAGTCTAAAAACACCGAAAGGTCGGGTCTTTGGCCTTTCGGCCATTTCGGCATTTCAGAGGATCTAATTCCTCTGAAAGTCTGAAAGAGCTGAAAGGTTGGGTCTTCGGCGTTTTGGCCATTTCAACATTTTAAAGGAACTAAGTCCTCCAAAAGGCCAAAAAAGGGTTCTTCCTTTATCTGCTTTGGTTTCAGTAATCTTTCCCGGTGGCTAACTAAATCTCTACGAGGGGCGGACACGATGAAAGGAAAAAGACAAAAAGAAGGGGGGTCCCGATGGTCATAGGACCTAAAATGGGGTGTGTGTTGTGGACCCATAACAAATAGCCCCAAAAAAAATGAGAAATGACCAAGGCATTTCTTTATCATCAACACTCTTCCAGAAAGTAGCATTACAGTAGAACCGAACCAAGAGGCGGTGGAGTCGACGATTCTTGAATGACCTCCAATCTAAGGTTCTTTTGTTAGTTTCACTATGTGTGTTCATGTGTGTTCATTTATTGACCTTTGGTTTTGATAAACAAGGCGCTTTCCAGTTATACCCAACCTTTTCCAAATAAACCAAGGCTTCCTGGAAATAGCTTTGCTTCCAGTCAGGCGTTCATAGCCCCGACAAAGTTTTCCTCGAGTCTGAAGTATAACCTTTCTCTACTGCTAGTCGGGCATTCATAGCCCCGATAGAGGTTGTCATAATCACCCAAGTCCATTATTCCTGCTAGGCTATAACTTTCTTTGTGAGAGCTTCATCTTTTGGAAAACCAGTTTGTTCCTTTTGCTTGCTTGGAGATGTATCGAGCTTTGGATGCTCAGTGTGCTCCATGCATTCAGGTCCATAACTTCTTTTCTTTTTTATCTTTTTTCTTTTTATGATTCAAGTAATGATTAGGCGGTGTTTCCCGGATCTTTCACTCGTGACCTCTTTGGGGCACTTTTCTTGTGAGTGTTTCTTTGCTTTCCTGTTTGGGCTCTTCTTACTTCTATTATTGCCTTCGCATTCAGTTCAGACTTAGGTTATGGGATCGGTGGGTACCCGAACCTATGCACTCAGGTTGGCTATAATTGACAAACACCATAGAGACCAATTCCCTCGGGTGTTGTACCTTAATGTGTCTTTTGATTAGGATGACCAAACTTTGAACTCCTTGTTTGTCAATGATAATCATCACTACTTTGTCTTTTGGAAAGGTTCTCTTATGCTACGTGTATCCTTGGAGAAATTTGACTAAGAAATACCTCTGCTCCTCTTGCGGAACACCTTGGACTGGATCCAAAACACACTAACCCAAAGAAACAAAACAAGCCCCGACAAAAGAAAAGAACAAACACGAGCGGAAGAAAGGGACTGACGGCAAGGACAACAAAGAAAAGGGCAAAAAATGCAAAAGTGACTATGGTACAAGGGATGGAAAGATAGTCTCACTTAGGATCCAAAGTAATGTTTGAGGAATTTCCCATTGACTGGAAATGGGGTCAACTCTCCATCCAATGTGTTGATCCTAAAAGTGTTCCCCCCCAGGATCTCTGATATTTGGTAAGGACCTATCCACAGCCTTTGGAACTTGGTGTGGCTGCCTGGCTTTTCTTTTGCCTTATCCCACATGAGGACAAGGTAAGAGATCCTGAAGGATTTGATGGTAGCTCTCTTATCAAACCACCTTGACTATAGCTTGATGCTTTGATGTATGTTCCAGGGCCAAAGTTTGTTTCTCCTCTAGTCCTAGGAGATTCATGAGTCTGACTTGTACCCGATCTTCTTCCCCTACTTATTGGTCCATGAATCTCAAAATTGGGATCTTTAGGTTCATAGGAAAGATCGGTTGCAAGCCATAGACTATTTGATATGGAGACATCCCCAGGGAATTCTTGATCCTTACGCGATCAGTCCATAAAGCATATTTCAGTTGTGTGTGCCAGTCCCTGGGGTTGTCATCCAGGAGGTGTTTGATTACTGTAGTCAAATTTTTGTTTGTAGACTCTACTGCGCCATTGCCTTGCAGATAATAATTTGAAGAGAATTTGAGGATTACTTGGTTTTCAAAGGCCCATTGTGTGAGCAAGGCTGAAGAGAAAGAGGGGGCATTATCACGTACCAGATAGAATGGCATCCCAAACCTAGTTATGATGCGCTCCTCCATGAATTTGGTCATGACCTCAGTGGTACAATTCTTCAAGGCTTGTGCCTCCGTCTAGCGTGTGCAATAGTCAGTAGATGTCAAGATAAACTTATGTCCTGCATATGAAGGAGGGTTGGTCACTCCAACAAAGTCCAAGCCCCATTGGGCAAATAGGCGTACCTCATAGACTGGTTGTAAGGGCATTGTTGGATTCCTCTCTTGAGTTGCACTAGTTTGGCAAGTGTGGCAGGATCTCACATGCTCACTGGTATCTTTAAATATTGTAGGCCAAAAATACCCTACCCTCGAGATTTGGTGAGCAGTGGCTTCTGCTGATCCATGTCCCATTCTATATTTGTCATGAAAGTCCACTAGTATCTGTTTTGCCTCCGTTCTATCCAAACACCTTAAGTACAAAACCTCATAATTGCATTTGTAGAGTTGTCCACTCTTTAGCATGTAAGAGTTGCTTTTGATCTTTAAATCTCTTCTTTGGGAGTTGTTCATTTCTTCAGGGAAGCAATTCTACAACAGATAATACACTATGTCTTGGTACCATATATCTGTGATCACGCCTTGGTTAGTGTATGTTTGGCAGACCAAACCTTCTTCAAACTCATAGATAAGCTTTGTTAGGCCCTGGCCTCTTACCAATTTCATCGGTTGGATATCTAGGTCAAACTCTTGGAGAATTGTCATCCATTTTCCTCTCCATTCTCCCAGCTCATTCTACATCAGGAGAGATTTAACTGCTACATCTGGGACTATCCCAATGACTTTACTCCTTAAAATATAATGCCTAAATTTATTCACTGCCTTGACGAGAGAAAATGATTTCTTATCCAGGTTTGGGTATCTAAGCTCAGCATCTTCAAAGGGAAACTCATAAAGGTGATGGGCTTTTCATCTTCACTACTCTTCTTCTGCGTGAGAATGCCTGCGCATGAGTGTTCTAATGTGAAAGAGTAAACCTTGAAAGGGATGGTGTAGTCCGAACTGGCTAGGACTGGTGCCGTGGCAATGGCATTCTTAATCTCTTCAAAATACTTCTTGGCTAGGAGAGCCCATTCAATCTTGGCATCTTTCTTGAGCATGTCGTTCAATGGTTTCACTATTTCCACGAAACCACTGATGAATTTTCTGACGAAGTTGATCGTTCTGAAGAAAGATTTTAGTTCCTTGTGGCTATGAGGCGATGTCAATTTTAGGATCACCTCCACCCTTTTGGGGTCAATGGATATCCCCTTTTCGGATATGATATGCCCCAAGAGCTTTCCTTCAGTTACCCCGAACACACATTTCTTGGGGTTGAGGGAGATCCCAAATTCTCTACACCTCTAGAGGCATTTTATGAGGTCGCTTATATGGTCAGCTCTTAGTTTTGAGTAGACTGTGAGATCATCCATGTAGATGATAATGCACCTTCCAACTAACCCTTTGAATTCTATGTCCATTTCTCTCTGGAAGGTGGCTCCAGCATTAATCAGCCCGAAAGGCATCTTTCGATAGGCAAAAGTTCCCCATTTAGTGGTGAATGCCATTTTTAGCCTGTCCTCTTCTTGTACCATCACCTGATTATACCCAGAGTAGCCATCCAGGAATGACATCATTTGGGATCCATTAACCTTTTGCAGCACTTCATCTAGAGATGGGAGCGGGTAATTATCCTTTTGAGAGGACTTGTTGAGGTTTTGAAAGTCTACGCACAACCTGATTTCTCCAGTCTTCTTCCTTATAGGTACTAGGTTTGCAACCCATGTAGAATGTCAGATCGGGAAGATGATCTTGGCATCGAGCAGCTTTTGGACTTCCTTTTGGATCAAGGGCTCCATAGTGGGATTCACGGGTCTTTGTTGTTTCCTAAAGGGCTTAGAATCTGGTTTCAAAGGGATGTTGTGCACTATGACTGAGGTGTCATATGTCTTTAATTCTTCATAACTCCATGCTATGACATCTCGATATTCAGTGAGAAGCTGGACCATTTTCTCCACTTCTTCTTTGGTCCCCACCTTTCCAATGTGGAATTCTCTCTATTCCTCTTCCATGCCCAGGTTGTAGGTGTCACATCCTTTACCATCAGGTGTTACATCGGGATGCCTCCGTATGGCAATCTTATCGCTATAAAAAATCCTCTCTAGTTCTACCATTCCCTTGGGTATGGCATTGGTTTTTAGGTTTATGATGCCATAATCATCAGGTTCTTTAGGGTCTTCAGGTTCAACTGTTTCTTCCCCATTTTTCTCCTTTTCTATGATCTTCTTTTCAAACACACCAGTGCACATGATAAACTCTAATATATGTTGATCATCTTGGAAGACTTGAAAGTTAGTGACATTGTCTAGAATAGCCGGGGCTGCGAAAAGTTCAACTGAGAATTTCTTTAGTTTGGATTTCTCCATTGGGTGTAATGAACTAGCTGAGACAGCCAATGCGTCAGTGACAACATTCTTTCTTCTCGGGATGGTTTTGATGTTGAACGCGTCGAAGTCGTTGATCAGATCCCATGCCCTATTTCTGTAGGCTGAGAGCCTTTTATCATTGCAAGTATATTGACTACGGATCTGCTTGACAACCAATTGTGAGTCTCCTTCCACCATCAAGATCTTGATTCCTTTCTCATGAGCTAGGAGGAGTCCATGAACCAGCGCTTCATATTCTGCAACATTATTAGTACATAGAAACTGTAATCTATAAGCAACATAGAAATACTTACCCCTTGGATTTATCAATTTGATTCCCGCACCCACTCCTTGTTTACATTTGGAACCATCAAAGCACAGTTTCCATATCTGAGGTGGTTTAGTGGGGTTGGGTCTGGTTGAACTTTTCTTAGAAGAATCCTTGGTCCTTGGTTTTGGGCCCCTCTCTCCATCGTTGTCAGAAGAAGTTGATTCTCCTATATTTTGAGTATGCCCATGTTTGAGGAGTTCGTCATTTTTATCTTCCAGTATTCTCTTGTGAGGGGGACATGCTCCATCATCCGAGGTACTCCAATCACTAAGCATGTTCGGGGCAAGGCTTCTATCTTTCAAATCTGACCCACTATCTTGATCTTGAGGTGGGCTGTTTGCAAGGACTAGGTTATCCATATTTGGTGCAGCGTCGCTCCTGCCTTCTACCCCAAGTTCATCTTCCTTTACTATCAGGGCCTCTAGTGGCTCATTTGGTTGGGCAATTTGAGCCAACACTTGTGATAGTGCCTTTTGAGAACTGGGGCATGTAAACTCAGAATGACTATCCTGATGTAATCGGCAGTATCCAGGTAGTAACAAGATGTTCGGATCTGCGTCTTGGCCTAGATGTCGTAGGCTACCTGTTGTGCTATCGATGAAACTTTGGAAGATGTCATCACCAATATTTAGCTCTAGAAGACCTTGGATGGGACTATGGTCTAATTCTTTGCCTTCTCAAATTTGAAACATGAAAATGTCGTCCAATCGATAAGTGCCCAAATCAGTTTGAGTGAACAAGACTTCATTCGGGGCATTGTATTCGGTGATCATCCTTTTCAGCTTCAGCTTTGCATCTATCTTTATTTGGTTGTTCAAACCTCTCCAAGGTAGCCAAAGTTGGGTGAAATCTATAGAGAGCCATCCTCTTACGCATTTAGTCCATTCTCAGCTTAGTAACATCCCATAAGTTTCAGGGATGTCCACTATGTGTATATCGATGCGTTCTTGTATCCAGGGATCTGCAACTAGTTGGATGTGTACGTCTTTGAGCACACCAATTACTCTGACCTTGGTTTTGTCTAATTATATGACCACCCAGTTTCTTAGTTGGGGCACCATCCCCAACTTTTGGCAAATTGACAGGGGCATAACGTTTCATGAGGCTCCTGAATCGATTAGGCAGTTATTTAGGTTCTTCCCAAACATTCACAAGCTGAGTAAGAATGGTGGGACCTCTGTCCTATCCATGAATACTACTGGGAATGCCTCAGATGTGTTAACATTGGATGTGGGTGCCCTAGTGCCGTTGGTTGATGGACCAGGTTTTGAATGATCCAAGGATCTTAAAAGGGCTTCCTTTTGAGATGGCCAACCCTGCAATAATTTGAACATAGAGATGTTCGCCTTAGTTTTCTTGAGTTCATCTACTACATTGTACTTGTCATTTGACCAGGCCATTCCTTGGTATCCAGCATATGTACCTATCGTAGGAGGTATGGCGTTCGGGCCCCTTAGAGGTATGGGATTGTTACTAGCCCGAGGATCTGGTGGAGTCAGTTGCTTTCCTGGAGGTATGCCGTCGATGAGGGGTTCGTTTCTACTCTGAAGGTTATGTGGGTTTTGCTAATCATTCTAGAAGGCATGAACCTCAGAATATTTAGGTTCATTTTCTCTGTGAAAAGGGAACATGAATTCATCTTCTTCCGTATAAGCTTCTGAGCTTCCCTCCTTTCCAGACTCATAGGAATCGAACACCATAGCATTGAATTGTACCAAGGGCCCCTCTAGATTTTGGGTGTAGTGGTCTTTGGAGTTGTTCATATATCCATTATTGTCCTAAAGCCTACTTGGAGCCCCAACCAAATTGGCCTCTGAAGCCTCATAAGTATTGGCGTTATCTGCTGGGATGCTGCCATTATTTGGTCTAGTGTTCCATGGCCGGTTTGGCCTTTGCTGCCCAAATGGTTTCTTCTATGTGTTGTTGTTGTTGTATGCATTAAAACTCCTGTTTGGATTCTAAGGGTACGTATTTGGACCAGAAGACGCTCGTTGGCATCTGCCCTAATTTTGGGGTGGGTTTAGCTTCATTCTGGTAACTTCGCTAGTGAGTTGTGATAAAGTCTTCTTTATGGCATCCAACTCAGAAGCCTTGAGAGTGTCAGGCTCATTTTTGGGTACCATCCTCTATTCTATGAATGTTGTCTTATGAGTTTCATAGCCTAGATAAGTAATGGGTGGAGGCATGGTCGTACATGGCTGTGTCGGTATAGGATTTTGCATGGGCAAGTGGTTGGCCAAGGCTTGATTGTTTGCTGCAAATGGGTGTGGGACCACAAGATTACTCATGATGGGTGTAGCCGCATAGCTTCCTTCTTGTGGGTCCATTTGCTGAGTGAAAATGATGGCTTCATTATACACATTTTCAATTGTATCTCTATCTGCCGGGGGAAGCCTTCTTAGAAAGATTGAGGTGAATGGGTCTAGAGCCTTTAGGTAAACTTGTATGATAGCCTCATCTGGTATAGTGTAAGGAGCTTCCAGCTTTTGATGCATTTTATGAAAATGATGATTAAACATAGCAATAGGCTCCTTAGGATCCTTCCTTGTGGTTATGAATTGGTAATGTGTCGCTGTAGTATCGACATATAATTTGAACTGATTGAGGAATTTGGTTTCAAAGTCATTCCATATGGAGATAGACCCTCGTGGTAAATTAAGGTACCAGTTGTATGCGAATTCTTCCAAGGTATATGGGAAGAGACGACAGATAATGTCTTGGTGGGAAATCTCTTTACGGTTCACAATTTCCTTGAAGGCGCGGATATGTTCTTTCGCTGTCCTAGATTTTCCATATATGAATCATGTACAAAACTTCTCTGGATTCTTAGGTAACTCATGGAGCTACCCAATAAATTTCAAAGGTGAGCTCGTTGCATTAGAAAAAAAGGCCATCGGATGAGGTTGCTGTAAATGTTGATTTGGCAAGTTCTGATTTCAATTGACGGCTGCAGCAATGGTTGGGGCAGCGATGTGTGATTTCTATCCAAGAGGATCCCGAGTTTCGATGAGGTGATGGGAAGATTTATCTTTTTCTTTACCCTTGTCGCTGCGAGCCCTTCGGTGGTGAGTGAGTTTGAGAAACTCACCTTTTTTCAGAGATGACCTAAGCACACTCTCAAACCTCTCTAGGGAGAAAGATCCAATATTATCCAGCTCTTGAGTCTTGAGGCCCTCCTTCTAGCGCCACTTCTGTTGAGCATTATTTTAACACAAGCCAACTTGCTAGGATCTACAGATTCGATTTCCTCTCTTGAAAGAATAACAGAGTTATTCCCAAGGTCCCAAGGTTCTCCGGGGTCGAGTCACAACCTGTTTGGTTACTCAGTTGAAGATAAATGTGATTGTTCACAAGGAGGCCTTTGCTGGTATGTTCAAGACATCAAACTGCAAAAATATTGTTAGTTATCTCTTTTTGGTATTTTCCATTTTAACAAATATGGGTGTTGTAAATAAAATGCAATTTTGTATTTTTTAGGATGGTAATTTTTAGAATTAATGACAGTGTTTTAAAGAGGGAAGGCTAACGAGAAATAAAGCAAATTGCGAGAAAAGTGAAATCCTAAGGACATAAACCGTCGTAAACCCTTCCTTGTGAATTAAATGTTGGAGAGATTTGGAACAACCCACGAAGCATAAATCAGACCAAGTCACGATTCACTACTCCATGGGTGCAAGCATTTGGAGAGAAGACGTATTCACTCGTGCAAGATATTCAAAATCTATCAAATTGTGAAGCCAGTAAGATGTGTGCACCCATGAGATACATTTATCGTTAAGCCCAAAGATGATCTCCTCCACGCATTCATCACAGCAAGGTAGATATACAACAAAAAACTCCAACTAAAAGTAGCACGAATTTGAAACACAATAACACAAAGGGCTCTCTGAAAATAAAGAATAATGCAAGCATACATTCAATAAATTTGCATAGATAGCAGTAATTCACACACCATGAATGAAGTACCCAATGTAGATCTTTATTGTATTAAAAAATTCGGCCCCTTTACATTGCTCTTTGATTACAATACATAGAGTTTTGATCTACAACTCTGATTTTCGGAGTTAGGGCATCAGAGAGTCTAAACTAAAGAAATAGAACTAAACTAGAACTTTGCTGAAGGTAAACTACTGCTAAATAATACTATGTAACTTGCATGGATTCTTAAACCCATTTACAATCCATTTTCTCATGCAAAGAGGGAAAAATCTTCCAGAGAAGAGAAAGAGAAAGAAGGTGAATTCCTTCTGTGAACTGGGAGTCTTCTTCTTGATCTTGGTGGATGCTTCTTGGATTCTTCACCTGGAACTATTTCTGGCGGTGGGAAAGGATAGGAAACCTTTAGTCCTTCCAAAACAAACTCAAGTTGCCCATGGATATGATCTGGAGTCTAACTGGTGTCTGAAAAAGTGACCTCGCTGAAACCCCCAGTTTTTCAGACCCCAACCTCTACCCCAAAACTTTAATGCCTTTAAAATTTCTCAGGTGTTCTTCAAAATCATCAAACTCAGAGGTCCTAGAAGTTCAGACTTGTCATGAGCCGAAAGGCCGAAAAACTTTGAAGAGGCTGAAAGGCCAAAATCTTCAAAGGTCGAAAGGCCAAAAAATGTACTGGCTTTCGGGGCCAAAAGGCCAAAAAATTGGAGGCCGAAAGGCCGAAAACTCTTCCTTGGTAGAATTTAGCCAAGTGTTGAAAATCTTGCCCTGTCTACCTGGTATTTGAACCCTGGAGCTTTATCCAGTGAAGACTTCTGGGTGAGCTGCTTGGAGCCTCTGCACTACCTCTTGGACTTCCCCAAAATTGATCTCTTTTCTTTTTATCTTTGTGACCCTTCGTTCTTGATTCTCTCTGAAGATAGTCAATTCAGAAGTGAAGAACGTGATCTCTTCTTCGTGCTGTGACATCCTATGTATTTCATCTTTCATGTAGAATAGTTGCTGCAAGGCCTCCTTGGTATTGATTCTGGCCAGAACATCTCTAAATTGTTGGACCACTTTCTTAGAGGGACGTAGAGCATGTTGGCTTTCATCTCGGTAGACGTTGAGGCCAACCCCTATGAAGAAGGTATCTATATCTTTGATCCATTTCATTACCTCCTCCTGATTTTCATCTATAAGGGCCTGGTGCTTCTTATAGACCTTAATTATTTTGGTCATCTATTTGATCCAAGTCTCAAATTTATCCAATTCCTTTCCCTCATAGACTTTTACCAAAATTTGGAAGCATTGCTTTCGAATTACCTAAAAATCCTAGAGAGCTGCTTGCCACTTAGCTACCTCACCATCCATACCCCCGTCATCTTCCACTAGGTCGATGAGTGAATTAACCTCAAACAATATGGTATTGTATGGTGTGAATATTGATGGGATTGCCTTTTCTCTGAACTATTTGAAGTCATTTACCCAATCGGTGCTCGCCTGGATGAAAGAGGGGGTCAATCCTGCCGGCAAATCTGGTGTAGCCCTTTTATAAAGCATGACTTGTAATGAATCCTCTGAACAATTTGGGTCAATGGGACCCACCATCTTTTGGATGAATCCTTTTAATGCTTCATTTTGGTCTGTTAAAGCTTTGATGGTTTCTTCATCTTTATTCATGAACCCCAGAGCATGCTTCAGCCCTAAAGCTGCTAGGGTCTTGCTTCCTTCTTTGGTAGGTTCACCTAGATCTACCTCCTTGAATGTGTAACCTTCTAATGACACTGTCGTCTAAGGAGTGCTTGGGGGAGGGATAGCTATCTAGGCTTTCCAATGGCCCCCAGTGTCTTGAGTTACATATGACATGATCTTGGTAGGTGCATTGATTTCTGCTTGGTGGAAATCTTGCCTCACAGATGTCATACTCATGTCCTCTCCATCCAATTCACTGGTGTAGGTTCTTCTCCTAGGTTGTATCTCCTTGGTAAACCAAGTAGGTTTACCGGATGTAGTTACAAGTTCATATGGTGCAACCTGGAGGATGAAAGTGAGGCTTTGTATTTCTGGCTCTGTTTCTTTTTCTGATTCCTTTTCTTTCCCTTTTCCTTTTTCATTCCCTCCTTCCTTCATTCCTTCCTTTTCATCATCTACATCCATTTCCCCTTCTTCTCTCTCTCCTTCTATCTCTCTGTGTTCAGTTACCATGTTATCCCCTTCTTTGTCCTAGGCTTCTTCTTCCGAAGTATCAGTTGATACCTTTGACCTCAAGCCGGTTATGGCCTCCAGTGTTGACTAGAAAGGTGATGTGTCTTTAATACTTACTACTCCTTTGGTTGCCTGAGGGGCACATGTTGAAGGTATTGATGTTGAGGGAATAAGTGTTGGCATGATTGGAGCGCGAGATGAGGAGATGGTGGTAGTAGACGGGGGCGGAGTTGGTGCAAGAGTAGGTGTTGGAGTTGGTAGGGAAACTGGTGTGGTAAGTATATGAGGTGGTGGAGTGAAAACATAACTCCCTCCAGCTATACTGTCTGATGCTAAACTTTGAGTTACCCCACTGTCTTGGGTTTTAGGCCCTGGAGCAGAATTGGAGCTTAGTAGTGGAGCAGAAGTATTCACCGGAGGATTGGTGAACTGGACCGGTGGAGGAGTAAGGGCTACTTGAGGTTGTATGAGTGGTGGTCCCCCAGTGTGTGTATCTTGGCCCTGATCTGAAAAGCCTTCTAGTCCTTCAAAATCAGAAAGCATGAATTCATCTGGTCCCAATGTATCCAAAGGATTATCCTATTCTTTGGGATCCTATTTATACTTCTTTGTAATCTCCTTTTCTCTCCTCTTCTGCAACCTGGTCTTTCGGACTAAGGGCTCACTTGCCTCCTCTTCCTCAGGCTCTTCTTGTATAGTTTCTAGCTACGAAGATTCAAAACTCTTCTTTCTCTTATAGGATTTCTTCTCCTTGGTGGGGGAAGATTGGCCTGAGGTAGATGGGCCTTCTCCTGATTCAGGTTGTGATAGTCCTACTGGTGGGTCAATCTAGCCTGTCATTCTATTTTTCTTAGGCCTAGGATTGGAGCCATATTCAATTGGTCATTCATGACCATACACCGTTCTAGGCTTTTGAGGGGGAGCTTTCTTATATTTAGGAGCTATTGACTTCTCTCCTCATTTTTTCTCTACCTTCTTGGAGGGCTCCATTAATGTTTTCACCGTGATCAGACTCATCCGGTGTGGCTTCTTGATCCAAGATATAGTGGTCTTTATCACGTGCCTTGCCCTAAAGTCTATGTCATCATTTTCATCTTTGTCCACCTCGGTGTTCATGATTGGACGGTCATACACCTTATCTTTTGTGTAAATGTCTTCTAGGACCTCTTTGGAATCACATTCCTAGACCTTTGAGGAAATAGGAACTTTTAGTACCTCTTTAACCAAAGCTAGGTTCATTCTGCAATAATCCTAGATTCTGACCTCATGGTCATCTATGCAGTTTATCCAGTGATCCTCCAGATGTGGCTCATGTATGTAGAATTTGTCGATGATGTGGCTGTAGGTACCTATGGGGTCAAAATGAGCTCACACTATCTTGTAAAATTGCAAGGGGAAATCATCCCATTTGAAAGCCAAGGACTTACAAACCTTCATGTCCTGCAGTGTATATGGCCCCAAAGAGATGGGAAAGTCCCAATAGTGCTTCTTCTTATGCTTGATGTGCTCGTATGCATCTGTGAGCTGCCTGGCCATCTCTAGTATGATTATCTAGTCAGATGGATACCTGGGCAGCTTCTTTGGTTGTATGGTTGACCTATCTATCTGAATGTATGTGAATGTCCTGAACTGGATAAAATAGGCCCCAATGGCCCTTATCTTAGCAGCAGCTTCTTCTGACATTCTTTTAGCAAAGTCACCCTCAATAGATCGGATGACTGCGAATATGAATACGTCATTGACTATTCTGTAATCAGCGGAATCCTCTGACATGTTTGCTCCTCTTACCAACTGTGGGTATACAAGATGGGGCCATGCATTTGGATCATTTAGACTTCCCCTCTTGGTTAGGCCGGGATAATCTTCCCATGTAGATAATAGATACACTATGTAAGTGCTCATGTAGAACTTGGGGTTATGCTTCACTGCTGTCAACTACTCATCTAGATTGTCACTAATAATAGTGCCCCAGTTGAATCTTGCCTTTCGTTCCCTTATCCTCTCTATCAGCAGGATCATCCAGTGCTCGAGTTGGGTGGACTGTGGTAACCCATACACCTTGCTTATCATTTTTATAGCTTCCTGGATATCATCTCTCATATAACCTCTTCGGAGGTCTATCTTGTCTAGTTTGTTCTTGGGAAGTGGTTGCTTGAGGTATTCTTTATTCATCATCTCGTTTACGGTTTGCTCCCTGTTTCCAAACCACTTGGTCCCCTTTTCAATATAAAAGTCATAGAATTTGTCTAGGCCTTTGTGAAGGTGAAAGACATCCTCGATGATATTCGACCTGATGTATAGCACCACCTGATCCTCAGAGTTTACTACCACCCTTTTATCTGAATCGTAATGATGAGCTAGGGTGATGAGCAATTCTGAAGATGAAACAACCACGGGGTGTGCGGTTGCATTTACTAGCCTGGATAGGACTAATGAGGTACAGTCCTTAGATCTATTTATCAGTTGGGAGCACTGGGTCAGGAATTCATTCCAATTCACATTCCTGATGTTGGTTTTAGTTACCTCACTATGTTTGTTCCCCACCTTTGAGCTAGGGGGATTCCCCTTGTATTGATACTTCATTGGCGATGTTATCTTGGGTTTAGTCGTTCCTGCAAGAAAAGACAAATATCAGTAGCTTATTTTGAACAAGAAAAACAATTTAAACTATGAAAGTAAGTAAAGAGAGCTGAAAAATAGTTAAAGTGAAAGTTTTTGCACTTTCGGACCTTTCATGGTTTCTGACACCGAAAACTAGTTCGGAGACCGAAAAGTCTGAAAGTGCGAATAGGCGAAATGGTAGGGCCAAGTCCATTGGGGGTTTCGGAGTTTTGGACACCAAACTAGGAGGGGTTTTCTCAAGGATGCTGAATCGTCCAAACATGGTAGGAGCCTAGATGGACTGATTGGAGGTTTCGCTTTCGGATTTTTAGACTTTCAGACCTTTCGGATGTCTGAAAGGCCGAAACGTCTGAAAGCAAAACTTGGCAAAAATGAAGATCTAGTTTTCGGCCCTTCGAAGGCCAAAAACCTACGGTAAGCACTGCGACTGACAAAATGCAAAACCCTAAACCTAGACCTGACGACACCAGAAAACCCTTGGGCCAATAGGGGAGGACGTCCCTGTCGACGCACGAAGATAGAAGCCGAAATAGAGGTGACGAAACAAAGTGCCCTAGGCTGGATAGGCACTAGGGGAACCGAAAAGACCCTAAACCTTAGCAACTTGTAAGCACCAAGTGAGGAAGAGCGAAGAGAGCCTACCTTGAATGATCGAGCAAAGGGAGGGAAACCAGGCGGCGTGGAAGAGGAGGCAGTTGGCGAGGAGAAGCAGACGGAATGCAAGCGAGAGCAAAAAATGCAAGGTGAAATGAAAAAGGGAGGTTACCCCTTTTATAACCCATGGGCTGATGTCAGCGGTTTCGGGGTTTCAGACCCCGAAAGGCTTAAAAGACCCAAAAGAGAACCAAGCCTTTGGCCTTTCAGTGTTTTCAGAGTCTGAAAACACTGAAAAGTTGGGTCTTCAGCCTTTCGGCCATTTTGACATTTCAGAGGATCTAAGTCCTTCAAAATTCTGAAAGAGCCAAAAGGTCAGGTCTTCGGCCTTTCGGCCATTTTGGCATTTCGGAGGACCTAAGTCCTCCAAAAGGCCGAAAAAGGGTCCTTCCTTTATCTGCTTTGGTTTCAGTAATCTTTCCCGGTGGCTGACTGGATCTTTACAAGGGGCGGACATGACGAAAGGAAAAAGATAAAAAGAAGGGGTGTCCCTATGGTTAGAGGACCTAAAATGGGGTGTGTGTTGTGGACCCATAACAGTATGAATTTATAGGTATGAATGCATACATGTATACAAGCATGTATGTGTTTGCATGCATGTATGAATGTGTGTGTGTGTGTGTGCGCGCGCGCGCGCGCACGTGCCTGCTTGCTTGCAGGAATGTATGTATGTGTTGATATATGCATGCATCCATGTATGTATGTATGTTCATGTATGCATCCATGTGTGTGTGTGTATGTATGCATGAATAAATGTATATGTGTGTGCATGTATGAATGAACGTATGTACATATGTATGCATGCATGCATGCATGTGTTTGCATGCATGGATGCATAAATAAATGTATATGTGTGGATGTATGAATGAATGAATGTACATATGTATGTAGGTATATGTATACATCCATGCATCTATGTGTTTGCATGCATGGATGCATGAATAAATGTATATGTGTGCATGCATGAATGAATGAATGTACATATGTATGTAGGTATGTGTATGCATGCATGTATGTGTTTGCATGCATGGATTGTTATATATGTGGAGCCTAATCAGACTCAGTTTCTTTCAGCGCGGTTTCCCCCTAGACTTATCTACAGGGATTTGGGGGCAGTGCCCCCAAGCTCGAGGTCAAGGGGCAGAGCCCCTTACGGGGTCCTGGGGCAGTGCCCTAGGCGGGGTCAAGGGGCAGAACCCCTGATGGGGTCAATGAGCAGCGCCCCTCGATGCCAACAATGACTTAATAATATTGTAAAGGGTTGACCATCAATTTTCTATTAGTCAGAGTATTTTTTGCCCTAATTAGGTTATGTCAAAAATACGTGTGTAAAGGGCTTAGGGTTTTGAGATTCATTATTGCATGAGGGATTTTTGTAGCTTCCTATGGCGATATTGAGTTGCAGGTTTCAAATTGTAATTACTGGATAATACTAAAGATATAGGACTCACTGTTGGTGGACGTAGCCCAGGGATTGGGTGAACCACGTTAAATCTCTGTGTCTTTGTGTTCTCTTTCGTGCATTAATATTTGCATTTTTTTTCTTATTATTCTAACTTGGATGCATGTATGCATGCATGCATGCATTCATTGATGTATATATGTGCATGTATGAATGAATGAATGTACATATATGTATGCATGCATACATGTATACATGCATGTATGTGTTTGCATGTATGCATGTGTGAGTGTGTGCGCGCGTGTACGTGCATGTGTGTGTGTGTTTGCACACTTGCTTGCATGAATGTATGTATGTGTTGATGTATGCATGCATTCATGTGTGTATGTATGTCCATGTATGCATGCATGTGTGTATGTGTGTATGCATGAATAAATATATATGTGTGTGCATGTATGAATGAATGAATGTACATATGTATGCATGTATGTGTTTGCATGCATGGATGCATGAATAAATGTATATGTGTGTGCATGTCTGAATGAATGAATGTACATATGTATGCATGGATGGATATGTACATGGATGCATGTATGCATGCATGCATTCATTGATGTATATATGTGCATATATGAATGAATGTACATATATATGCATGTATACGTATGCATGCACACATGTATACATGCATGGATGCATGTGTGTGTGTGTGTATGTATATATATGTATGTATGTATATATGTATATATACATATGTATGTATATATATATGTATATTTAATATGTATATATGTATATAATATGTATATATATATATATATGTATATATGTATACATATATATATATATATAGATATACACATGTATATATATGTACATGATATATATGTATATATATATATATATATGTATGTATGTATGTATGTATGTATGCATGCATGCATCTATGTGTGTATGTATGTCCATGTATGCATGCATTTGTGTGTATGTGTGTATACATGAATAGATGTATATATGAATAGATGAATGAATGAATGTACATATATATGCATGTATACGTATGGATGTATATATATATATACATATATATATATATATGTGTGTGTGTGTGTGTGTGTATATATATATATATGTACGTGTTGACGGGACTTTGTGACCGGGTCTGCCAACAGATGTAAGTTGTCACCTGGTACCGGGGTACCGGCCAACTTCATCTGTAAAGGTTATCCAGAGAAATGAGATTCTCCAGGCCTTCAAGCACTTGAGAGTCGGGTCTCGAAAGTGCAGGGGCTCAGTTGGGAGTGTGGCTATTTTGTTCGGGGGGATAGCTGGTTATCTCAGCTCGTCTACTCCGTGGATTTAGGTAAGTGTTACCCTAATTTAAAACATGCATCAAAATAACCACAAATAGGAAAAAATTGCATTTTTAGAAGAGTCCAATTAATACTATTCTTCAGATATTATTAATCAACATTTTATCATTACATTCATTGTCAAAAGTTATCATTTGTACTCTAAGAATTGATCACATTTCAGAATTTCAAATTTATAATTGATCAATGACACTAGTAAATTTTACCCTGTTTTTCTATGAGGATTAGTCAAATTTTTTACACCCATTGGTTGAACAGACGACCAAAACTGTTGTCAAACTTTTGTCATCAATTATTCGACAGGAAAACCCATTATCGACATATTGACCTACTTAGTGGTTTAATTATCAACCGAATCTTTGTCAAAAAAATCGCTTGAAGCTGGAAGAATTGCAGATCAAACCTTTTATCTAAGCAACCAACGTTCGCCAAAATGGCAACCAAAGTTGGTTGGAATCGACATCAAACACATAGCAGTCTCGTCGAAACATCAAACACAGTGTGTCACTTTTTTTACCAAAGTTCATCAAAATCGATGTCGAACACATAGCATTCTCATCGAAACTACTAATATTAAAACGTCGAAAAAGTGACCAATACTAATTTTTGGTTATATATATATATATATTATTGATGGGTTTGTAACCAATTTCTCTATATTACAAAGATTTTTCAGTTCAAGGATTATATTTTATGAGTTCATGGGTTAAGGATTGGGTGTTCCAGGCCAGTTATACCATTGAATCACCATTTTCATTCAGTTAGGTCCATGCTTCTTCACACCATACCATCCTACCTTCTAGACCATTCCAAATATATCCATATCATTCCTATTAAGTTTGATTTTTTGTCACCAGTTGATGGATGGAAAAATTCACAATGATAGGTACAGGGTGGTGGATGATGTCATCTACTACAAGGATAGAATCTTCTTGGTTATGAATTTGAAGCTTTCAGAGAATATTCCAAGGGAATTTCATGAGTCATCATTGGTTGGGAACTCCAATACTTCAAGACATATAGACAGATTCATGAGAGGTTTTTGTGGAAAGGGCATCAAGGATGATGTGCTACGGTTCATTAGGAGTATGCCACATATGTTAGCAGAATAAATGTGAGCATACCTTTCTAGCAGGATTGTTATAGCCCCTACCTATTCTGGATAAAAAAAAAGGGAGAGCATCTTGGTGGACTTAATCACAAGACATCCCAAGGTACAACACATAGATTGCATTTGCATGGTGGTTGACTGTGTGACCAAGTGTTCTCACTTCATGCATGCGGTCTTATTTGAAAAGAAGTAGTGTGGAGAATCTTAAGCCCTTTTATGGTCCTTTTAAGGTGATTAGGCAGATTAGAGAGGTGGAGTATGAGTTTTAGTTTTATAAGAACAACAAAACACATAATGTGTTTCATGTCTCTTACCTTAAGAAGGCCCTTGTGCAACATGTTACAGTTTTAGAGGATCTTTCGCCACTTGATGATAAGGGCAAGCTCGCAATGGAACTAGTTGACATCATAGATTTTAGGGAGAGGGGGCTCAAGTCCTGTACTATCATAGATTTCAGGGAGAGAAGGCATTAAAAAAGGAGCTCTTGGAGGAGCAACTGAGCATGGATCTTTTGGTATCTTTCTCTATTTCCAGGTTTGGAGCAAATATTTAATGGTAGTTTTGGTGCATCAAACCATCCTAGTCTACTCGAGAATCACAATTTTGTGAAGTCTTCTTTAGGAGACAAAATTATATTTAGTTGAGTTTTAACTTAAAATCCAAAGGAGAGTCGAATTATGAGAGTGGTCAATCCGGTAAGAGTCAAGATCATAACACAAGCATAAACCATTTGAAGACTAAAACTAACCCCCTAGCTGGTACAATCCCTATATATATATATATGCATCGTGTTAGTGCCTATGTATTTGCAACACATTGGTGTAATTTAGATTTTTTATATCAATATTAATTTGCACACACGAGTCAAAATATTTGAGGACTGTGATCTCAAGTAGGAAGCAATGCATTTAGACAATCACAACTTTCAATATTTTTACAATAGTAATTATTTTTGTTCAACTTATCACGTCTTCCTTAGGAAATGAAGATTCAATTCAGAAGCACTCTTACTAATTGTCCACAACACTCAATGGTCCTATCATTCAATAGTTCACAACAATATCTGGGAGACAGTTGATATCAATTGATCGATTTAATTTTAAGAGCACTGAAATAGAGGAGGATTGACACACATTTTAGT
>MU227235.1:486720-522388 GCA_018584345.1 Thuja plicata | reverse complement strand
GAATTTTATTTAATTAAAAGGAAAATTAAATCTTTTAATTAGATAAAAATGATCAAACCTTAGGAAATATTGGAATAATTGAATAATTGAATTAATTACAATTTGATCAAGGAAATTGATTTGAATTGAAAATGTTCCAAAACATTGATTCAGATATTTGATAAATTGATAAAATGATAAATTGGGCCCAAAGTCTAGGCGACCATTTTAGGGTGCATACAATAATATGAAGAAGATGAATGTTTCTATTTCTATGTGGGATTAATTAGCTATTCCAGGGCAAGCTGATTTATTGAAAGAAGAGTTGTCTAAAGGAACAACAATTTTACATCAAGTTGTACATCATCCTCCTAGAGTGGTTATGGCTAATTTAGAGCCTTTAATAGTGCACGATGAAGTGATTAAAAGAGAAAAAAAGATTGGTAAAGTACACCAGCCAGTAACACAAGTGAGTAAAAGTATTGCAAATTTGAAGTAATCAACAATACCAGTTGAAAGAAAGTCACCAAATATGCAAAAGATGACAGAAAAGGCGGGTAAGAAATCTGCAAATGTTAAGCCTCTTCCCTTTTATGTCTCTTTAATTATTGGAAACAAATTAGTGCATAATTGTATGTTGGATAGTGGTGCAACCAACACTGTCATGCCAAAGAGCATAGCTGATTTGTTGGATTTGAAGTATGAACCCCTTGAGAAAGGAGTTGTCTAGCTTGATGGTTCTTCAGTTAAGACCATAGGTGTTGTTAAAAATGCAAGTTTGACCTTACACTCGTGTCCAAACTTCTCCATTTCCCAAGATATTTTTGTCATAGATCTGCCACCTTGCTTTTCTTTATGTTTATCAGGAGACTTCATAGCCAAAATAGATGGATACTTCTCATCAGATTGGTCTCACCTGTATTTTAGAACTAGATATGGTGCTAAGGTGACCATAAAATTAGAGTTATGGGCCAAAGACCACATAGATCCCTATAATCCTAGTCCCATAAATGCAAGTTGTGTGATCATGGATCCAGATGAAATCAATGAGAGTTCATCTTATCACACACAAACTGAAGAGTATCCTGATATTGTTCTAGATGAATGGGCAGCTAGAAATTATCAAGATGATAATGTGTTTGATGCTGGTTTTGGTAACTATGTAATGTTGGAATCTGATTCAGTTGTGCCTAATCTCATAAAAGATCAATATTTTGAATCTAAATTATCTAACTAGGTATGGGATTATATTTTGATGGATCTAAGAATAGGGGTGGTATTGGTGCAAGAGTTATGTTGGTTTCACCTCATGGTGATAAATTTTATGTTGCTTACAAGTTATCCTTTCCATGTTCTAACAATATTGTAGAATATAAAAGTCTTATTCAAGGCTTGGAATGGGCTAGGAAAAGAGGATTCAAATGCTTGAGGGCATTTGGGGACAGTGATTTGATAGTAAGATAGGTGAGAGGTATTAATGTTGTAAAAAATGATCTCTTAAAGCTGTATAAATCCAGACTTTCTGATATTTTAGATAATTTTGATGCATTTAACCTTATTTCCATACCTAGAAGGAAAAATATGCATGCTAATAGGTTGGCTAGTATTGGTGCTCATGTTTCAATTACTGGAAATAAAGGACAGATCTCATATCATTCACATGTTAAAATTGTTGTAAGACCATCTATCCCAGACAATAATATTAATTGGCAGGTGTTTAATACTGATGAACATATTTTGAGTTTTATGATAGAAACTGAAGGGTTTTTAGCCCCCAAAAGTGATAAATATGATCATCAAATGGAGAATCAAGTTAGTCAGCTAAATACTAATAAGCTTCCAAGGGGATTGGTTAGCCTAGAATCAGCTTTTAATTCTGATGATCAATTCAGAAAGAATAAAACTAGTTTGCTGGTTAAAGAAGATCATTATGAGGAAGTGGAGATTTTCAGAGACAAGTATCTAAAGGTTGGTAAAATAAATTCTCCCAAAGAAAAAGAATTTTTTATTGATCTTTTCAGAGAATATAGTGATGTGTTTGCTTGGGATTATGTTGATTTGAAAGGATTTGATCATCAACTAACTCAACACACCATAGAATTAGAACCAAATGCAAGACCAATCAAGCAAAGGCAAAGGCCCATAAACCCCAAATTAGAGCCTTTAATGCTGAAAGAATTAAGAAAACTCTTAGATGGTGGTATTATATTTCCCATTAAGCATACATCTTGGGTTTCTAACTTAGTTCTAGTAAGGAATAAGAATGGAGAGATAAGACTTTGTGTAGACTTTAGAGACCTCAATAGGGAATCTCTGAAAGATAGACACCCTCTTCCTTCCATGGAACAGATTTTACAATATGTTTCTGGTTCTGAGAGATTTTCACTCCTAGCTGGGTATTCTGGCTATAACCAGATTTTAGTCAAAGAATCTAATCAGTTTAAAACAGCTTTTACAAATAAATGGGGTACCATGGCTTACAGGAGAATGCCATTTGAGTTATCAAGTGTTGGGGCCACTTTTTAGAAAGCGATGGACATGGCTTTCAAGAACTTAATGTATAAGTTTGTTCTAGTGTACCTAGATGATGTGACAATTTACAACAAGGTTGCAAATCAACATATCGATCATTTGAGACAGATTTTACAAAGATGTAGAGAATTTGGGATTTCTTTAAACCCAAAGAAATCTGTATTTGTAGTTCATGAGGGAAAACTCCTAGGATACCAGGTGTCTAAAGAGGGTACAATGATAGATCCCAAGAGAATTCTTGCAATTTTGGAACTTTCATTGCCTAAACACAACAAATGATTTTAGAGTTTTATTGGGAGAATAAATTTTGTAAGAAGGTTTATTCCTGATATTGCAAATATGTTAAAACCACTAACTACTATGCTTAAGAAGGATATTCCTTTCAGCTGGACTGATGAGGGAAAGAAAAATTTTGAATTGATAAAATAGGCTTTGTCTTCAGCCCCTACTCTTGTTAATCCCGATTTTACTAAAGATTTTATTCTATATGCTTATGGTGGTGCTGATACTATTTCAGCAATGTTGGTTCAAAAGAATGATGAAAAACAGGAGCAACCAGTTGCTTTTTTCAGCAAAGGTATGGATGACTATGAGAAAAGGTACAGTTTTGTTGAAAAGCATGTACTAGCTATTATTAAAGCTTTGAAGAAGTTTAAACATTTGATTGCAAGGAATAAAGTACATTTAATGGTTTCCCATCCTAGTATTAAAGAGGTTTTGTTGAACAAGGATGTTAATGAAAAGAGGGTTGGCTGGATAACAAGGGTTATGGAGTATGATGTACATATTCATGTGACTAAGCTGGTTAGAGGCAAAGGCCTTTGTGTTCAAATGTCATAAGAGGAAGAACAAGCTAGAATTGCTAAAAAATTTGAACCTTTTCAAGGAGATGTTGTATTATTTAATGATCCTACAACTTGGTTATCAGATATGACCAGATTCTTGCAAACTGGACAATGCCCAAATAATCTTGATAGGGAAAAGAGGAGATACTACAAGTTACAATCTATTCCCTATGTTCTTATTGACGGTATACTTTATAGGAAGGATTATTCTGGGATGTTTCTCAGATGTATTGATTCACTAGATCAAACCAGAATCTTATCTGAATTTCATGATGGATCTTGTGGAGGACATTTCAGTCCTAAAACTACAGCCTGGAAAATACTAAGGGTAGGCTATTATTGGCCTAATTTATTTAAAGACGCTCATGCTTGGGCCAGAAGATGCCAAAAATGTGCTATGTTTGCAGGTAAATAAAAGCTGGCAGTACTGCCATTAAAGCCAATTGTGGTGGATCAGTCATTTGCTAAGTGGGGAATGGACTTTATTGGTCCTATAAATCCTGATTCTAGTGCAAGTCATAAATGGATTTTGACTGCTACTAATTATTTTACGAGATGGACTGAGGCTATTGCACTAAAAGAGGCTACTGAACCTACTGTGTTAAAATTTTATGAAGATATTTTAACCAGGTTTGGAGTTCCTCAATCAATTATCTCTGATAATGCTATGCCTTTTATTGGTTTAGCTATTATAGAATGGGCTGTGAAGAATGGGGTCTATTTAAATACTTCTTCTAAATATTATCCTCAGGGTAATGGTCTTGCAGAGTCTACTAATAAAAATTTAATCAAAATTATCAAAAAGACTTTGCAGGAGAATAAGAGAGATTGGCATTCTAAATTGAAGGCAGTCTTATGGCTGGATAAGATCACACCTAAATAGGTAATTGGGAATTCCCCTTATGTCCTGGTTTATGGTAAAGAGGCTAGATTGCCAGTTTCTATTGAATTTCCAGCTTTGCAGCTGGCTGATCAGATGTTACTATTTGAAGAAGGGGATCCTCTTAAGTTGAGGTATGCTGATTCGTTACAACTTGAAGAGGAAAGGAGGAAGGCATTGGAAACTATGGAGTTGAATAAAGCATAGACTAAAAGGTCATTTGATAAGAAAGCTAAATCCAGAGAAGTTAAGGAAGGTGATCTAGTTCTTAGGTGAGATGTGCTAAAGAGCAGGCCAGGGAAGCATGACAAGTTTGATAATTTTTGGTCAGGCCCTTTTGTTATAACAGCTTGCAAGGAGAACAATGCTTTTCAGTTGTCCACAACTGAAGGAAAAGATCTAAAAATTCCAGTTAATGGAATTCACCTCAAGCTTTGCTTTGAGGGTTAGGTTTAGTTTAGGTTTCATTTCAATAAGTGTTGTCCAAGCACTAGGTTTTTAGGTTGCATGAGTCTAGATTATATGCATTTTCATTTTAGTAAAAGATTGCATCCATGGTTCTGGTTTTATGACTCTGTTTCCCTAGGATAAGGTCTAAGGTCATGTCTAGCAGGCAAACATCCAGCAGAAGTCGCCAAAATTGTTACCCTAATTTACAACATGCATCAAAATAACCACAAATAGGAAAAAATTGCATTTTTAGAAGAGTCCAATTAATACTATCCTTCAGATATTATTAATCAACATTTTATCATTACATTCATTTTCAAAAGTTATCATTTGTACTCTAAGAATTGATCACATTTCAGAATTTCAAATTTAGAATTGATCAATGACATTGTGCATTCAAACTGAATGTAATATACAAGTGTCTTTTTATATTCCTTTTTGTGTCAAGTAAATAGTACATTGCAGAATAGAAAGCAAGATTGAAGTATGGAGTAGGGGTCTCATGCATTGCCTTGTGGTTGGGTTGCTTGTTGGTTGTCTGTCAGGTCCTAGGTCTCCAAAGTCCATGTCTCCATCTGCATTTAGGTCTTTTAGGGTTCAACCTACATCATGAGAGGAAGAGGGTTGTTAGATCCAGTTGGATCTAAGCAATACATGGACCACAAACAACATACAATAAATTCTTCTAATACTGCATATCAATCTGATGAAATCAATGTAACAAGAAATTATGCATCCACAATATCTGAAATATAGTATTAAAGGGACTTTTTTTAAACATGAAACCTTTCTCTATTTATGGTCACTTTGATGCATGTTATTCTTATCTTTATAACCAGATATCTAAATGAAAGGGATTTAGTATTCCTATCTGAGAAACCTTTTTCAAAATTTGATCAACCTAGTAATTCAACAAACACAAATAAATCAACCAATATTCATGAATGAGTGTCATCCTGGATGACACTCACCCACAAACATTAATTGATTCATTTTATCTACTGACCTAACAGGTTGATTGGTGATATGTGTACAAATAGGTGGATGTGTAACTGAATGCAGGAAGCAAAAAATAGTGGATGTCACGAGCCCGTGCTAGAACTTCACTAAGCCATTACATGCAAGAAAGATTTTTTACATCTCAGAAGGTTACTACTCACATTCATAAGGGAGAAAAGATGCAGATCAAGCTGGAATTTTCAAAAGCAAAGTGCTACAGGAAGTGCCAATGTTGCGAATATTCAAAGTTCAAGTCACAGAATGCAGCTGTATAAATACTGGTATAATATGTCCTTGTTGTTTTAAAGGTTCAGTTTCAAGTAATATCATTGTTGTTACTGATTACAGAAAGAGTGCTTCAAGATTGAGCCATAAAGTTATGAAATGTTTTCAGTTTATTCTTGGTGAGTGTCACGAACCCATGTTCGAACCTCACTAAGTAGCATTCTAATGTTTTTGAGTGTCACGAGCCCGTGCTCAAGCTTCATTAACAATAAACAAACATTTTATCTTGTTGTACTTCTCATATTTAAAGTGCGGGTTCAACATCAAATAGAAAAAGGACCAAGTTCAAACATGCTAATATGACAGGCTGAGTTAAAACATGTTCTCTATTTTTAATTTGAATTCAATTCTAGTCAAGAGAATTGATGACAGTGGACATGATACAGGAGCTATGATACTAAGAACTAGGTCAAAAAATGAAAATTTATGCTATTGAACAAAACTGCATAATATATTATTCCTACAGTTGAAATATCAAAGTTACAAATCAAACAAAATGCAAGCTGTAGAGGTATTTTATTAAACAGAAAGCATGAATTTTCAACATGGTTCATGATTACTGGCAGAGTGATGTGTGTTCATATTTTTATAGCATTGAAATAGAATTGTAAATGAACATGAGCTGAAAGCAAGAAATTTCAAAGGAAGGAATGTACTTATTTTTTTTAAAACAAGTGGTTTATGTTTTTGACATCTCTGATCATATTTTAGTCAGCTCCCAAAGACTGTGAAGCTAATGACTAAAAGTTGTCATAGCAAGACTAAATATATCTACCACAAATTTTAGTCATTAGCTCATGATTTTGATGAGATAGCTAGTGAGGAGAACTGATTTTGTTACCAAGTTTCACTACTAAATGAAATTTGAGTTCCAAAAAAATTGTAAGGAGACCGATCTCATACATCATGGTTTTAATGTCATTTCTTCACTATTACAGTCAAAGGCCGAGTTCTGGTTGTGATTCTGCCAGCAAAGGTATCCATGTTAGTAAGGATGAAGAGCTTCATATTTATGTCAAGAAAAGAGCTTAGTGAAGACTAATGAAGACTCGGGTTTCAAAACTAAGTTCATGAGGTCTCTCTTCTTATCTAACAGTCACGACTATGTAAGTTACCAAGCTAAAAAGGGAGTTCACCAGTCACTAGTCATGACTGGTAGATAGGAAGAGATGTATTTACAAAGCTACGACAATAAGAATCATTTGAAGATTCAATACAACTACAGTCAAAGGCCGAGCTCAAAGAATGAAGTCATAGGTCGTAAGTATCATAATGATCAAAAGATGTAAGTATTGGTTAACTTACGGCTAAAGCCCACAGTGCCAAGATTTATATGTGGTTCTTAACCACTTAACATTCAGAGCCAAGTTTCATACTAGCATACATGCAATAAATAGAGAATCTTAGCTTATGTGAAGTTAAACTACAGTCAAGCCGTGATTTTTATTCATAACCCACTATCTCAAAATGATGTGTATACTCACAGATTTTTTTTTTAAATAAGAACAAAAGAGCTCGAAAGAAGAAGTCAAGCGGTGCCTTATATTATGCAAGAATGATGTTGGGTCTGAGTCTTTGTTCGCAGTAAATGATTTGTTTACTCATGGTTTTATGATGCTTATTTACTGACAAGAACAAAGAGAAACTGAGAGACACTGTCAGTTATGAGATACAATTAAGAGATTATGCATGGAGAGGAACTCGAGTTTCAAAATAAACATGAGCACTTACCAATTGTGAGGGAAAAGAAGGTCGTTAATATACTTAAAACATTAGAGCAAGGGACATAAGGTACATACAACACAAAAAGAATGTTAATCTAGAGATCAAAATGTGAACAACGTCATTAAGAGAATCCTTCCTTCTTCATTAACATGTTTCCAGCCAGCACTGGTGCGTACAATAATGGCAGCTCCAAGGGAGCGTCTAACTATTGAGAGCTTCTAACAACTAAGGAGCTTTGAGCTCTGCAACTAAGAACTGAAAAATTGAAAGTGCTATAGCTATGGACTGCAAAATCATCAATTTTTCTGACCCTTGGAATGAGGTCAGACTTATTATTTATACACAAGCTTTCCCTAAAATTGACCTAACTTTACACTTAAACAATATAATACAATTTTTGGTGGCTGGTACTACCTACACCATGTTAAAAGACCTTAAGATAGAAAAGGTCTGACATGTCAAAAGAATAAGACAAGAAAGGAAGAGTGGACGAATCATCCTCGAGAAGAGAGTCAGAGGGAGAAAATAATAAATCTGATCCCCCAGGGATCGAGACTACATGCCTCATCAATGGAAAAGTGGCTCCCTATCTCTAATGCACCAGGTGTTATGTTGGAGCGGTGCCTTGGGAAGACCACCTGTCAGAACCTTCTTGTCGAGCTGATGTGCCTTGCTAGAGCTACCTACCCCCTAACACCCTTATTAACTACTTTGAAAGTGACTGGTCAGCATTGGGATCCAGGACATGAGTCACTTTAAAGAATTCAAGAATATTGAATCCGAAACCTTGCACCCCCAAAGAATAAAGAATACAACATATGCATGGTCAATGGAATTCTCCAGACCTCGGAGAACCTTATCGCTCCTTACTAATTTTGAATTCTTCTAACACTTGGCTTACGCCTTCTTCATCTATGTTCCTAATGCTTTCGTATCGACTGCGAATAGCCTCCAACTTTTCCTCAACCTCTCCGGCCCCGTTCCAGAACTCATCTACCATCTTCACAGCATCATGCACTTGGATCATCATCTTGGACAATCTTTATAACCTACCCTGGTCAAAATCTCTGGCAACCAGATACAAGGACTCCATTTGTTCATCAAATTTGTTGAGGACATAATCCTCTGGGGTGCACGTCTTGGTGGTGAAGGGATCTACTTGCGATACTCCGACCACGAATGCCTAAAATAGGCCCAAGGGATATTGAGCCACGGTCACCTTTTTCTTTTAGGGCCTTAACCAGTTCCTTGCATACCTCAATTTTGAGGCCAAGTCTGGAGTACTGGGCCTGGAGGGAATCATATGATTCTTCTCCCAAAATTCCCACCTCTATGGTGGATTCTTCTCTGACGTTGCAGATTTCTTCCAACCTGGCCTTCCAATTTTCATATTTTTATGTCTTTCTCCCATACAAGAGCAGAGCCATTTTCTTGGCTGATGAGAGTATTGACTTGGTAAAGATCTGGGAGGGACATCGCTATAAATTGTCTAATGGCGGCTATCTACTCGGTGGCCCACCCATCCACAGCCTGCGCTTTCTTCTTCATGGCCCGAAGAATATCCACGTCACCTTGTGCAAGTGGCAATCCAAAGGAAGAGGTTTTCAGGTGGATCTTGACTAAAGGATGTGTAAGTTCTGCCAGAAGTGCGAGGAGATTAGCATTGGTCTCTCTTTCCTCCTTCAACTTTTGGCCCTGTTTGATGTATCGAGCCTCTACTGCTTTGGTGGCCTCTCTCAGCAGGTCCAGTTCACCCTGCTTGTCCCTTCTCCCTAGTGCCACTTCTGTGATGTTTTAATCTTTAGCCCTTATGGCCACTGCATCTCCATCTAGAGGAGGCATTGTGATAGTTGCAACTATGTTTCTTGTTGGACCAGTCTGGAGGGCATGAACTATCTGTGCCTTCTTAGGCTTCTGAGCCTCTGTATTTTGGGTCATCATTTCGGCCAAGGAGAGTGGAACACCTGATGCAACTGTCGGGGCCTTTCTTTTTCTTGATTCTACCAGCCATCGGGCTGGTTGGGATGGCTTTGTAGTTAAGACTTGGGCACCCAAACTACCTTCAAAATTGGGTGGTATGTTCCTAGAATGTACAGTGTCATAGGGCTCTTTTCCTTTATCTTGTTCATGTTCCTGCTCCTGCTCCTCGGAGGCCTCCATATTTTTTGTCGTTTTGATGTCCTCCTTTGTGATATCTAGAACTTCTCCTTCTCTAGCATCCTTGTCACCTGTATATTCATGGACTTCCTCATCCCTCCCAGCATCAACTGATCTGACATTTACATTTTCTGGGACTTCTCAGTCATTCCGCTATTGTTGTCCTTTGGCTTCATCTGCCTCATATGTTGGAACATTTTCCTCCATTGGAACATGTTTGGGAGGTGGGTGAGGTCTCTAGCCAAATTTTAAGAATGCGGTTGTCATTACTACCTCACCAAATGTGGGGCACTTGATCGCCTAGAGTAACTGAAGGCGTCTGGAGCATGATGAATGGGGGTACAGTTAATCTCGTAGGTCTAGTTTCCCCAACCATTGGCTGCTCACTAGTGGGTTGCCTTGGTGTATCTTCGGTCCTTTGGATCGGTGTCCTCTCTTGCTCGGGCTCCTTTTGTGTTTCATCCCAGACCTCCTACTCTAATCAAACTTCTTCTTCTGGGACTTTCTTTTCTGCGAGGATCTCTCATTTATCTTGAGCGGCGATCTCTTCAACCACATGATCAATATCCTCATGAAAATTCATGAGTTCATCCGCCCCAAACACATTATCAAAATAATCATGTGGGGGAGGGTTGTCAGGAATCTCCTCAAGTTTGGGGGAATCCAAACTGACATCAACTGGAGGCACATCTGGCATACCAAGGCTAGTTGTCATGCTTGGGGTGGGGGTCACCTTTTTCTTCTTCTTTCTCAACAGTGGGACCCCGGTCTCCAAAATCTTCGCAAAAGTCTATCTACTCATCATTGCAGCCAACAATGGGGATCCCGCCAGGCGAGCAGACATCATTGGAGTTACGAGGAGACCGGAGGATATTTGTGTGCTTATCTGCTGGCAGGCCAACCTCGCTGACTCCATTTGTTGTTGTAGTTGTACCATTAAGGGGGTTGGGCCCTGGAGAAGTACTTTAGCCTGGGTAACCTCTTTTTATTTCCCCTTACTTGTACTAGGTCCGGTGGTGGCAGAAGATGGAGTGGTCTTTCATACAATCGATCCCTTCTGGGTGCTTTTGGGGCACACCTAGGCAAAATACTTATAATTGCCCTCAAAAATTGGGTGGCATACTCCCTCAATTGTCAACTCTTTTGGGGTGGCCCAATCCACCAGAGGGAGATCCAACATGTTTAATCCTTGTCCTTTGTATGCTGGGCCCTCTAGCATCCCATCATCTGAAAAACCCTTCAAAAAAGTCTGAAGGTCAAGCGCCTTCATGAGTCCCTTGGACATCCGTGAATGTTGACGGGCCCAAAGATCAAAACTATCCTGACAGCCTGCCCAAAAGTCTTCAATATCTTCTTCGTGCGGTGGGGATGCTTGGGGAAGTGCCAAGACAATCTTTCCTAGAGGATCATAATTCTTCCTAGCGTGGTGGAATTCCACCAGTCCCAGGCTCTTCAATTCACTATCTGCCTCCCTTGCTGCGGTGATGCTGCACGTATAATTCTCGCACAAAAATGGGAATGGGACATTGGTGACCTTATTCAATGTGAAGAAGGCGTGTAGGTCCATCATCTGCCGGCAGAACTCCAAGAGAATGATTTTGTCCCTACAATACCAGGGAAGAAGATAAGGCTTCTCGGAGAAGCTGGTTACTCGAATGTAGGTGTGGTGTTGGAACTGAATAAAATAGTGGCCATAAGTACTGACCAAGTTCATTGCCTCCTTCGATAATCGGTACCCGGAGTCCCGAGTAAGTGTTAGGATATTTTGGTAAATGAAAGCATCATTTACTCGGCAGAAATTTAGAAAACTGAGTTCCCATTGTACTTGGAGATAATGATCCCATGGTGTTAACTGGCCTGACCTGTTCCCAAGTTCACCTACTGTTCCCAAACCTAGAAAAGATGGTCTTTGTTGGGCTAGTGCCCATAGCACATAGGATTTCATATAGAACTTGGAACTCTGGATGACGCCCTTTAGCTGCGTGTCCACATAGTTGGCTATAATGGCCATCCAGTTGAAGGTCTGGCTATGAGTGGTGATGCAGTAAATAAAGTAGTACATCTATGCCAATAAATCTCAGGCATGGGGCAATTTGAAGATCCCACATAAGAATATAATGCCCGCCTGGATGGGCTCTTTGAAATCCCCGCGGGGAATTTCCAACTTCATCCTTTTATGGTCCCTCTTCAGGGACTTCAGCCATTGGCTATTGAGATATTGTCAAGAGATAAGGGCAGCTTCCTCAAACTTCTTCAATGATTTGGATTGGTTGATGATGGTGGACCCCTTGAACTAGGGAATCCCCAGCCCTGACGCAAAATTTGTTGCGTCCAAGGTGACAATTTTTGCTGGGTATTGTAATGGTCGAGGATCAGCAAGCAAAATTGTCTGAGTAGGTGCACTGTATAATATTTCCAGTTGTTGTATTAATTCCAGTGATTGCACCAAACAAGGAAAGTTCACAACCTTTATAATGCCAGAGGCATCCAAATGAGTAGCCATACTATCTCCGTCGGCCTTCAACCTGTAGATGGCTTGGATTAAGCCTTGCATTTTAGCCCAAAGTCTGGGCTTTGTGTCTATTATTTCTTAGACTTTGGAATCCACCTTGGATCCCATGAGAACGCCCTCCTTTGGGTACTTGGAGGTCAGTGGTAGCTTTGCTAGCATCTTTTCAGCCTTGGTTTTTGTGGCCGCCTGAGTGGAGGTTGTAGGTAGCTCTAGGCTATCAGGAGGAGTGATCACCTCAAACATTTTGATCACACAATCAACAACCTACAAGACCGGAGAACCATCAATATATGGTATAATAATAATAATTTAGTGGAGTCCAGGGAAATCATCACCGTGTCGCACCTATCCAAAAACTAGTTAGCATGTATCAAAATCCCAGAGTACTCAAGAAAAATATGATCTAGATCCTGATACATACACAGGGACTCCAAGGTATTGAACTAAGTGACAAGGATGGAATTAGGACTCTGGGGGACTTGGCACCCAGAGTCTAGAAGGACTAGTTGTTGTCGTGTTGACGTGACCAGTAGGAAACCATACTCGGCTGACGTGGGTTGTCACATGGCCATGTGACAGGCGGCATAAATGGCATTTAATGGCGACAAGTGGGCCAACACAAGGGAAATTAAATACCAGATGGGATGGGGTTTGAATTTTGACTCATCATAAATTGATCCCACCATTAAGGTGACACGACATAGGAGAGAGAAAGCTCCCATGGCTCGAACCAGCGAGGTGCCAAGTTCAAACTGTGGTGACTCCATCTCGACAAGCTCCGTACAATGATTCAAGAAGTGATAGAGTGTGACAAGCCTGTCAAGAAGGGAAGGATATACAAGGGGGTATTCATAGAAAAATACAAAGATCCGAGGCATATATATAATATTTATAGAGTATTTACATAAAGTAGAAAACTTACAAAGTTGTGGAAGCCAACCTATGACAATGTACAACATATACACTAAAATACAATGGCACAGAAGGTAGACAACCTTCTGGCAGGGCCATCCCACCAACGAGAGGTAAACCAGGAACAAACCAGAAAGAAAAAACAAGAACAAAATAAAAGAAAAATCAAACACAGCAACGAAAAGAAAGACGGAAAAAGAAACCAGAGGGATGGAAAAACAAGAGAATGAAAATGACAACCAACCTGGAAACGCAAAAGAGGCAGAGAAGATAGACACAGAAGACACTCTACAATAGGTCCACCTTAAAATGATCACAAGACAACACCACAAATCAATGTTTGATTATCCACTAAGCACAAGGAGCAACTTCACTGTTTAATTTCCTTAATCACCTCAATATCGCTCTGAATGATCTAAGTGTTTTAATTACGGTAGCTGTGAAAATGACAAGTAAATTCTAATTATACCCCTAGGGTAAAAATAGGTTGCGCTCTTCTAACAACTCTGGAAACCTCTGGACTCTAGGCCCGGGGACTCTATGCAATCATACCTTCTCGCAAAAGAAGATATGATGGCAGAGAATCCCGGAGTCCGGAATCCGACTCTGGAAAGAACAAACAAACTCTGGGACCAAGTCCTAGAGACACAAGGAAGTAGAACAAAAGAAAGACAAACCTCACGGAAGCAAATCCTAGAGGGAGAACAAAGAAAGCAAAAAAAAACAAGGGAAGAGCAAAAGCGAAAAAAGGGGGAACCAACATTTTGCCCACAAAATGTAGGGATGGGTATGCAGGGCATAAAAAATGGTGACTATATAGGATGAATGCCTTAGCACATTCAAGAACTGTGGAATCTATGGTTAGAAAAACCATAATTAATCTTTACCTGGAGCATTTTGCTTTTAAAACGCAAGGTGCTTGAGAAAATCCAGACCATCAATGATTCAATCCTTGGTCTTTCGTTAGTTGTGAAGTGTGTGATTTGAAAGAAAACCAAGTCAATGACCTCCAGGAGAAGTAGAGAAGAGGCACTAAGTAAGTCAAACAAAAATCATCATATCTCGCACATTTCCCTAGATACCAGAATTTCTCCATTCTTTAGTTCATTCTTTTCCTTTTCTTTTCTGGGTGGGAAGGCAGTACTTCTTTCACCATTAGCCTTAAGCTTAGCTAATTTTAATGGCGGTACTTATTTCACCTTTCCTCCCACTTTAAGTTGCAAAATAGGAGAGAAAATTCTAGACACGGGATACTTTAATGATTTTCAGACTTGGTCAACAAACCAGTGCAACCGATCTGCCCTCAGTGTGTCTGATTACTTGTTCTTTTTGTTTTGATTTAACTGATTTCTAGACTGTCGAGATGTGAATCAGATGAAGATTACCCATAACCTTTTTCCATACTTACAAAATAACTCTGGAGAGTGGACCAATTCCACCATCCTAACAATAGATTCCAAATTCGTCAAAATGCAAAAGTTACCATTCCAGAGACTAGATGTTAGGCGAAGAATACCGGCCTACAGAAGAGAGGGAAAAACACTGGGAACCCAAGAAAACCAAACAAAATGAAAAAAATAGAAAAGAAAGTGGTCCCGGAGGACGGCCGATAGACTATTTACAAGGACAAGGCACCCCAAATGGAACATCGAGAAAGATATTTACAAGCGAGAAATTTACATAGAATACAACCCTGGGCAAACTTATCACATAACTTACTCAAAATAGTGCTTGAGAAATTGTCCATTGATAGGCAATGGGATGGCTTCTTTGGTCATGGTGTTGAGGCAATAAGTGTTTGCCCCACAGATCTCAGATATCAAATATGGTCCAAGACAGAGCCGCTGAAATTTAGTGTGCTTTCCCTTCTTTTCCTGGGCCTTGTCCCACAAGAGGACCAAGTCCAAAATCTGAAAGGCCTTGTATTGGGATCTTCTATCAAACCATCATTTTACTACTACTTGGTGACATGGAAAATGTTTAAGGGATGTGTCTCTTTTTTCTTCCATCCACACCAGATTTAGGAGCCGAACCTCCACGATATTGTCCCGGTTGCTGAATTCCTGCATGAACTGCAAAAATGAGATCTGTAAGTTAATGGGGAATACTAGATTTTGTCCATAAACTATATGGAATGGGGATGTCCCCAGGGTTTCCTTAATTTAGATATGATCCACTCAGAGAGTGAATCTCAGCTTTTGATGCCAGTCTCGGGGGTTCTGTTCTAACAAATGTTTGATCACTTCAAGTAAATTTTTGTTGGTCGATTCAGCAACACCATTCCCTTGGGGGTAATAGTTGCTAGAAAACTTCAGAGTGATCTTCCTATCATAGGTCCATTTTAGTAATTGCACCAAAGAAAATTTCAAACCATTGTCACACATTATAGCAAAGGGCATTCTGAATCTTGTGACGATGTTTTCTTCCAGGAATTTTATAACTACGTCTGTCATGTTATTTTTACAAGGGATTACTTCAAACCACTGGGTGCAGTAATTGGTAGCAGTCAGAATATACCAGTGGTTGGTAGACAAGTTAGGGTTGATCTCCCTGATAAATTCAAATGCCCATTGGGTGAAAGGTCTAGCTTTGAAGACCGACTGCAGAGGCATGGTCAGGTTTCGCTCACAATGTGTCGCTATCTGGCAAGTATGGCATCTCCTAATGTGAGTGTAGACATCTTTGAAGATATAGGGCCAATAGTATCCAGACCAGAGGATCTGGTGGGCAATGGTGTCAGCTGAGCCATGCCCGGTTACAAACTATCTATGAAATTCTTTAATCATTTTCGTAGCTTGGTCCCTGTCTATACATTGAAGGTACACCCTTCATAATTCTTGCAAAAAAATGTGCCATTTTTTATCATGAAGTGTGTGCTTTTTAGCCACAGAGCACGGTGTTTGTTTGGGGGTAGCCCCTATAGACACTTGTTATTCAACAACAAGTATACCAGGTCGGTATACCACAGGTCTTGAGTAATAGACTCCACTGTGTATGTCTGGCATTCAATCTTGGGAGTTCCTTCTGCCATTGCTCTACATAGTCCCTGGCCTCTGACTATCTTCATGGGTGGCATTTCTAGGTCATATTCTTGGAGGATGGCCATCCATTTCCCCTATTTTTCACCCAATTCACTCTACATGAGCAAAGACTTAACAACTTGGTCCGGGATGATTGCGTGCACTTTGCTTCAGAGAATATAGTGCTAGAATTTCTTCACAGCGCGGATGAGAGAAGAGGCCTACTTTTCCAAAGGCAAATACCAGACTTCATCATTTTTAAAGGGGAAGCTCATAAAAGCTATTGTTCATTCTTCCCATTCAATTTTCTGGGTCAACACTGTCGCGACAGAATGTGGCAAAGTAAAGGAATATATGTGAAAAGGGAGGGAATAGTCTAGACTGGCCAAGACTGGTGCCTCCATGATTGTTTGCTTAATCTGGGTGAACGCTCACTTTTCCTCAAGACTCCACTCAATCTTAGTATCTTTCTTCATCATATCATTGAGTGGCTTCACTATCTCGGTGAATCCAATGATGAACCGCCAGATGAAATTGATCTTCCCAAAGAAAGATCTCATTTCCTTCTTGTTGTCGAGCATCTGTAAGTTTAGCAGCACTTTTACTCTCTTAGGGTCAATGGATATACCCTTCTCAGAGACAATATGCCCAAGCAGCTTCCCTTCAGTGACCTCAAATATACATTTCTTAGGGTTGAGGGATATTCCATACCGGCAACATCTCTCACAAATTTGGGTGAGGTGGGCGGAATGATCACGCCTGTCCCAGGAAAAGATGGTCAAATCATTCATGTAGATGATTATGCACCGGTTCACTAGGCCTTCGAACGTAATGTCCATAGACTTTTGAAATGTGGCCCCTACATTGATCAAGCTGAAGGGCATTCTCTGGTATGCAAACATTCCCCACTTAGTGGTAAACATCATTTTGTCTCTATATTCGTACTTAACCATGACTTGGTTATACCCAGAGTACCCATCCAGGAAAGACATCATTTGTGATCCATTCACGGTTTGTAACACCTCATCCAACAAGGGGAGAGGGTGATTATCTTTCTTGGAGGCCTTGTTTAAATTATGAAAATCCACGCAAAGGTGGATCTCACCACTTTTCTTCCTCACAGAGACAAGGTTGGCAACCCACATAGTATGCCTGGTTGGGAAGATGATTAGGGCTGACAGTAGTTTTGAACCTCCTGATGAATTAGAGGCCCGATCAGTGGGTTGACCGGTCGTTTCTTTTGCCAGAAAGGCTTAGCATCAGGTTTAAGTGGGATAGTATGATTCATGATAGAGTTATCATAAGTTTTCAGATCCTCATACCCCCACGCATTTAAATCAATGTATTCTCAGAGAACTGTGAGAATCTTCTCCTTCTCCTCTGGGGAGCAGGAGGTGCCAATGTGTATCATTTTCTCTTCACCGGGCTGGCTGATGTTGACTTTCTCAAATTTTCCTCCCTCACAGGAGAATGATATCTTTTCCCGGCGCAAAGGTTCCGAGTCAAAGATTCGTTCAAGTGCGACCATCCCCTTAGGGATGGTGTTGGTTGGCAGGTCCATGATCTCGTCATCTTCATCACCCTGTTTAGTATCATCGTGATCTCTCTCTTCCACTATCTAGTCCTCAAAAACACCAACATTGGCCATGAAGGCCAGGATATGTTGATCATCTTCAAAAACTTGAAAATGGGTGATATTATCTAGGATGGATGGGGTGGGGATCATCTCAATAGAAACTTTTTGGAGTCGGGAGCCAGCCATTGGCTCTAGAGTGCTGACAGAAACAGTGAGAGCATCCAAGACATAATTTATTTTCTGGGGAATAAGTTCAATGTTGAAGGCATCAAAATCTTGAATGAGGCTCCATGACTAGTTGTGATATGTGGCCAGCCTTTTATCATGGTAAGTGTATTGGCTCCAAACTTCCTTTACAATCAACTTTGAATCACTCAGCGCCCGGAGGTGAGTGATTCCCTTTCTTAGCACAAAAAGGAGTCCAAGGACCAAGGCCTCTTACTTCGTAACATTGTTTGTGTAGTTGAACTATAGCCTATAAGATGCGAGGAAGGACCTTCCCCATGGGTTGATCAATTCCACTCCAGCTCCACAACCTTGCTTAGATCGGGACCCGTCAAAATTTAAGGTCCACAAGTCATCATTCGTTGTCTGGAGCTGGGGAGATGAAGTGGTCTTTGGATTATCTTTGGGATAGCTTAGAGGAGTTTCCTCTGGCTCTGATGGCATGTGGGTGAGGTTCTTCTCTGGAGAAGATTTTGGTTGGGATTCTCGGACAAGCAGCGCCAAAGAGGCATTGCTACCAGCTGTATTGGGTTCCAAGGAATCAGCTTTGTGTTCTTTCCCTCGGAGGGCATTGATGTGTCAGGTGGCAACGGAAATACATGGCTCACAATCTAGTTCTGAATGTTTCTAATAGTGCACCCGGCACCAAGTGTCAGATAAAAGTGTAGCAGGGGTCACTGTGGTACCTTGTGAGTTAATCTCACCCCTTAGTTTCTCATCCAAGTCCTGCATTCTCTGGGAAATGATGGGATCTTCCCTGGGGGTGAAATCAAAGGTCAATATTTCTAGGGGTCGGTACACCCTAGGGGAAGTCTCAGAGAAGAGGACTTCATTTACCCTCCTGACTTTGTTGAGGGCCTATTTCATCCAGGGTTCACTTTCTACCCGGATATGGTTGGATTCTCCCTCCTAGGGGAGCCACAAGTGGGAGAAGTTGGTGGAGAAATACCCATTAAGGGACTTAGACCAATTGCAACTTAGTAACATCCCATAGGTCTTAGGGATGTCCACCACTTGGATGTCAATCATGCTTGCTATCCTAGGGTCTTGGATGAGCTAAATCTGGATGTTCTTCAGCTCACCTACCACTTTTATAGCAATTTTGTCTAGCTGAACTATTGCGCTGTTGGATGGAGTAGGATACAGTCTGAGCCTCTAGCATATGGATAAGGGCATGACATTACCCGAAGCTCCAAAATCTACCAATAAATTGTAAAGGTTCTTCCCTTGTATGTTTAAGCCTAGTAAGAAGGGAGGATCCTCAGTGTTTCCCCAGAAGATATCCGCGTTGGCATCATCAAAGGTGACAGTCTTGGGTGGGCGACTGATGGCTTCCAGGTTTCCCAAGAGCTTCAAAAGAGAATTCTTCTACTTAGGATAGTTCAGTAGAACCTCCATCAAGGTCATGGAGGTGGTAGTTCACTCTAACGCCTTCATGATGTCAAACCTTCCCCCTGGGAATTGGTGGCTTCCCTCGGTTGGGTCCTTAGCTTGATTAGAGCCAGGGCCCTTCGGAGGGACGGATCGATCAGTCATGTTGTCCTGGGGAGGGGTGTCTTTGGGAGGCATGGGCATGTAAACTAGTCCTTCACCAGCTTGACTCTGGGTGTTGTAGGGAGTCTATGGGTTGGTGAAGGCATTGACCTCAAAGGCCAGAATAGATTCATCAAAGAAACCCTGTAATTTAGGTTCTTCTTTTCCTCCTTGGTCTACTCCAAAGAAGATGGTCTCACAGGTGAAGGCACCATGAGTAGGCTCTTGAATAGGGGTTTTCGGGGGAGTAGGATCAGCAGTTTGTTACCTGTCCAGCTGGGAGAACATGATGACCTTTTCCAGCGTGGCATAGTTCACCTCAGAATGAGAGCCTGTGTCATGCAATCTGCACTAGTTGGTCAGGGGCTGGATTTTTGTGACTGGTGTGAAATGGGAAGGTCCAGAACTACCCTAACTGGTGTTTTGGTTTGGAGGAGGTCCTCTAGTGTTAGCATTGTTGTTGGTTGGGTCGAGGCCCATTGTTGTAATTCCTCCCTCCGGAATTGTTATTTCGTTGGCCAGAGAAAATATTCCCTCTCTGGGAATTGGTGTTATGGGGTGCTAGAGACCCCACCTTTAGCTGTCCCATATCTGCAGTCTGTGAGGACAATAGTCGCCAGAGGGATTTGACCTCAGCGGATAGTTGGGTGTTTGTGTCACAATGTGACTGTTGTTTTTGTTGGTTCCTAGGAAAAGGCACAATGTTTATCAGAGTTGAGGGTGGCAATCCTCCGGCCATGTACAACTAGAAAAAAGGCACTCTGGAAGGTTGTGTTTGTGGTTGTTTTGTTTGATGTGGCTGGTTCCAGGGAACAAATTCCAGACCCAGTATTGTCTTTGTTTGTGTTGGATATACATACCGGGTCTACTGGTCTATCGACAGTGGTGGGGGATTCATGGCCATTGTAGGGGCACCCATTGCTTGATTGGGGTTATATCCCCCAACATAAGAAGTTCCATTGGGTATCATGTTGAAAGGCATGCTCTACCCAATCCTGCCCAGAAATTTGTTAAGACTGCGGGACAACTCCAAGGCTAGGTTGTAAACTTTTTCTAGAGTGTCTCGGTTAGTAGAGGCGGTGGTTCTCCATAGGAGAGTGGCAACAAAGGGGTCCATCATGTTTAGGTAAGTCTAGATGGTTACATCTATAGATGGGATAAAAGGACCCATGCATCGCTTCAAGGCACATTGGAACCTATGACTGAACGTTGCAAGGGGCTCATTCAGTTCCTTCCTAATGGAGATGAACTGGCTGTGGGACCACACTAGGTCCACATGTACACAAAAGGCCACCAAAAAGGCCTCTTCTATATCCTACCAACTATTGATGGATTTGGCAGGCAGGTTAAGGTACCAGTTCAGCTCATTCTATCCTAGGGACAGGGGGAACATCTGGGTCACAGTGTCTTGATGTTGGATCCGGTGTCGGTTCATGGCATCTTTGTATGCCTATAGATATTCTTCTATGGTTCATGAGCCTAAGTTCTCATGTTAGGGATAAATCTTTTCGAGTGTGTAGGAAGATCATTGGTTGCACCCGAAAACGTTCCCATCAGGGACTCAGTGTTTCTAAAATATGCAGCCATCGGGGGTGTTGGATTTTGTTGAGGCTGAATGTTAATCCCCAGGGTTACTTGGGAGACCTGGGTATTCTGAGACATAGTTGATCCCCAGAGAATGTTAGTTGGCTTGGCTTTCGGGTTCCACTTCTTTCGAGTGGGAGGATCGAGTTTGAAAAACCTTTCAGGATTGGGGGTTGATCTAAGGATTCTTTCGAATCAGGCTGGTGAAAATAATCCAATCCCACTAAAGGTCTGCTTCCTAAAAATAAGTCTTGGGGAACCTTCAGATGCTATAAAACCTAAATCCTCAGAGGGGGATGAGTTCATGTCCTCCTTCTAGCGCCATATTCTGTTAACGGGACTTTGTGATCGGGTCCGCCAACAGATGTATGTTGTCACCTGGTACCGGCCAACTTCGCCTATAAAGGTTATTTGGAGAAATGAGATTCTCCAAGCCTTCAAGCACCTGAGAGTCAGGCCTAGAGAGTGCAGGGGCTCAGTTGGGACTGTGACTATTTTCTTTGAGGGGATAGCTAGTTATCTCGACTCATCTACTCAGGGGATATAGGTAAGTGAGGTTTTCTTTAAGCATTCGCTAGTTACCAAATAACTTCAAAAGATATGTCAGGGTTAGAAGTATTCCATCTACTTATAGTTTATGTCAAACATTCAAAATATCAACCATGCTCTAACATGCTACACTAAATACTGAATAAACATAGAACCAGCAGTTCATACTTATCCAATAGCGAGGGAAAAGAAGGTCGCTAATCTACTTAAAACTTAGAGCAAGGGACATAAGGAACATACAGCATAAAAAGAACATTAATCCAAAGATCATAATGCTAACAACATCATTGAGAGAATCCTTCCTTCTTCATTAACATGTTTCCAGCCAACACTAGTGCATACAATAATGGTGGCTCCAAGAGAGCATCTAACTACTGAGAGCTTCTAACAACTAAGGAGCATTGAGCTCTGCAACTAAGAAATAAAAAATTGAAAGTGCTATAGTTATGGACTGTAAAATCATCAATTTCGCCGACCCTTGGAATGAGACTGGACTTATTATTTATACACAAGCTTGCCCTAAAATTGACCTAACTTACTTTACACTTAAACAATATAATACAATTTATGGTGGCCAGTACTACCTACACCATGTTACAAAGACCTTGAGATAGAAAAGGTCTGACGTGTCAGAAGAATAAGACAAGAAAGGGAGAGTGGAAGAATCAGCCTCGAGAAGAGAGCCAGAGGGAGAAAAGAAGAAATCTGATCCCCTAGGGATCAAGGCTACATGCCTCATCAATGGAAAAGAAGCTTCCTATCTCCGATGCGCCATGTGTTATGTTGGAGTGGTGCCTTGGGAAGACCACCTGTCAGAACCTTCTTATTGAGCTGACATGCCTTGCTGGAACTACCTACCCTCTAACACCCTTATTAACTATTTTGAAAGTGACTAGTCAGCCTTGGGATCTGGGACACGAGTCACTTTAAAGAATTCAAGAATATTGGATCCGGAACCTTTCGCCTCCAAAGAATAAAGAATACAACATATGCATGGTCAATGTAATTCTCCGGACCCTGGAGAACCTTATCGCTCCTTACTTCTTTTGAATGCTTCTAACACTTGGCTTATGCCTTCATCTATGTTCCTAATGCTCTCCCATCGACTGCGAACAGCCTCCAACTTTTCCTCAACCTCTCCGGCCTTGTTCCAAAACTCATCTACCATCTTCACAACATCGTGCGCCTGAATCATCATCTTGGATAATCTCAATAACCTGCCCTGGTCAAAATCTCTGGCGATCAGATACAGGGACTCCATTCATTCATCAAATTTGTTGAGGGCGTAGTCCTCTAGGGTGCACGTCCCGGTGGTGAAGGGATCTACTTGCGATACTCTAACCACGAATGCCTGAAATAGGCCCAAGAGATATTGAGCCGCGATCACCTTTTCTTTTAGGGCCGTAACCAGTTCCTTGCATACCTCAATTTTGAGGCCAATTCTAGAGTACTGGGCCTGGAGGGAATCATATGATTCTTCTCCCAAAATTCCTACCTCCATGGTGGTTTCTTCTCCGACATTGCGAATTTCTTCCAACCTGACCTTCCACTTTTCATATTTTTCTAAGTCTTGCTCCCGTATAAGAGCGGATCCATTTGCTTGGCTGGTGAGGATATTGACTTGGTAAATATCTGGGAGGGATACTACTAGAAATTTTCTAACGGCAGCTATCTTCTTGGTGGCCCACCCATCCATAGCCTGTGCTTTCTTCTTCATGGCCCGGAGAGAGTCCACGTCACCCTGTGCGAGCGACAATCTAGGGGAAGAGGTTTCCAAGTGGATCTCGGCCAAAGGATGTGTAAGTTCTGCCAGAAGTATGAGGAGATTAGCATTGGTCTCTCTTTCCTCCTTCAACTTTTGGCCCTGTTTGACGTATCGAGCCTCTACTACTTTGGTGGCCTCTCTCAGCAGGTCTAGGTCACCCTGCTTGTCTCTTCTCCCTAGTGCCACTTATGTGATGTTATAATCTTTGGCCCTTACAACCACTGCATCAACATCTGAAGGAGGCATTGCGATAGTTGCAACTGTGTTTCCTGTTGGACCAGTCTAGAGGGCATGAACTGTTTGTGCCTTCTTAGGCTTCTGAGCCTCTATATTTCAGGCCATCATTTGGGCAAAGGAGAGTGGAACACCTAATGTGACCATCGGGGCCTTTCTTTTTCTCAATTCTACTAGCCATCAAGGCAGTTGGGATAGCTTTGTAGTTAAGTCCTGGGCACCCAGACTACCTTTAGAATTGGGCGGTACATTCCCAGAATGTACAGTTTCATCGGGCTCTTTTCCTTTATCTTGTTCCTATTCCTGCTCCTTCTCCTTGTAGGCCTCCATATTTTTCATCGTGTTGGCATCCTCCTTTGAGATATCTAGAACTTCTCCTTCTTTAGCATCCTTGTCACCTATATATTTGGGGACTTCCTTATCCCTCCTAGCATCAGCTGATCTGACATTTACATTTTCTGGGACTTCTCGGTCATTCTGCTGTTGCTGTCCTTCAGCTTCATCGGCCTCATCTGCTGGAACATTTTCCTCCATTGGAACATCTTTAGGAGTTGGGTGAGGTCTCTAGCTAAAGTTTAACAATGCACCCATTGTTACTACCTCACCAAATGTGCTATGGGGCAATTGATCACCAAGAGTAACCGAAGGCATCTGGAGCATGATGAATGGGGGTACGATTGATCCCGTAGGTCCGATTTCCCCAACCATCAGTTGCTCACCTGTGGGTTGCCTTGGTGTATATTCGGTCCTTTGGACCGGTGTCCTCTCCCACTCGGGCTCCTTTTGTGTTTCATCCTGGACCTCCTGCTCTGATACAACTTCTTCTTCTGGGACTTTCTTTTCTATGGGGATCTCTCCTTTATCTTGAGCGGCGATCTCTTCAACCGCATGATCAATATCCTCATGCAAATTCATGAGTTCATCCGCCCCAAACACATCATCAAAATCATTGTGTGGGGGAGGGCTGTCAGGAATCTCCTCAAGTTCAGGGGAATCGGAACTGACGTCAACTAGAGGCACATCTAGCGTACCAGGGCTAGCGACCGTGCTTGGGGTGGGGGTCACCTTTTTCTTCTTCTTTCTCAGCAATGGGACCCTGGTCTCCAAAATACTAGCAGACTCTACCTTAGCGAAAGTCTGTTTGCTCATCACCATAGCCAATGATGAGGATCTCATCGGGTGAGCAGACGTCATTGGAGTTACGAGGAGACCAGAGGATATCTATGTGCTTATCTGCTGGCTGGCCAACCTCACCGACTCCATTTGTTGTTGTAGTTGTACCAATAAGGGGGTTGTGCCCTAGGGAGGTACTTTAGCTCGGGTACCCTCTTTTTCTTTCCCCTTACTTGTGCTAGGTATGGCGGCAGTGGAAGATGGAGCGGTATTTCAAAAAATCGATCCCTTCTGGGTGCTTTTGGGGCACACCCAGGAAAAATACTTATGACTGGCCTCCAAAATTGGGTGGCATACTCCCTCAATTGTCAAGTCTTCTGGGGTGGCCCAATCCACCAGAGGGAGATCCAACTAGTCTAATCCTTGTCCTTTGTATGCTGGTTCCTCTAGTGGCTCGTCATCTGAAAAACCCTTTGGAAAAGTTTGAAGGTCAAGCGCCTTCATGAGTCCCTTGGACATCCGTGAATGTTGATGGGCTCAAAGATCAAAATTGTCATAACAGTCCACCCAAAAGTCTTCAATATCTTCTTCGTGTGGTGGGGATGCTTGAGGAAGTGCTAAGACAATCTTTCCTAGAGGATCATAATTCTTCCTGGCTTGGTGGAATTCCACCAGTCCCAAGCTCTTCAATTCAATATCTGCCTCCCTTGCTACGAGGAGACTGCACGTATAATTCCCACACAAAAATGAGAATGGGACGTTGATGACCTTCTTCAATGTGAAGAAGGCGTGCAGGTCCATCATCTCCCAGTAGAACTCCAAGAGAATGATTCTGTCCCTGCAATACCAGGGAAGAAGATAAGGCTTCCTAGAGAAGTCGGTCACCCGAATGTAGGTGTGGTGTTGGAACTAAATAAAATAGTGTTCATAAGTACTGACCAAGTTCATCACCTCCTACGATAATCGGTACCCAGAGTCTCGAGTAAGTGTTAGGATATTTTGGTAAATGAAAGCATCATTTACCTAGCAGAAATTTAGGAAACTGAGTTCCCATTGTACTTGGGGATAATGATCCCATGGTGTTAACTGGCCCGGCCCATTCCCAAGTTCACCTATTGTTCCCAAACCTAGAAAAGCCGGTCCTTGTTGGGCTAGTGCCCATAGCACATAGGATGTCATATAGAACTTGGAACTCTAGATGACACCCTTCAGCTACGTGTCCACATGGTTGGCTATAATGGCCACCTAGTTGAAGGTCTGGCTGCGAGTGGTGATGTAGTAAAGAAAGTAGTACATCCACACCAAGAAATCCTAGGTGTGGGGAAATCCAAAGATCCTGCATAAGAATATAATGCCCACTTGGATGGGCTCTTTGAAATCCCCGTGGGGAATTTCTGAATTCATCCTTTTATGGTCCCTCTTTGGGGACTTCAACCATTGGCTATTGAGATATTTTCGGGAGACAAGGCTAACTTCCTTGAACTCCTTCAATGATTTGGATCGATTGATGATGGTGGACCCCTTGAACTGTGGAATCCCCAGCCCTCAGGCAAAAGTTGTTGCATCCAGGGTGACAATTGTTGCTAGATATTATAATGGTCGGGGATTGGCAAGCAGAACTGTCCAAGTAGGTGCATTGTACAGTATTGCTAGTTGTCGTATTAATTATGGTGATTTCACCAAACAAGAAAAGTTTGCAGCCTTTATAATGCCAGAGGAGGCCAAATGACTAGCCATACTATCTCCATTGGCCTTCAACCTATAGATGGCTTGGATTAAGCCTTGCATTTCAGCCCAAAGTTCAGGCTCTGTGTCTATTATTTCTTGGACTTTGGAATCCACCTTGGATCCCATGAGAATGCCCTCCTTCAGGTACTTGGAGGTCAGTGGTAGCTTTTCTAGCATCTTTGCAGCCTTGGTTTTTGTGGCCACCCAAGTGGAGGTTGTAGGTAGCTCTGGGCTATCAGGAGGAGTGATCACCTCAGACATTTTGATCACACAATCAACAACCTGCAAGACCAGAGAACCGTCAATATATGGTATAATAATAATAATTTAGCGGAGTCAGGGGAAATCATCACCGTGTCGCACCTATCCAAAAAGTAGTTAGCATGTATCAAAATCCCAGAGTACTCAAGAAAAATACAATCTAGATCTTGATACATACCCAGGGACTCTGGGGTATTGAACTAAGTGACAAGGATGGAATAAGGACTCTGGGGGACTTGGCACCCGGAGTCTAGAAGGACTAGCCATTTTCGTGTCGATGTGACCAGTAGGAAACCATACTTGGCTGATGTGGGTTGTCACATGGCCATGTGACAGGTGGCATTTGATGGCTACAAGTGGGCCGACACGAGGGAAATTGAATGCCAGATGGGATGGGGTTTGAATGCCGACTCATGGGAAATTGATCCTACCATAAAGGTGACATGGAATAGGAGAGAGAAAGCTACCATGGCTCAAACCAGTGAGGTGCCAAGTTCAAACCGCGGTGACTCCATCTCGACGAGCTTGACAGAATGATTCAAGAAGTGATGGACTGCGATGAGTCCGTCAAGAAGGGAAGGATATACAAGGGGGGTATTCACAAAAAAATACAAAAATTTGAGGCATATATACAACATTTATAGAGTATTTACATAAAGTATAGAACTTACAAAGGCGTGGAAGCCAACCTATGACAATGTACAACATATACACTTAAATACAACAGCACAGAAGGTAGACAACCTTCTGGCATGGATATCCCACCAATGGGAGATAAACCAGGAACAAACCAGAAAGCAAAAACAAGAACAAAATGAAAGCAAAAACAAACACAGCAATGAAAAGAAAGACGGAAAAAGAAACCAGAGGAACGGAAGAACAAGAGAACGAAAATGAAAACCAACATGGAAACGCAAAAGAGTCAGAGAAGATGGACCCAAAAGATGCTCTACAACAGGTCCACCTTTGAATGATCACAAGCCAACACCGCAAATCAATGTTTGATTAGCCACTAAGCACAAGGAGCAACTTCACTGTTTAATTTCCTTAACCACCTCAATATCGCTCTGAATGCTCTAAGTGTTTTAATCATGGTAACTGTGAAAATGGCAGGTAACTTCTAATTATACCCCTAGGGTAAAAAAAGGTTGTGCTCTTCTAACAACTCTGGAAACCTCCAGACTCTGGGCCCTGGGACTCTATGCAATCATACCTTCTCGCAAAAGAAGATATGATGGCAGAGAATCCTGGAGTCCGGAATCTAACTCTAGAAAGAACAAACAAACTCTGGGACCGGGTCCCAGAGACATCAAGAAGCAGAACAAAAGAAAGACAAACCTCACAGAAGCAAAGCTCGGAGGGAGAACAAAGAAAGCAAAGGAAAACAAAGGAAGAGCAAAAGCGAAAAAGGGGGACCCAACATTTTGCCCACAAAATATAGGGACGGGTATGCTGGGCATAATAGTAGGTATGTATGTATGTATGTATGTATGTATGTATGTATATATATATATAATATGTATGTATGTATATATATACACACATGTATATATATGTACATTATATATATAATATGTATGTATATATATACACACATGTATATATATGTACATTATATATATATGTGTGTGTGTGTGTGTGTGTGTGTGTGTGTGTGTATTTTTGTATGTATGTATATGTATGTATGCATGTATGTATGTAGGTATTTATGTATGTGTTGATGTATGCATGCATCCATGTGTGTGTGTATGTCCATGTATACATCCATGTGTGTATGTATGTCCATGTATGCATGCATTTGTGTGTATGTGTGTATACATGAATAGATGTATATATGTGTGCATGTATGAAAGAATGGATGTACATATGTATGCATGTGTGTATGTGTTTGCAAGCACGGATGCATGAATAAATGTCTATATGTGTGCATGTATGAATGAATGAATGTACATATGTATGTATGCATGCATACATATTTACAATGTCCATTTATGCATTCATGTGTGTATGTACGTCCATGTATGCATGTATGTGTGTTGGTGCAGGAGCACCTAGGTACGGCTAAATGGTAACCTAGGGCTTCTAGTTTGATTTTTGGCTTGTAGTGGTCTTAGCCAAACCAATAGTGTAATAATAGGACTAGATGGGTCTTATGGTGTTTTGAGTTAGATTAGGAGGCCTTATTAGGTCCTTAGTGACTTTCTTTGCAAGTGTTGTCCAAATTTGTCAATTTGTGTACATGTTGCCAATGTTGTGGCAAAAGTGGAATTTATGCATTTAGGGGTCAAATTGGACAAGGAAGTGTTTAGGAGACCTATTTGATGTTTTACTTAGCCTAGATATGCATTTGGTTAAGTTTCTTTAGTTGTTGACCAAGTTGTGTGCAAGAATCTCAAAAGTTGTAAAAGTTGTCAATGTTATCATTGACAACATTGAATACATTTCTTGCAATGATGTCTTTTCGAGCATTTGGTTTTATAAATTTCTGAAACCATTAATATAGGGTCATGGTCAACTATATAAGGCCTCCCTTGACCTTTGTATGAGGTTGGTTGATTTTGGAAATTCTGTGTACGGACTGTGTTATTGAAAAACCAGTTACAATTAAGCTTTTTCTTGACATCTTGGTGTTTAATGGATTGAACTTTGAATTTTCTTTGGTGCATGAGTTAGTGTGTATAAATTCTTGATTCTACATGTGATTAGTTTTTTTTTTGTTCATATGTCCTTGATTGTATAAAAAAAAATCATTTTTGCACTACCACTGGTCTGAACCAGGCAGTTTCTACCAATGGGGTCATAGCTTCTCTTCCCACCGTGGAATCTTTGTGGGCCTTTGGGATTAGGAAGATGACTCCTTGTACATATTTTATAGTGAATGATGGGCCCTGGAAGACAAGAAAGCTATTTTTTAGTGATGCCCTAGGCGAGCCAGAGATGCATGGCTAGGGATCATAGAGAGTTGCAAAGGTGATAGGAGGGATTGAAAGCATTTATTGCTTCAATCAAAGCTTGTGGAGAGTAGCACATATGTGTGAATAAGTCCCAAATTAAATGGGAAGTTTTGGTGAGGGATTCTTCATGTTGAAAACAAAGATTCTGATGGTTATGCTCAATTTGAGTTGAAACCCTTAAATTTAGGCTTGTAAGGAGGAACCCACTGTACGGACAGTTTGGGAAGGCAAGACTTAGAAAATCCTTTAGGTCTCTATAAAGGGTATCAGAATCAAAAGTTAGTTTTCCATCTTGTTAAGGATAATTTCAAGTTATTTGGGAAAATGTGCCTAATTAGGCCTAATTGCTTGTAGCCCTATTTTGGGTGAAATTGCTATGGTTCTTGGAACTCGTTTAGAGTTATATTGCAAATTGTGTTTGTAGGTATTGGATTGGATCCAATTGACATGCTAGAATCCTACCTCTCCATGTGGGATTGATCTTGATCATGTTGGATCATTTAATGAAAGTGGTGCAAGAAGTACTCCATGGGCTAGGTGATGAGTGATTTGATTTCTTGATTGGTGTATACAAGTTGAAAGAAGAAGGATCTTGTGTAGAGAATCCTTGGGAGATTAAGGTTAGTCAAGAACCCTAATAGGTCAAATAAGTGGCCTTTAGGATACCCTAGAAGGAGATAGGGTACAGAGAAAGACTTGTAGTTACATCAGATTGGTATCATAGCAAGTTAAAGACTTGGGAAAACAATGTATGTCTGCAGCTACTGGTGAATCAGTGGGAGAGTCAAACATGGTGACTAATGCAGAGCTAGCTAAAGAGGTGGATGAGAAAAAGGAGAAGAATAGACTCCTTGAAGAAACCTTAGAAGGAATGAAGATAAGGCTAGAAGAAGTTGCTAATGAAGCTAGGAACAAAGACCTGGAAAGTAATGATAGGGGTAAAAAGATTGTTGAGGAAGATATTATCCCTGAACCAGACCCTGTCTTGAATGAAGAGCCCTTCTTGAAAGCCATAGAAGACCTAGGAGGGAAGGCATTGGAAGGGATACCCCTGTTTAGTGCTAAAATGGACATTGAAGTAGTGATGGATTGGATTGAAGGAATGGAGAACCATTTCGAATGTGAAGGAGTGATAGAGGAACAAAAGCTCAAGGTAGCCAAATCAAGACTCAGAGGGTCAGCACTGACATGGTGGAAGTATCTTCAAGATGAGAGGATTAGAATGGGAAAGCAGCCTATAGAAAATTAGAATGTCATGGTGACCAAGCTGAAAGAAAACTATTTGCCAGAGGACTATGAGATTCAACTCCATAGGAAAAGACAAAATCTGAAGCAAAAAGATGTGGATGTGGCCTCTTATACAGAGGAGTTTTAGAGATTGTGTCTTGGGTCCAAGCAACAAGAAGAAGAATAAATAAAGGTGGAAAGGTACTTGGGGGGTTTAAAGTGGAACATCTAAGAAGAGATTAGTTTATGGACACCAACTACAGTTCAGAGGTGTCATCAATTAGCTCTAAAGGTGGAGGAAAAGAATAGAAAGAAAGGTGACTCTAACTTCAAAAGAAGAGGTAGAGGAAGGGACCAACAGGGTCAAAGAGGAGGTTATCAAGGCAGAGGCAGTGAACAAAGAAAACAAGGTGAAACCAAATTGACAGAGCATAGCAATGAAACTACTCCAAGAGGGGGTTGTACCAGAGGTAGGGGTAATCAAGGAGGCCCTAGTAGAGGAAGAGGGTCAGGTAGAAGCAACTCATACTTTGCAAGTATGAAGTGTTACAACTATGGTCAATTGGGCCACCCGACATATAGAAGCTCATGAGGATACCTCAATTGTCAAAGCACCTAAAATTGATCATCTAGGCTCAGAGATGGGAGAAAATCTCATGTTTAGGAGGGTGTTGATAAGGCAACCAGTCAAAGATGAACCCAAGCATAGGAGGGATTTGTTTAGGATAAGATGCAAGATCCTTGGAAAAGTTTGTAAAGTGATTATGGATTCTGGTTCCATAGATAACATCATATCAGAGGAGGAAATAGACAAACTCAAGCTAATCAAAGTACCTCACGTAAATCCATACAAGGTGACATGGGTAAATAAAGGCCAAAGTGTGTTGGTGAATGAACAAACATGGGTTGAGTTTTATATAGCAGGTTATAAGGACAAGTTGCTCTGTGACATCTTACCAATGGGTGCTTATCATTTTCTGTTAGGAAGGCCTTGGAAATATGACAGTGGAGAAGTGTATGATGGGAAAGAGAATTCCATAACATTCAAGAAAGGAGGCAGAACTTTCAAGATTCAGTCTTTGTTAAAAGAGGATGAGCCACAGCCCAAGACTCCTAGAATTTTGTTGTGTAGTGGAAAGGAGTTTGTGAAAGACCTTAAGGATGAAGACAGTGAAGGATATGCAATTTTTGTGAAGCCCAAGGAAGAAGAGAAGCCTGTCAAGGAACCTTTACCATCAGAGATTCAAGAATTGCTTGTGAAGTATAAAAATATAGTAAGTCATGGAACTCTTGTAGCCTTACCTCCTAGAAGAGTGATAAGCCATCAGATAGACTTTATCCCTGGTGCATCTTTACCTAATAAGGCAGCTTATAAGCTTACCCCTAATCATAACTTGGAAGTGGCAAGGTAAGTGCAAGAACTCTTGGATCAAGGATTGATCAAGAAAAGTATTAGCCCATGTGCAGTCCCAGTTGTGTTGGCATCCAAGAAGGGAGGAAAATGGAGACTTTGGATAGACTGAAGGGCCATAAATAGAATTACAATAAGGTATAGGTTCCCCATACGTAGGATTAAATATTTAATGGATTGTCTTGGAGGGGAAATGTACTTCACTAAGCTAGATTTGAAAAGTGGCTATCACCAAATCAGGGTGAAGGAGGGAGATGAATGGAAAATAGCATTCAAGACCACAGATGGGTTGTATGAGTGGCTTATGATGTCATTTGGGCTCACAAATGCTCCAAGCACATTCATGAGGCTCATGAATGAAGTGCTCAAGGACTACACAGGGAAGTTTGTAGTTGTATATCTTGATGATATACTAATTTTTAACAAAACAAGAGAGGAGCATATCAAGCATGTAGAGACTGTATTGCAGAGGTTACATGAAGAAAAATTGGCTATCAATTTTGAGAAATGTGAGTTCTTAAAGAAAGAACTTGTGTACTTGGGCTTTGTAGTGTCCAAGGGGTCCTTGAAGATGGATCAAGACAAAGTTGCAGCAATCTTAAACTGGCCACCACCTACCACAACAACTGATGTAAGAAGTTTCCATGGGTTAGCCCAATTTTATAGGAATTTCAATGGTATTTGTGCACCATTATTACATACCATCAAGGGTGGGGTAAAAACCAAGTTTAGGTGGACCTTAGAAGCAGATAAAACCTTTGAAATGTTGAAGAAGCAAGTAGCCACACAACCTGTCCTAAAGTTGCCTAGTTTTGAAAAATTGTTTACAATTGAGTGTGATACAAGTGGGATGGCAGTAGGGGGTGTGCTAAGCCAAGAAGGTAGGTCAGTAGCCTTCTTTAGTGAAAAATTAAATGAAGCCAAGAATAAGTACTCTTCTTATGACTTGGAATTGTATGCCTTAGTTCAGTCACTTAGAAAGTGGAGGCATTACCTACTACCCAAGGAATTTGTAGTGTTTACTGACAACCAAGCCCTTAGCTATGTCAATACCCAGGAGAAACTAAGCAATACACACCTAAAATGGATGGAATACCTACAAGCATTCACATTCACAATTAAACACATGAAGGGTTAATTGAACAAGGTTGCAGATGGACTAAGCAGGAGATTGTTGACATTCAAGAAGTTTAGTTGAATAGCATTGGCATAGAGAGTTTCAGAGATCTCTACAAGGAAGATGAAGACTTTGCTGAAGCCTACAAGGTGTGTAATGATTTTCATAATCATTTCCATAGCAATTTTTCTGATTTTACTTTGCAAAATGGATTGTTATTTAAGGGTAATCAGTTGTGTGTGCCAAGGGTTCAATGAGAGAGAACCTCATACATGAGAAGCGTAATGGGAGCTTGAGTGGTCATTTTGGTATGAACAAGACCTTGGAACTAGTACAAAGGTTTTACCATTGGCCGAAGTTGATAAGGGATGTGACTAGGTATGTTGAGCAATGTGTAGTGTGCATGAAAGCCAAAGGAGGAATGAGTAATGGAGGTTTGTACCAACCCTTACCAGTCCCAAATAGACCATGGGAGTGTGTGAGCATGGAATTCATAGTGGGTTTACCCAAGACAAAATAGGGATATACCAACATCTATGTGGTGCTTTGATAGATTTAGTAAAATGGGACCACCCCTTAAGACCCCCTAGGAAGCATAAGAAATAGGACCTATTATGACCCCTTAGGATCAATTCACACCCCTTAGCTCCTATTATGACCCCTTAGTCTTATGAATGGGTCCTACCACCCTTAAGACCCCTTTAGATGCATTAAAAGTTTTTAGGACCTATTACATACCCTTTAGATGGATGCATTGTTTAGATGTTTAATGTATGTAATTATTATCATGCATTAATGTAATGATGTTAAATATTAATTTAATGTCCCTAATATGCACATGTACTAGATATACATGATGTAGATGGATATACAAATGTACTAGATATACATGATGTAGATGGATGCATGTGCGATGTTTCTTAGATGTTTATGTATGGATGTTTAGATGGATGCATTGTTTAGATGGTTAATGTATGTAATTATTAACATGCATCAATGCAATGATGTTAATTATTAATGTAATGTCCCTACTATGCAAATGTACTAGATATACATGATGAAGATGGATATGCAAATGTACTAGATATACATGATGTAGATGGATGCATGTGTGATGGTTCTTAGATGATTATGTATGGATGTTTAGATGGATGCATTGTTTATATTGTTAATGTATGTAATTATTATCATGCATTAATGCAATGATGTTAATTATTAATGTGATGACCCTAAATTATGCAAATGTACTCGATATACATGATGTAGATGGATGCATGTGCGATGTTTCTTAGATATTTATGTATGGATGTTTAGATGGATGCATTGTTTAGATGGTTAATGTATGTAATTATTATCATGCATTAATGCAATTATGTTAATTATTAAGATGTAATGGCCCTAATTTATGCAGATGTACTAGATATACATGATGTAGATGGATGCATGTGTGATGTTTCTTAGATATTTATGTCTGGATGTTTAGATGGATGCATTATTTAGATGGTTAACGTATGTAATTATTGTCATGCATTAATGCAATGATGTTAATTCTTAAAATGTAATGGCCCTAATTTATGCAAAAGTACTAGATATACATGATGTAGGTGGATGCATGTGCGATGTTTCTTAGATATTTATGTATGGATGTTTAGATGGATGCATTGTTTAGATAGTTAATGTATGTAATTATTATCGTGCATTAATGTAATGATGTTAATTATTAATGTAATGGCCCTAATTTATGTAAATGTACTAGATATACATGATGTAGATGGATGCATGTGCGATGTTCCTTAGATATTTATGTATGGATGTTTAGATGGATGCATTGTTTAGATGGTTAATGTATGTAATTATTATCATGCATTAACGCAATGATGTTTTCAATCTAATATGTGAAATTGTTATATATGAGTTGGATAGAGTAGATTTTATTATAATTATGATCTTGTTATTTATTCTTTACAATTATGATCGTTAAATGTTTGAAATTTAAATATTTTAGTTATATGCGCAGGGTATCTTTTGTGCACATCATCAGGAATGAATTTAAAATTGATGATTTGATTAATCATGGTCCAGATCCTCCACCCCC
>MU227235.1:457944-484765 GCA_018584345.1 Thuja plicata | reverse complement strand
CTTGATATTTTATATTATATACACTTGATGTTTTATGTTACGAACACTTGATACTAGACACTTGATATTTTATGTTATGGACACTTGATTTTAGACACTTGATATTTACATGGGTTTTATTTACATGATTTTTTTTATGGACAATTTATGTATATCTATTGTACACAGTTTGGACATTAAAAGAAAATGACTAAAAGAACAAGATATAAGACAATGTGAAAATTAAAAGCTTCTCAATTTACAACATAGAATGAATGAACATGTCCTTGGTACTTTTAATAATATAACAATATAGGTCTGTGCAATAATAAAAAGATTTAGGTCATCAACAAAATGACGTCATTATAGATCTAAACTAAAATTGAACTGGCAACCTGCAACAATAGAAAAATATTTAATAAGTAACTAAAATTATGTGGACATAGTAAATAATAAACTCAACTAAAATTTTGTGAACATAGTAAATACGAAACAAACTTCAACTACAAATTAATGTTTGTGAGTATGTAAATGTAATACCATCATACTTACCATATTTAAAAACAACATTCATTATAAGTTCTTCAAACAAAATGGTGTCACTATGGACCTAAAGCAAAATTCAACTAGCAACATGCAATAATGGGAAAAAAATTTAATAAACTTAACTAAAACTTTGTGAGCATAGTAAATACAAAGCAAACTTCAACTACAAATTAATGTTTGTAAGTATGTAAATGTAATACCATCATACTTACCATATTTAAAAATAACGTTCATTAAAATTTCTTCAAACAAAATGGTGTCGCTATATACCTGAAGCAAAATTCAACTAGCAATATGCAATAATAGAAACAAATTTAATAAGTAACTACAATCTTTTGGAAAACATAATTATGAAATCAAGAACATGTACTTTAGGGGATAGATAGGATGATGGCTTGCAAGGATATCTTAAGGGGACGTCTTAAGGGGACTGTTATCACTCAAAATTGCACCCTAATCAAGTTTGATGAATACTTGATCAATTTTGAGGAACATGGAAACAAACCAAGGTTGTGGGTAACCTATAGCTGGAATGAATCTCTAGATGAAGGTCGGCATCCTGTCTGATAACTCACCTAAACCACCTAAAACTAAATATTTTGCTAGAGGAAAAAGGTAGAAGGATGAACATAAATAAATCTAACTCCTAAAGGGTGATGCACCAGAAAATAAAGTTCTGAGATCCACAGATATAACAGACACACAATAAGAAAGGTAACATATACTTCCTTGCACAGTCCCACTAACTCATAATCTCTACATAATCAATTTGTAAGAAGGATTATAATAACAGCCTCTAAAAGGAGAAAAGGATCTCTCACAATCTAAAAATTGATTAAACACAACTCACAATTTGCAAAGAAAATATGAGAAAATACTGCATAAAAGCACCAACATGTAAATACAGATTCGAGGATAAATGATATCACAGAAATTTGCACCAACACTAAGCACACAATAACAGACTAAGTGAGGAAGGCTTAAATTATAAATCACATAAAAAAGGTGTCCTGAACCTGCATATCTCTGAAAACGGGTTACAAAATCTCTTTGCTTTTGTTAAGAACTTAGAAGAACAGTTACAAAACAATAAGCCAAAGGAAAAAGAACTCCTTACAAATGAGCCTTCAACTCATATTTACGCTTTTACATGCCAACTGCATCATTAATGTTGGTAATAAATTATGGGTCGGATTCAGCCTATCCAGCCACCTTTTAGCCCTCCAAAAGTCTATAAAAATGCAATTTGGTGACCCAAAAGTCATGCACAAATAATATCATCATAATTACCCCCTCATAAATGTAGTCCTATCCTCTAAACAACCCATAAGGAGCTTCTAGAAAGCCATAACTGCCTGCAGACTTTAACCACTGTAATTTGACCTTAGGAATTTGTCATAACTCTGCAAAATATCTCTTGTTTGACCCTTTTTAAAAATAAAATAAATAAATATCTTATATTTCATTGCAAATATTAAATGTTTTATAATTCATTTATTTAATAAATATCAGAGATATTGATTAGATAAATGAATAATGAGATATTTAATATTTGTAATGATTTAATTTAATAATTAATACTTAATTTATAGTTCATTATTTTGATAAATATTAATTATATTAATAAGATTTATTAAATGATAATAAAAATCACTTAATAAAATTATTAATTTAATTAATATTTGTTAAAATAATAAACTTTAAATCAACTATTAGTATTTATTAAATTTAAAAATAAAATATTTGCTCTTTACTTATATTGTATTTCATTTGGACTTCAAACAATAAACCAAATGATATAAAAGAAATATCATTCAACAATAGTGAAGGTCACCGAAAAAATAAAAGAAAAATGCACTCCTTGCATTGTCGATATAGGGTAAAAGCAACCTTAAAACGTATTCATTTTATTTTTTACATCTCCTTTTGTTTGCGCGAGCCTACCTGGGCTATTGTCGCCGTGGATGTTGAGGGTTTATTGGATGCTCCGCTTTCATTTTCTTTTGGTCTTTCTTCTGCAACTTATGGCGCCACCATTACTAGAGTTTGCTGGAACGTTTTGAGGATCTTTTCCGTTGGAAATTTAAAAGGATTTGGAACTGTCATTTATAGCTGGCTCCATTTGCATCCATAGAAGTCTCTAGAGTTATCTTGCTTGGTCATGGTGAGTTCCCTTTTGTGAGATCTTGATATAGAAGATGAATGAAAAGTGCTCGACTTTAAGCTCTGGTCTTTCTTTTTATTTATTTACTTTTGCAAATCATGACAGTGATTCTCTTTTGTTTCTTCCAGCCTTTATTAAATTTGAAGCATGCATTATCTTTAAGGTGTCATTGTTAAGAGAAAGATCTTGTAATTTCTGGGGCTTTCAAGCTCCACACTTTTGTATCTTTTGTTACATACACAGGCCACGGTCTCCATTGTTTGAAACCCCATAGCTCATACTCGAAACCCTTCTCCATGTTGTGATTATCTTGATTTTTTCATGTTTTCATTTTGGTATTGAACCACAACATTGTTTGTTGTCATGGAAGCTTGTATAACCATTTTAATCACCAACTGCTATTGGATATCTCTTGGAGAAAACTCTCGGTACGAAATATTCATGCTTTTATTAACCTTGACATCTTGTCACTATGTTAATGATTTATTTGTTGATGGTTGTTCTCCTAAAAAACCTCATAAGTCACTTGTCCTTTATCAACTCTTGAGATGCCACATTATGCATCATTATCATTCTTTTTCCTGTGTATTCATGACCAATTTTCCTTTGTTCTTGCTAATATCAGTGTTCCTTCTGAGTGTAATTGTGTATTGTTGTCTTTCAACCATCATGTAGCTCTGTAAAATGCAATTACCTTACTATATCATGATGTAAATTTCAATGTTAACCTTTGTTTCTATGATGATTGTCCTTTCTTTGTTTGCATATTGAGAATGAAGGCATATTTTTCATTGTTATCACCCATGGATCACTCTATCCAGTACTTAGCTATTATATCATTTATAGTTGTATCATATCACTTATCATATATGAATGCCCCTTTTGTTTCTTTTGATGGGATTTTTCAGTTATGAAAGACCTGTGACCTCCCATTGCTGTAAATATTATTGTATTTGATGTGTACCCTGCTATTTGGATAGTACTCATCACTATATCCTTGCACCCTATGCTTTAGAGTTAGTCACTGTCACAAGGGGGCATTGTTACTATTTCCAATTAACATTCATTCGTGTTCCTGCTCTCTATGACTATCCTTATGAGTATGGTCTTGATAATCGCCATAAGATTTACCATTGTGTAGCCCTGTGACTACATGTCCTACTATATAAGAAGTTTCTAATGCATCATAAATAGCACTATCCTTGAGCCCACTTGATCATTTTCATAATAGTTGGACCTCCTCTCTTAGAATTACTGCTAAGATCACTATTATTGGTACACAACACTGTCATTTACTTGCTACTTATAGCTGCTACACCATTTAATCATTCCTTTCTTATCATTGTCATTGTCAGGTATATGAAGTATTATCTATTGATTCTTTGGCAGCATATGCCTACTCTTTTAACCCAGTGGTTTTAGATACAACAATATTCTTTGTGCCTGCACAATGGTACTGCTATATTCTTTTGTGTCAACTATACTTATAGCAGCATTTATATTGAAATTTCTTTTTATTGAATGCGCTTTATAAGATGTATTTTTTATCCTTTTGACTGTCCATATCATGCATATATATGAGATCCTCAGATGCCAAGTATGAATCTTGAGAGCTTAACTGAGATTTCTCATAGTTGAATATGAAACTGTAACTTGTAACAATAGATATTTACATTTTTCCAGATAATTTATGTTCTTTGAAACTGATATGGCTGAGATATATTGTGCTCTTCTTGGTAACATGAATCACACACTTGTCTGATACTCCTTATTGGACTGCGATTTTTATAAATTCCCATGTTGTTTTCAAAACCAAATTCTCTTTTCTCCATGATCAATGTAATTGGTATTGAGCATCATAGCGATAGAACTTTATTTGCTTCTCACAACATGTTTAAAACATGACCCTTTTATAACAGTGGCAGACTTGTATGTGTTCACTACTCTACTTAGCATCAAGATGTCCATACTTTGCTTTTATCATTTCTTCTTTTCTAAAACAACACTGTCCTTTGCTGCTATATCATTGTTTTATTCATGTTCTTCCATACAAGTAATGGTCCCCTTTTATAACAGCAAAGGTCATTGTTCCTCTTTTTATAGTTCATTTGTCTATCATGTAGCTCATTGGGCTCAACCCTCGTGGGAGCCACATTTTACCCCATGTGCTATAGGATAAATACCTGCAACTGCACATGAAGCAAACTAGTTAGAAAACAAATGCATGTTTCAGAGGAGTTTGGTATAATGACTTGGTTGTTGTATCTTTTGTTTGATGCATATATAAGTCAACATGTACATGTACGGTTAAAAAATGAATATGTAATGCTTGGGACACATCATTTCTTAGATCTTTTGATCTAACACCATTGCTATCAATTGAATGCGGGATTGGGAACATGTTGGAGCAGCAGGAGACACGAATAACTTGAGGTACAACAACATAGCAGAGCACAACAATGAACCAGTCATTCAGGCAATGACTAGTCCCACTCTTTACTTATGCATTTATTTACTCATTTGAAGTATATGCTCACTCGTATTTGCATTGAAAAAGTAGTTATTCTCGCGGCTTGTGTGAGACATGGTTCCTTGATACTATCAATAAAAAATTACTTCTCCTTCAAAATACTTATGCACTTTGTACAAAAACCATCATCATGATGTGATAAAACAATGTAATCTTCAGCTTTCCTTTCTTTATGCATATGAATGTTATCGTGCAGAGACAAAATGCACTTCAAATTATTTTAAAACATGACTGCCCATGCTTGACTAAGCCTGGTACCAAAAATCGGTAACAGGGACGTCTTAAGGGGAAGTCTTAAGGGGATATCTTAAGGGGAGAAAAAAATGGGTTGACTTAAGGGGACGTCTTAAGGGGTTGTCTTAAGGGGAAGTCTTAAGAGGATATCTTAAGGGGATGTCTTAAGGGGAAGTCTTAAGGGGATATTTTAAAGGGAGCAAAAAATAGGTTGAATTAAGGGGACGTCTTAAGAGGATGTCTTAAGGGGAAGTCTTAAGGGGATATCTTAAGGGGACCTCTTAAGGGGATATCTTAAGGGGTGCAAAAATTGGGTTGACTTAAGGAGACGTCTTAAGAGGATGTCTTAAGGGGATGCCTTATTGGTATGATAATGCAAGTATTTAAATAGATAAAATATATGTCAAGTTATCAAAAAATTTAAAAATACACATGTATACTTACTTGTGTTTAAACTTATTCCATTGTACCACAAGCCTCAATTTTTTGCAATGCATACATAATAATATTATGACATGTTAAGGTGATGTAAATTATGAAATAAATTAAATATGAAGTTATCAAAAATTCTAGAAGTACACATACATCTAAATACCTGTATATACTTATTCCATTGTACCATATGCATCCTCTCTTTTCTGCAGTGCATCTATAATCATCTCATGTTCTTCCATAGAAATCAACCACAACTCTTTCTTAAACGGTCTCCCATGATATCTCGATAGCTTTATATTAGTTGTCAAAATAAAATGCGAGTACTGTATAATCTTCTTATGTTTTTCATAGTCTTCGAATGTAGGCAAACCATTCTTCCTTGTTAGGTATTTTTGTAACCAGGTGCCAACAACCACCACTGAACCCGTAGGATAATGAAAGCCATCATCATCTTATCTAGGTTGTACTAACTTATGTTTGGTCTCAACGCATCTAGCCAACCAATACTCTATTTCCTCTTCATTATTCTCAGGTGCAACAACAACATACACATGTCCTGCAAATTGAAATATAAATTGACAATATTTAAATTAACATATATTTAAATTGCAAAAACAAACTTATACCAATATTTGAATTCAAATATAAATTTATATATAAAATACAATTACCTTCTTGTACAAGATCTGAAAGATGATCGTAGTCCTCTGATGCAAATATTTGACCATTGTCTTCAAGTGTTGTTTCATTTTGCTCATATGTTTGATCATGTGTTAGCGATCTTTGCTTCCACTCTTCGACCCATTCTTTATTATCACAAGCATTCCAATCACCTGAAATACAAAATTGACAAAAGCATGCAAGCTCCCTTGTCCACAAAGTCCATGTGCTTGCATCTGAAATTTTAAATGAATGCCATGATGATGATCCAGTAATTGTTGGATAGTCAAGTCTACGTAGATTGTCATCTTCAATTAATGAAAAAAATTGTTTAATTATATGGTTCTCGTTTGATGCTATAGATAATCTTGAATTGCACCAATCCACAATAGCATATGCATCTTTAAATTTAGTTGTATCCTCAAATTTTAATTGCTCTCTAGCCAAAATTCTCTTCACACATGCACCAGCTCCACCGTGTTCTCCTTTACCATGTCCAGCTTCAAAAAAACTCCTCATATGTGGTATATTGGTTTCCTTGTGAGCCCTACTAATCCAATAAAACATTTGAGCATTCTTAAATTGACTCATACAATTATCAGACATATGATATGTTCTCTCATGTGGATTTCTCGTTCTCTTAAATTAATATAAAATTTGTCAAAACAATGTTGAACAAAATCTAGCGAGTGCATCTAATTATCACTTAAATAAAAATGATACTCCCTCACAATTTTTCTATCATCCTCTGTACTATCAAGTGCATGTCTATAAACAATATGAACAAACATAGACACTTGCATTGAATTTTAGTATTGGTCTTGAGTTTCCTCTTGTGGAGCAAGAGTATAGTTTTCTGCAAAGTCGACCACTAATAGTATAGTACCAATTGGAAATGTATTTCTACATGTGCAGAATTCACCATCGAGTCATCTAGCATATTGAGAGTGTTCCATGTATTTTGGAACAATCTTACTCTTGAATTCTAAAATGAATGCATGTACACTTATTTTTTCTATGATTAATTTGCATTTCTTTCAAAATTTTCCATCTTTTAAAAGATACTCAATATTCTTAAATCTTTTAACATCCATTATTTTTTTTCAAAAATCATTTTCACTAATTTCATGCATGCAATGTCCTATTAATGAAAAATTTCTACAACTAGTACATTGTCTAGAAATACATAAACTTGATAAAAATATTTCCCCATTTGATCTTTCACAAAACAAACTTGCTACACACTCCTTGATTGTCTCAGGTGGTATATTAATGTCACAATTCTCTGTAATCTTGTTAGCATGTAAACTACATCGTATATATTGAAAAACATCATAGTGATAACGAAATTGAACATGTGTTTTGCAACAATAAGATATTCGTTGCTTATTGATTTTCACATACCAAGGATTGCATTTTTCAAATGATCTTTGACTAAGAGTAATTTGCCCAGGTAACACAACCTCATCTAAAAAATTCTTATAAAATTCAGTTTGTGTTGTGTCTAATAGGTTTTTGGATGAGGATCACAAATTTTACACCCCACTCTTAATTTCAAAACATCTCTCGCATTAGATGAAACCCGTGTATTATCATGCCAATACTTTTCAAGCAATGATTTGATTTCAGGACTCAATTTCATGTCAGATCATGGGAGTCTACCACTAAAAATCCAACATTGGTTAATTGGATCATTTTCAATACGTGATCTTCTCCTTGTTGCTCTTACCAATGTTTTAGGATGCATGTTTAAAATTCCACTAATAGTTTTAACCATCTTTTTATCCAAAGTGTTTTTATTGACTATAGCAGTTGTTATGACTCGTCATGCTGCATTGCTATCTTTTGATCGACTGATTTTTCCAATAGATTGAATGACACTAGTAACAGTAAATATAGCATGTTTAACAAATGAATCTTTCATATTTTATTTCACTTTAATGCCTAGTCTTTTCATTTATTTTCTCATTTTCCACGTTCTCATCAATTGAATCACAAGTTGACATTGAAATGTTAATTTTTTACGATAGAAAAATTCTTTGTATATTTTATTATCATATTTTCCTATCTGCCTCGAAGAAAGCTTACCAGAAAGACCATTCAAAATATTACTTTCAATATGTAAAAAGTATTTTTCATTTTCATTTAGGAAAGGAATTTCATTTCTCTTTGCATCAACATTAGGATGATTTTCATTTTCATCAACATTGGGAGAATTTTCATTTGCATCAACAAAAGGATTTTCATTTTCAACAACATTAGGAGGATTTTCATTTGCATTAACATTAGGAGGATTTTCATTTGCATCAACAAAATGATTTAGATTTTCAACAACATTAGGGACATTTTCATTCGCAACAACAAAAAGCTCTTCATTTTCAACAAAAATAGGGGGATTTTCATTTTCAAATTCTCTAAGTTGAAAATGATAATTAGGCCTCATTGATTCAATTTCATCTCTAGAATGTGCAAGTAATAAGTCTCTACAAAGATTATCATCTATAATCATTGGTTGAGTACCATTCAAAGGTGAATTCAAAGACGTACCTGGAACATCACTACAAGGTGCATTCAACGACATGCTTGTATTCACCTCTTTCATATTTGCATCTTCTGCATCCATTGTATCCCTCATGGTATCTTTAATGTTTGACTCTTCAATTGTTGTGGATCCTGAAGCTTCATTACTATTCATTTGGCGCATCCTCATTCTTCTATCTCTTTGACGTTTAGCCTCTTTCTCTTTCTCCACTTGAATTTACTCATGAGTCATAACCCTCCTTTGTTTATTCTTCTGACGTTGTTTATATCCCATGATTAATAATTGAAATCAATCACATGAGTGTCTTCAATAGTTAAAACCTGCAAAAAAATGTTCAATATGCTCCCAATCATTGATGCCTTCAAATGGAGAATAGAATAGTAAATAAAAAATATAAAAACTATCCAAAACTTGCATAATCGATCACTGTCGACCGTACTTCAAGTACAAAATTGTTGATGCGGTAAAAAAACACAGTAATTTTTTTAAAAAAATGGTCAAATATGAAGCAGGGTGACGTTATGAAATGGGGTGACGTTTCAAAAATGAAACATTACCCCATTTCATAACGTCACCCCATTTTGTTTGAAACCAATTTCCAATGACTATAAAATGAAACGGGGTGACATTATGAAACAGGGTGACGGTTCATTTTAAAACGTCACCCTGTTTTCAAAAATTGAAATGTTCCCTGCCAAAAGTGGTTCGGGTTTAGCTTTGGGAAAGGCTTTGTCAACCAACCCTTGGCTTTGGATTTGGTTTGACCTGAATGTTGAAGGCCATGCCCATCTGCAGACAAGAAACTCACTTTGGCCATAGATTGGATTGGGTTTTCTGAGGAATTTTTTGACGAAAAAAAAACCCTAGTATAGATCAAACAGTGCAGATTCATAATATGTAATTTTTTATTAAATTTGATTAATAATACTATTTTTTAATCATTTTGTACTAAAACAGGTCTATAGAAAAGAGAATGCAAGATTTTTTGTAATTTTAATAACTTTTTTATTTTAAAGTTTATTGAAAAATAAATTATATGACATCAAACTACACATAATTCTACACACTTTAAAAAAAAATATTAAAAAATATATGTTTAGAGCAAATTATGCTTATCACACATGAGGTTTTATAAACAACGATTGAGCCCAATATATAATTAATAAAAAAAAAATTAACATAAAAATATGGAAAAATATTCTCATCAATCTTAAATGTGTAACTTACCGTTTCCCAAAAGGGTTTAGATAAATAGTTTCATTTGAGTCTGATTTCGCTTGCCGTACACACGCATGGTATAGTCCTGAAAGAGTGACTTGTAAAATTTGGGCTTTAGTAATCCCTATTGAAATTTGAATTTATCATCTGGGTATTTCAAAAAACCAAATATTTGGAAGTAGACTTCGAATCCTAAAATTCTATATTAGTGACTTTTTGGAAGATTCCATGTCTAAATGCCTCAAATCTTTAGGTCAAATAGGATGAATTTTAAAAAATAGGAAAAATAGTTCCACTTTTTGGCCAAAAAGTGGACTCAACTTCTTGCTGGCACCCCCTAATCCTATACGCTCAAACCATATTGGACCCTAACCCTAACCCTAAACCATCTTGATCCTTAATCCTAAAACCAAATTCAACCTTAACCCTTAGTCTAACTGAACATTTAAACCAACTTTGAATTCTACAACTAACTCTCATTCTATACACTAAACAAAATTAAACATTAACCCTAAATTTAATTGAATTGTAACCCTAGAACTCTAAACAACAACCAAAATTTTAGGCCTGATCGTAATGCTAATTCAATAGTACACCAACTTGAACCTAATTGTAGCAATAAACTAATTTGAACATTAACCATAAACCTAAAACAAATTGTACCATAATCCTATAGGCTCAAACCATATTGGACCCTAACCCTGAACCATCTCGATCCTTAATCCTAAAACCAAATTCAACCTTAACCCTTAGTCTAACTGAACATTTAAACCAAGTTTGAATTCTACAACTAACTCTCATTCTATACATATTCCTAAACCTAACACTAAACTAAATTAAACATTAACCCTAAATTTAATTGAATTGTAACCCTAACTCTAAACAAAAACCCAAATTTTAGGCCTAAAAGTAATGCTCATTCAATAGTACACCAAATTAAACCTAATTGTAGTCGTAAACCAAATTGAACATTAACCATAAACCTAAACCAAATTGTACCCTAATCCTATAGGCTCAAGCCATATTGGACCCTAACCCTGAACCATCTCGATCCTTAATTCTAAAACCAACTCAACCTTAACCCTTAGTCTAACTGAACATTTAAACCAACTTTGAATTCTACAACTAACTCTCATTCTATACATATTCCTAAACCTAACACTGAACTAAATTAAACATTAACCCTAAATTTAATTGAACTGCAACCCTAACTATAAACAACAACCCAAATTTTAGGTGTGATCCTAAAGCTAATTCAATAGTACACCTGCTTGAACCTAATTGTAACAGTAAACCAAATTCAGAGGATCAATCTTAGTCGTACCTTCCTCGGCAATAGTTGGCCTATTATTCTCTTCCTTCTCTTCTATAGGGTCATGTTTTGGATTTTCCTCAACTGGATTCTTTAATCTATTACCTGGCATACATTTTTAACTTTCCACACAATTTTGGTTTTTGATTCTGCCGAAATGATGCAATCAGTCTCTTTGTGATTTCTAGATTTGCAATTAATAGAGAAATTTTGTCTTCCTCGATTTCAATCTCATGTATCCATTTTTTACCGTTGACCAATACAATGATTTTCTCTAGAATGCATCTAACTATCGTGATCTACATTGACACATACTTGCCAAAATCCCCATCTAGTATATCTATGTCGATTTCCAAAAGAGTGCCCAAAGATCAAACAATCTTTTCCAAGCACTCGCTTGTCCAATACGCCATTGGTAGATAGTACGGACAAATCCAGACCGGATTATCATATGAATGCATTCTCACAGGATCAAATTTTGGGTGTCATAACTGTATGTATAACGATGTTTGCCCCATTTTCCAAATACCACCATACAAGATCCTTTGCTTTTCCTCTTCGTTCACAAAGATGATCAAATATAAAAATTTTGGATGGAATTTCAAAATTACTTTCATGCGCCAACTCTCCAAAATCTATTTTTTGATGGATGTTATGTATGGCTTAGATCTAATGAAATGACATATTACTGCCAAATCCCTCATGATTATTATGTCTGTGTTAACCTCCTTCGAAACATCTATGCAACTCAGATCTTCATTTAAGTCTTGTTCAAATTCCAAGGCTTCGTTTTGCCCTTACTTTGGGTTTTTGGATTTCACGTCTTCAGAGAACAGAACCTCCCCCGCCGTATTTATTTATTTTATGACAGAGGATATTTGTTATATGTGTATTAATTTAGTATAAATATTATTTTATAATTAATAAAGAGCTATAAAAAATAAATAAAATTATTTAAGATAAATTCTATTAGATGTTAAAATTATATACTTTGGTAAACAATAAAAATAAAAATAGAAATCTGTTATAAGCAAATTTCTTATAAAAATATTTTTTATATTTTTCAATAATAATGAAAAAATGTTAAATTTTTTTTATTAATATATGAAATTAATATAAAAATAGTCAATATAACATGTCAAAACTAACTGCACATAAATCATATGCCACACAATTTTAATCAATTTTTTTTTCTATTAAAGATATATGATTTTATTGATTTCATAATAACGGAAACATCCAGGTGTCTAGCTCGATCTAACTACCAAAATGAGAGCCAAAACATATACCGACAATGTATACTTTCAACCACACCTGACTGCTACATCTGGAATAGAAAAAAAACTCCTAAACTATCACAGTATACGGAAGAGAGTTATACAAAAATTAATCAACAATGCCTCAAAATACTATCATCCAAGTGGTCCAAAGTCCTCCTCTTTATAGGGTACCTAGGTGACCCATCCAAGTGGTCCTTCCATCCATTTTAGCACTTCATCCCTCCTGAGGTGTGGTTCATATGGGTGTGCCAGGGGCACTGCTACTGGAGCCCCGGGGCCTGGAACTGCTCTAATGGGGACAGCATTGATGACAGGTCTGTCATCCTTGTTCAGTCCTTGTATCTCTGCGATGAAGTTGTGTAGTGCAGCTTTAAATGGAGCCAACTCCTCTGTTTCTTTAGTCTAGGTGTAGCCATGTGACACCTCCCAAGCCCCAAGTCTTACCATCCCGTTCTTGAACAGGTCATGCAGCTTCTTTTTCTTGATCTTGATCACCACTGTAACCTGCACAGCAATGTCATGGAATATGAGTCTCTTGAGAGACTCCGTAAGGCTTCTGTCATGTCCACCAAAAATAATATCATTTCTCTTTTTCCATATGTGCGACATAATTAAACCAGAGATAAGTGCAAAAAAACTATTAAAAGGCTGTGTTTATCAATTAATATGCTCTGATATGATGTCAAGAACTGAAACAGCATAGCATTGAGAGAAGCCAAGGAGTTTCCAGATATCACTAGCAAACGGGCAGGAGAAGAATACATGACTGACAGATTCAAGGTGAGGGAAAAAGGCACAGGGACTCGGGTCTCCATTGGGCAATCAGAAGGGAAGCCTATGTAAGATAAGGTGCCAAAGAAAGCACTTGATTTTGGGTTCAGCAAGGGAGGACCACAGGTTAAGAAAAAATTTGCTCCATTTATCAAACCCAAGGTTGAGGTTCCAACAATTGTTAAGGTGGGGGAAAATGGGGGAGTCTAAGGAAAGCAGGTTATAGATAGCCTTGGGATTAGATTTGGTAATCAGGGTTCCATCAGACAATCTGTATTGGGTATGGCAGTCACTATCCACGTGCATCTGTTTATCGAGGAAGAGGCTGCCACGAGCCTCCTTAACCACTGAGTATGTTCGGAACTGAGATTGGGGGAGGTTGTAATTGTTTTCATAATATCCCATTTTATTAATTGATCATCCTGTAAGATATCTACAAGGCAGGAGATGCCTTTCTCATCCCATTTCTTGGCTGAGCACCCCTGCAGTAGTGCCAACGGCTTGTCTCTATTCTTGAGATTCCACCATATTATTGTACCATGGTTATGAACAATATTATTGTCATTAATGTGTTGTCTGACCAAGTTCCAAGCATTCCATATAGATTTGAACACGGCTGAGCCATGTACCTTAACTTCAAACTCCCCTGCAATAATGTCATTCATGGAAAGGTGATTCCATCCTTTCCCTTTCTTGGGGTGTCCTCTAGCTATGTTACCTCTGATCAGAGCTTTCCAAGCCTCCTCTCCTACCATGACTCTAGTGATCCACTTAGTAGCCAAGGAGATTCCTTGAGTTTTGAGGTCCTCAAGGCCAAGTCCTCCTTGTTTCTTGTTTTTAGTGCACCATTCCCATTTGACAACATGGCTGGCTCTTTTTCCTCTACCATCAGACCATAGGTAGTCTCTTATAATTTTATGGATATGGTTGAACTGGTACTGGCTGAAAAGCCAAGCAGAAGAGAAGTATAAGGTGTAGGATGAGAGCACTTTCTGACATACTTGAACCCTTCCTGCCAATGAGGGATATTGGTTGTCCCATTTGTTTAGTTTCTTTTCCACTTTCCCTTTGACCATCCCCCACGTCTTTAAGGTTGGGGTTTAGAGAGAAGGGGATGCCCAGGTATTTAACCTGGTAGTCTGGACCCTCCCACCTGTAGTTCCATCTAGATAGCCAATCCGAAGGTTCTTTTGTCCACCCCAAGAAGAGGGATTTGTCCATAGAAATTTTGCTCCCAGAGGCCAGGCAAAAAATTTTCATCTTTTCCATGAAGAAAGTTAAGTTCTCTGGTTCAAGTTTTAGTAGTAGGGTTGTGTCATCAGCAAATTGGATATTGATGATCTTCTTCTTTTCTAGCAGTAGAACACCTCTGACCCTTGGTATGATAGTGTGTTCAGCAATGATATGTCCCATTGCTTCTACTGCTATTACAAATAGTGCAGGGGCCAAAGGGTATCCCTATCTTATTGATCTTGTTAGTTCAAAGGACTCCGAGTTAAAACCATTTACCTCTACTCTTGTATGGGCCCCTTTCATTAGGGTTTGGACCGTAGCTATGAAATAGTTGGGAAATCCCAGTGCTTCCATCATCATGTAAACGAAGTCCCACTCAATCCTGTCATAAGCTTTTTCATAATCTAGCAGGAGCATACAAACTTGCTACTTAGAATCCCTAGCCCACTCCATAGCTTCCCAGCAGGTGACAACATTATCCAGAATGTATCTACCCTTAACAAAACCAGTTTGGCTGCAGTCAATAATGTTGGGGAGAATCTTCTTGAGCCTGGTGGCCATGGCTTTGGCTAAAATTTTATAGGAGGTGTTCAAAAGGGTGATGGGTCTCCAGTTTTTTATAAGTGATTTATCACCTTCTTTAGGGATAAGTTTGATAACCCCATGATTGATATCTTTGCCCAAAGTGTTAGCCTTAAAGGCTTCATTGTATAATTCCAACAGATCCAAGCTGATCCAGTCTATGTTTTTCTTGTAGAATTCTATGGGCAATCCATCCGGCCCTGGGGCCTTTCCTACTGCCATCTGAGTAATAGCCTCCTTGATTTATGAAACTTCAATAGGTTGCCTGAGAAAGAGAGAATCATCTTCCTTCATTTTATTTGGGATCAAATTCCTGATGTTATTCAAGGCTGTTGTCATCCCAGTTCCATATCCTTGGGAGGTAAAGAGCTTATGGAAGTATTTCTTGAAGGTAAGAAGGATCTGTGATTGGTCTTCAATCTTGGACCCCTCCTCCCAAATTTCCTCAATCTTACCTCTTGCCTCTTTCTATTTGAGAAGATTGAAAAACAATTTGGAGCCTTTGTCTCCATGTTCTATCTAGTTGCTTCGGGATCTAATCTTAACTCCTATGATCTTGTCATTTTGAATCTTCCTGAGTTTTTCTTTTGTTTTGGCCATATTTAGGGTGGCTCCCTCCGAGGAGGGATCCCTTTGCAGTTCTAATTCAGCATTTGAGAGTTGTTCCTGCAGTTCATCCTCTGCCTTCCTACCATCCCTAGCTTTCTTACCCCCTGCAGTTTGGAATAAAACTCTCCAACTAGCTATGTTTCGGGCCCATTTGTCCCTGATACTGTTGTGAACAACCACATTGTTATTAAACCATCTGATCCTCAGGATTGCATTATTGATGCCTGGCTCCTGAAGCAAGGAAGTATCAAGATAGAATGATTCGGTCTCCGGTTTCTTCTTGGAGGAGTGACAGGCTGAGAGGAATCTAGAGGAGATGGGATGGTGGTCAGAGAGAGTAAATGGGGTAACTCTGACTGCCCTGCTAGCCTCATCCTTTGAGCACTTAAAGGAAACTTGGTTGTAGTAGACTCTGTCCAACCGGGAGAAGATCCTCTTATTTCCTTGCTGAAAATTACACCAGGTATACCATATATCCTTATGGTCATCCTTATTACCTCTTAGGGTGTCGATGAGTTTGTTTCTATTGAGGAACTTATTCCAGAAATATTGCTCACTTCCTTTCCATTCCAGCTTGTTGCCTCCAAGCTTATCATGAGGGTGGTCTACCATATTGAAATCACCACCTATGATCCAGGGGATCTCTTCAAGGGAGCTCAATCGTTTCCATATTTCAGTCCTTTGCCTATAGTCATTAGGGGCATAGACTGAACATAGCCCAAATTTGGTTTGGTGATCTTCTAAAATAGTCCAAACCGCTCTGTTGCATGGTGAGGATCCCCACTAAAGGACTTTGTTGGCCAATTGGGAGCTAAGGAGGATGGATATCCCCCCTTTCCCCCGTATGTGGGAGGATGAGAAAGATGAGGCTTCTCTCCAAATGTATTTAAGAGCTATGTCGAGATAGAATTTGTTGGCTTTGACCTCCTGGAGTATCAAGCAATCAATACCTTTGTATGCTCTCCTAAATCTCTGGACAATGTATTTTTTGTCAGGGGACTCCAATCCCCTGACATTCCTGGAAGCAATCTTGAGATCCATAAACTAGGAGGGGGATTTAGGCCCATTCCTAAAGCTTGAGAAGCATTTAGGGATGTCCTTAGTCTGTGGCTCCCGAGTTTCTTTCTTGTTACTAGATCTGCAATTAATAGAGAAATTTTGTCTTCCTCGATTTCAATCTCATGTATCCATTTTTTACCGTTGACCAATACAATGATTTTCTCTACAATGTGTCTAACTATCGCGATCTACATTGACACATACTTGCCAAAATCCCCATCCAATATATCTATGTCGATTTCCAAAAGAGTGCCCAAAGATCGAACAATATTTTCCAAGCACTCGCTTGTCCAATACGCCATCGGTAGATAGTATGAACGAATCCAAACCGGATTGTCATATGAATGCATTCTCACAGGATCAAAATTTGGGTGTCATAACTGTATGTATAACAATGTTTGCCCCAATTTCCAAATACCACCATACAAGATCCTTTGCTTTTCCTCTTCGTTCGCAAAGATGATCAAATATAAAAATTTTGGAAGGAATTTCAAAATTACTTTCATGTGCCAACTCTCCAAAATCCATTTTTTGATGGATGTTTTCTCTGGCTTAGATCTAATGAAATGACATATTACTGCCAAATCCCTCATGATTATTATGTCTGTGTTAACCTCCTTCGAAACATCTATGCAACTCAGATCTTCATTTAAGTCTTGTTCAAATTCCAAGGCTTCGTTTTGTCCTTACTTTGGGTTTTTGGATTTCGCGTCTTCAAAGAAGGGAACCTCCCCCGCCATATTTATTTATTTTAGATATAAAAATAAAAAAATTATTTAAAATAAATTCTATAAGATGTTAAAATTATATACTTTGGTAAACAATAAAAATAAAAATAGAAATCTGTTATGAGCAAATTTCTTATAAAAATATTTTTATATTTTTCAATAATAATGATAAAAAAAATTAAATTGTTTTTATTAAAATCTGAAATTAATATAAAAATAGTCAATATACATGTCAAAACTAAATGCACATAAATCATATGCCACACAATTTTAATCAAAATTTGTAATCCGCCAAATTTATTATTAATTAATTGATTTATATTCCAAAACAATTAAAAACTGAATTGCCCTTGAGCGAATTTTGAAAATATCTGAGGGTAAAAAAGCAACGGGAAAATTAAAAAATCAAATATTGTCAAACTAAAATAGCCGTCGGGGAAAAGTAAATCAGGTAAATTTCTTATAAGTAAACAATAAAAATAAAAATAATCAGAATAAAAAAGCAACGGGAGAAATCTAAAAAATCTAAAAATGTTCAAACTAAAATAGCCGTTGGATAAAAACAAATCAGACAAAGATATATAACCAATTCAATCCTTTCCGTTTAGTATTTGTTATTTGGCTGTTTTTCCTCTGCTATCAATGTCTTATTTTATTTATTTTTGTTTCTTTCCCTGTTCAGAATTTTTTTGTCAGTCTTTTTTGAGTCTTTTTTCTTAAGATTTTTCCCTTACTGATCTGTCTGCTCATGTTATTTGTCTCGTTTTAGAGCGTGCACGTTGGTCTGTGGTCTCTGTTCATTTTGTTTGTCTGTTCATTTTGTTTGTCCGTGTTTTTTATATTATGTGGTGGCAGAGGAAGAAGCAGGGCAAGGGCAGAGGTAGAAGAAAAAAGTGACATAGAAAAGAAGTGGAGGCGATGCATCCAAAGGCAGAGCAAGGCCTGAGATTATCTTGGCTGTGTTGGACCAACAAAGATGAATAAAATGGAATTGGAGTGGCAGCAAATTCAGGTGAAGGTGCGTAGACGAGAGCAAAGACAACTCTTCTGAGTTCTCAAAAATCTTACTGCAAACAAGCCTTTGGTGAAGCTGCCCTAGACAAATATTTATCACGGAGAAGGAGAGAATGAGACAGCTGTACGAGGATATTGATTCTTCTCTGATTGGCGAGGCTGAGAACAACAAAGGAGCTTGAAAAAATTGTTGAATTTTTCAAATATGTCGAGGAAGCAAAATTCCATGTCAGTTTTTCCTTACCCGTTTCTTATATTTCTGATGTTTCACATTTTTACAGAAAACTTAAATTGATGTTATTAGATGTTCAATCAAAACTTGTTTGAAAAAAATCGTTGAATTTTTTCAAATATGCCAAGGAAGCAAAATTCCATGTCAATTTTTCATTTCCCATTTCTTCTATTTCTGAGATGTTTCAAAACGTTCAATCAAAACGTGTTTGAAAAAATCGTTTGAATTTTTCAAATATGCCGAGGATGCAAAATTCCATGTCAGTTTTTCCTTTCCCATTTCTTCTATTTCTGACGTTTCACATTTTTACAGAAAACTTAAGTTGATGTTATTAGATGTTCAATCAAAACTTGTTTGAAAGAGCAATGCCATTCTAAATACCATATTTAACATATTTGTGTTACATCTATCTAACCAGACTCCTACACTGTCCTTATTTAGCCAACCTCTTTCTGGCCTCTTCTTTGATTTTTCGTTTCTTCCAAATCAACTAGCAATCTGGGTACTAATTATCTCCAAGCCATCTTCAGAAACATGTAACTAGGAATCATGAGTGATCACACCTTTAATTAAATTTTGCTACTACTACATAGCCTCTTTAACCACTTTCAAATAGGCTATACTAGATCATGCAATTAACATAAGCTGTTTCAGATGTGATTTCACTATTTATTCCTTTATTATTAGCATCTCGCCTCTCCTAGGGGCTCTGTGATTGCATGTTTGAACAGTTTTAGAAATAACATGGATAGAGTAGTCAAATGCCCAAATATTATTTATTAGCTGTTTTGGACACTACTAGGCAGCGCGCCCACCTTGCATCTTTCCAATCAGCAGACTTGCTTCTCTGATTAATACATGAAACATTATATATAGGTGTATCCACTGCCCTACAGGTTGCCTGACTGTAAAGCCACACAAGATATTCGGAACAATGATTGTATTTATAAGGAGGCAAAGAACATCAGACAATAGTCTCTCCTGAGAGAGCTCCCTACAATGTACAGGTCATGACCATGAATACAATTATAACTAATAGATCTACTAGTTGATAATCTCAGATAATCACTATCAACTACTCAACTGATAAAGGCTAATCGAGAATAATAATAGCATAGTTACTAGAAATTGAAATGGTTTAGTGCCTTTGTCTCTGCAATTGGCTTAATTTAGTTGATTTAAATGAGCTTTGCTTGCAGACAGACGAATCTTAGACATTAAAAGAATCCATGATAGGTTTAATGACTTCCCTGAGAATTCATTGCCCTGAAATATTCTTTCTCTTTTCTCCTTAGTATTCTTTTCTGCAATATTCTTTCTCTTTTCTGTGAGACTCCATGAGGGATGAATTTTAACACAAAGAATCCATATTAACAAGAAAGATAAATTATAGGTATAGTTGACATTACCTCTACTTCCTTACCTGCATTAAATGTAGGTTAGATAGCACCAACATTAAAAAAACAGCAATAGGGACAAAGAAGACACGAACCTAGCAATAGATACTTATCTGCAGCTCTTAAAGTGTAAGATATGTTTCACAAGTTTTCTCAGCCTCGGTCTTTCTCAGATACGTTTAGAACCTATCTCCACAAAATCTTCTAGCATCTTTGGAATAGGTTCCTTGGGTCCTTCTCAGAGAGAGAGAGAGAGAGTCCTTCTCAAGTTTTTGAACACATCTTTTTCATTGAGATTACTTTTGACTAGAATACACTTGTGACAATGTTTTTCCAGTTGATGACTATTTACAATAGGGACAAATAGCCCAAGCCTTTGACTCAAGGATGGGTAAGTTTTAGAATAGGTTCCTTAGGTCCTTCTCAAGTTTTTGAACACATCTTTTTCATTGAGATTACTTTTGACTAGAATACACTTGTGACAATTTTTTCCAGTTGGTGACTATTTACAATAGGGACAGATAGCCCAAGTTGACTCAAGGATGGGTAAGTTTTAGATATTAGGTTTTTGACTTTTAGGACTTTCACGAGTACAGCTCTTTAGCGCTTGAGTTGGTGTCCTGCCAATGAGTTGTATACAAATCTGTTTTTCCCTAAATTTGAGATTCATACGTTTGCCATGCATCACACATTGTGCCATCTCCTTGATGGTACGATTTTTCCTTTCTACAATTCTATTTTGCTATAGGTTGTAGTGAACCATGTGGAGTTTATAAGCCATTCCACCATAGTTTTGAAGTGTGATGAAGGATGCAAGGCGATTTTTGAATAGAAACTTGTTCCCACTGGTTCAACAATCTTTCTCTTCGTGGTTAGGTTTTTTGCTACAGACACAATAGGCCTTTCGTCTTCTTTTTTACTGCCTTCTGATTAAGGCTTCAATTCTAGCTTGTAAGAAGTAGTCATCAAAAGGTCTGATTTCCTAAGATTGATTCGTAGGGAACCACTAGCCGAAATTACATAGAGTAGCTTGAACTTGCATGAGTGTTCACTGTTTGACAGACGTGTTCAAACGGATGGTTCCTTTGGTGAATTTGATTGCCTTCTGATTAAGGCTTCACTTCTAGCTTGCAAGAAGTAGTCATCAAAATGTCTGATTTGCTAAGATTGATTCGTAGGGAGCCACTAGCCGAAATTACATAGAGTAGCTTGAACTTGTGTGAGTGTTCACTGTTTGACAGACGTGTTCAAACGGATGGTTCCTTTGGTGAATTTGACTGCCTTCTGATTAAGGCTTCACTTCTAGCTTGCAAGAAGTAGTCATCAAAATGTCTGATTTCCTAAGATTGATTCGTAGGGAGCCACTAGCCGAAATTACATAGAGTAGCTTGAAATTGTGTGTGTGTTCACTGTTTGACAGACGTGTTCAAACGGATGGTTCCACTGGTGAACTGATGGAGTGATGATATGTGATTGTCACGCACAAAATTCTCATGCTTGGTGAGATACCATTGTTAAGAATGCCGATGTAGTCAGGTTCTTTCTTATCCCAGGCTTTGGCAGCCCTCATGTTAGAAGGAAACCTAGCTTGAACCTCCAAAGTTTATCCAAGTCAAGACTAGAGTTGATTTCAACAAACTCACTTACTGATGAAGTGAGTGTTGATTTCAACTACTCTTGAATAGGTTACATATTTCAAAGAAATCAAGAGTGATGTATTGAGGTTGACGGGCAAAAGCATGATGAAGCTGCGGGAGGAGACAGACACAGATTTGAGAGAAAAATCTGGATTGCAATAGGAGTAGAAAAATACAATTATATAAATATTAAAGGGTTAAATCAAGGGACGGGGGAAATGTAATGGAAAAAGTTATTGACAGAATAATTATTAGTATTTGTATTACTTTGAGCATGTTCAGATCTATATGTAGAAGCATTGGTTTTTCTAACGCGTTGTAGTCTTTTCATGTTAATGTATTTTATATAGACATTTTACCTGGAGAGAAGACCGATAACTGCTGGATTAATCCACAAAAATGCCCACCAAATTATGAGATTTTATTTTAAAGTCAGTGTTCTATGATTTATAGCAGAAAGGTATCTGAATGGGGCACATGATTATAAGCTTGTTTCCACCCCTATTGAATCAAGCTTACAAAGTACATTTGTTAGAATCATATCAGAGCTTTTTGTATCATAAAATATTGAACTTGTAAAATATTTAGACTTGGCACCTGGATGGGGCACAAGGTGCTACCCTAAGAAGGGGCATGGGTACAATGGAGAAAGAAATATGGGTACAATCGAGAAATGAAAAATGCCTTTTCCTGAATTCAGTAGATGTTAAAAAGACCTGAGCTGCTGCCTAGATCGATTATGCTACCTTTTTTCCCAATGGATATCCTTCTTTATTTTTCTGTATGTATACTATTTAGCTGCTATATCTTCTCAGTAATATTCTCTCAATCCTACTAAGGTTCATATGGGGTGACAAACCTCCAATATCTTCAATTTCTTGAATGTTGTGGCTATCCATTCTCCGTTCTGCAATATAACTTGATTTGCTTTCATACCTTTCATATTGTCCAGTCATACTTATAATATATTTTCTTTTGTCGTCTTCCCATCATTTGGCCTAGCCTGCAACTTAAGGGATTTAGGTGTCTTTTTCCAATTTCCAACTTACAGTTTCCAGTTGTAATTGTAAATAGACTCGCAGAAAATATACTAACTTATTATGCTCATCATCAACCAGGCAACGAGAACCAGTATTTTACGTATGGCTGGAATAGCCCTTCATGTTCTCGAAAGTTTAATGACTTGCTGAAAACAGGGACTTGACCATACAGCCAAAGCGTGGAGGACATGCTTCTAAAGTTGTTCGAAGAATAAACTGTAGCTCCTCTTACACATTACACTGTTATTGACAATTTAAAGCATCTTATAGTCATAGATGCTCTTATACACAACTATGATTAATGACTCAAAAGATGCTCTTACAAGTCAATTATGTAACTCCATCTTACAATATTATCTTCCACATCTTATGCAACATAGATACTCTTGTATATAAGAAATCTTCTCACGCAAAAAAATGACAAATGTTAACAAATGCGACTTAAAAGGAATCTTGACATTTCCTCTAACAGAATGTCCTTCTCAATGTAATAACAGTTTGTAAAAATAAAAAATAAATACAAATATAATAACTTGTGAGATGGTCACCCATTTACTAGCACTTAACTCGTCGAGAGTACTCAGCAATGAAAATAACTAAATCTGCAAACTCCTAGGGAGGTATCCTTCTGCTTGAACATGGCATTTTCTGAGTTGATTGAAGTAGTTACAGTTATTTCTAACCCATCAGCTCTATCATTCATATCCTTCATTTTCCTCTGCTTCTTGTTTATGTTAGGTCTCTTTACTGCCATTTTTGTACTATTCTTTTAATCCTACATTATTTCAATGAAAAAAATACTGGGCAGCCCCTTTGCATGGCCTATTGTGTGAAAGTTTATTTTAATAGTATCTCTATGTTTCACAATAATCAAAGCTTATAGGTTGTGGTGTCTGCTTTTACACTCGTCAATTGCATTTGCTTGAAAGTTTTTAAAATATTTTCAACAAATCTATTTTGTACATATCTTGCAATCATGGCATTCCATAAGAGATACATTTCTTTGAAGAACTCTATTAGACAATTTGTGCGCCTTGTTATCCTTAGACAGTCTGGGTATCTTGCCATAATGATATTCCGTGAGATTATGTCATACAGTTCACATGCCTTGTTTATGATTCCATAATTACTTGGAGCAGTTACACATGCTTTGTCTATGCTTCCACATTTTGCATACATGTCTATGTGGGCAGTTACAACCACAACATTTTTGACAAAAATTTCTATCAAAAGCTCCCATTTTGGAACAGGTACAGAGGTTACACCTACCAATTGCATTTTCTTCAACGATTCTAAAAGTATTTATGATTAAATCCTTTTTTTTTTTTGGATATCTTGCCATCATGTAATTCCATGAGGCATTATGTCAAATAGTTCACCTGTTATTGTTCCATATTTTCCATATGCTTTGATGGATGTCTGTGCCCTATTCCAAAGCTCCCAATTTCAACAGGTCTGGGAGGATGTTGGCAAAGGTTGTGGAATTTGGCTTTACACCCACAATTACATTTGGTTGAAAGTTTCTAAAGCTTTTTCAGCAAATCCATTCTGTGCATATTCTGCCATCATTGCAGTCCATATAACCACATTTTTTAGAGGTATGTTGTCGAACAGTCCAAGTGCCTTGTCTATTTTTCCACTAACAGTCCATGTTCTCAAGGAGATTCAATAACATAAACATACCTAAACATTGAACAGACAACTTCCATCCCAAACCCTCAATAAACTGGCGAAGAAGGCCCAAAAAAAATACCCATGATTCACAAAAATCACGTTCCAAAACCACGAGCCCAAAATGAATGTGCAAATTAACATTAAAATTATGATACCTCTAATATGTGCGAAGTTCCCAAGGATAGAAGATAGCTCCTCTTACATATTGCAATGTCATTGATGTTTTTATGCATCTTATACTACATAAATGCTCTTGTACACAGCTTTTATTGATGATTACAAATACTCTTACAAATATTTTCCCACTGTGGTGGTGTCTTCTGCAGAGATGGCCAAAGAGTTTCATTCGCTGCTACTGGAAACACATGACTTTCTGAGTGCCAAAAGATTGAAGTCCTTATTCGAGAAGAAGAGATATTGTGAGGATGATGTGGTTATGGTGGAGGTTTTGAATTTAAGAATGGAAACTTTCTTATGCCTATGCCTATTCTTCCTCACTTCTAAATTATGAGTTTTAACTAAAGTTTTTTTTTTTTAGCATTATTTATATATTATATTTAAGATGATTTTGATGTTAAAAGGTTTATTAATGTGAAGTGAAGGGTTCATTTAGTTTAGAAGAAATAATATGAAAACAAAGGTCAAGGAGTAATATATTTCTTATTTCTTATTTCTTATTTCTTATTGTAAATATGATTTTTTTTGTAAACGTTGTTCTATTATAGTTAATAAAAAAAAATATTTTCAGGAGGGGTAGAAATACCTCTCCACAAACTCTTAAGGATGGTCATGGACATCTTTCAAGAGCTGTTTTGTTCCCTTTTCATTTATTTTTTATTTTTTTATGTTTAAATTTAATTTAATTAAATAATTTGCTAATGAAGTATGTATTTTGAAAATTAATTTTGTGTGAATGGTATAATAAATGATCATTAAATTGTATGGTTTTCTTTTTTAAAGTTTATAGTGATCAATTGCTTGGGATGCATATTCATATTCATGGAGTAAGTTTAATGATTGCATGTAAATAATTTAAAAAAAATTGCTAATCAAATATATTTTAAAAATTAATTTTGTGTGAATGGTATAATAAAAGATCATTAAATTGTATGGTTTTCTTTTTAAAAGTGTGTAGTGATCTATATGTGATTTAGTTGTATGGTTTTTAAAGTTTATAGTGATCTATATGTAATTTAGTTGTATGGTTTTTAAAGTTTTATAATGTGATCAATTGCTTATGGTGCATAATCATGGAGTGAGTTTGATGATTGCATGTAAACAATTTATTGATTAGTTGGGTCTTATAAAAGATGGAATAAGTTTGATGATTGCATGTAAAGAACTTAATGATTGGTTAAGCCTTATAGATTTAATGTAAAATTATCATATCTAACCATTATAGAGTGTTTGGTGATTTTTTTCATTGACCAAATGCAACTAATTATTTTACATTTTTTTAAGTGTCTAGTTGTAGGCTAAATGTTTGATGATATTAGCATTGTACATCAAAAGCCTATGTTATGGTGTAGGGAGATTGACTAACTCTAGTGTGCTTATTCATAAGATCATAATTGAGTGAGATTGACTCTTATTGCATGAATCTTATTGTAGTCAACCTTAATACATGACAAAACTATCCATAATGGTTATATGTATTCATGATAGTTAGTTATATGTATTCATTCACAAATGTGGCATTTAGTCTTGTGCATATCTTTATTTTGTATAGGATGTAGTATTGTTTAATTTTACATGTTGACTTTTATTTCTAGTTTCAATATTTATATTGGATTATATTATTTGTATATGCATGTGTGTGTATATATGAATAAATTTAAATTTTTGTATGTGTGTGTATATATGTATATTTATGTATATTCGTATATGATGAAAAATAAGGATTTGCACATATCTTTATTATGTATAGGATATAGTATTGTTTAAT
>MU227235.1:433510-447428 GCA_018584345.1 Thuja plicata | reverse complement strand
TGACTCCTTCTGATATGGCTTCTCATTATGGTCCTGGTTATCATTTACTAATTAAACAAGGATTCCATGGTCAAGGATGTGGTAAGCATAAACATGGAATTCAAATGCCCTTATAGAATGGGGGGCATGAGCATTCTTATGGATTGGGATTTAATCCTCAATAACACATCAATGTTACCAACATCTCAAATAACACTTCAAAACATGATGAACCTATGAAGGAATTTGACCAAGAAGTTCTTTTGCCTAAACTCCTTCGTGCTTAGATGATTGCTAGACCTAAACGCAAAAAGAAATGTAGTCCACACTTGAAGACTCTTCCTTTCTGTTTGTATCATAGATTTCATGATCACTCTACTAATGAATGTCATGCTTTACATTATAAGATTAGGCAGCTCATTGATAGTAAATTTATTTATATATCATGTGGCAATGAGTTGTATTTCAATCCTATTTTCTCTAAATAACATTTATGTTCCTATTATGGAACTCCACATTATGTAAACAATGTTAGCCTAATCTTTGGGGGCTCTTTGTCTTGCATAGTATTGTGAGCGATATAATAGGTCCCCTTTCATCCTTGTTCCCATGCTTGGGGGGCAAGAATGACATCTCCTTCTTTTCTGTCTTTGTGGGATTCACTTTTCCCTTGGTTAAGCAGTATCTATCTATTATGTGATATCCAATCATACATGAAAATTTTGGTTTGAATTGAGGATCTATGTCCTTGATCATAACCTATTTCTTTGATTGACATTAAGTTTCCATGGTTGATAAATCTCTCACCTTGGAAACTGAATATTGTGATATCCCTCACAAGGGTTACTTTTTCACTTCTTGCTTGATAGGTCTTTGCATTCGCCCCTTCCATGGCCTCATAGGAGTTGTGACCTTCTTGGCTTGGACTGGGTGTTGTCTATGGATATTGTCTTGTTGTTGAAGAAGGCTTTATCCTTTTTATTTTCTTTCCTTAACATGTCAAAATAGTATGTACTTTGCCATCTTAAGGAGGGGGGCATATACACGGCCTCCCTCGTTTTATATTATGCATTTTTGTTCTAACATTTTGTTTTGCAGCATGCTAAATCCTCTAAGGGTAATGCACATAAGTTGTTAAATCCTAAAGAGATACGCATTCAATTACAATTCAATATGCTAAATCCTCAGAGGGTAATGCCCATAAGTTTCTAAATCCTAAAGAGATATGCATTTTACAAATGTATTCCATGGTGATATAAGAATATGGATCCATGGGTACTTCATAAAAGCCGTTAGAAGACGCACTACATACATGCACAAAGCCGCTAGAGGGTGCACAACTTTATGGGGTGACTATCAAGTGCTTGCTAGGTGGGCCATCCTATCCTTTTTGTGGTTCACAGTGAGATACACACATCTTACTCGATGAGCTAATCACACCCTCTCTCTCTCTCTCTCCTTAACTAGTGGTGTCTCTCTTATCGTAATCTTAGGGTTGATAAAGACTTATGTCCCTTCAGGGCTTGAATATTTCTTTGTCCCTCTTGATTCCAATAAAGATTGTCTTTTCTCTATGATCTCCTTTACCAAGAGTTTGCGTTGAGTCCATACTCTTGCGAAAGTGGGGGCTAAATGTATAGTCAGAAAATGGAAGCACTTCCATGGTAGACTGGTTTAGCCTTCCGAGTAAGTGGTATGGGGTCATATCAAGCACCTTGAATGGGTTCCTGACTTTGACCTGGCTTTCCCCCTATTCTGCCTTTCTTTCCACTTCTTTCCAACCTGATTTTTGCATCCTGGACTGTAGATCTAAGGTTTTTGACCTCAGGGTCAGGGTCAACCTTTTGGGTCTATGTCAACCTCGACCCTGACCTAGGTCAAGGTCGACCTCAACCCTGACCTAGGTCAAGGTCGACCTCGACCTTGACCCAGGGTTCAAATCTCAGGGTCCCACAGTTTCTGGATGTCGGTCTTTGCAAAAAGTTATTTCTCACTTTCGGGTCGGTTGTTTCGGGTTCCGAATCGGTGATTCCTAAATTATATTTACCTTAGGTCCTCTCTTAGGGGTAAAGGCTTTAATTGGGATTTAATTATCCTATGTCGGCCTCCTTAGAAGATTGTGCCCTAGTTTCATATAAAAGAGAGCCTTCTCCTCTCATTTTCTCTAAGTTTTTCTAAGCATCATTAAGCAATTGAGGAGCATTATCAAGTGAATTCCAAGCAATATTTGAAGCAAGGATTCATCCATCATCAAGCATCAAGCATCCATTCATCAAAGATTTCCATGGGAGGCCATTGAAGGATTCAAGCTACATAGGTGCCCTTTTTGGTGATCTCTCCATCCATCTTCTTCCAAGCCTCTTCATAATCAATAACCCATTCAAGATTTGATGTTGGAGATCTACAAGCAATTGATTGAAGACATCCCACCTTCTGAATTTTAGATCTATTGGTGCATACATACTTGTGGATTCAAGGATTTGAATCCTCCACAAGGACTTTTACAAGCAAGGTGAATTTATGCATTTACTTTGTTTACTTCCTCAATTTCAATTATATATATTTGAGGTTAATTCCAAAACTGGGGTTTGACCAAGGCAAACCCCTCCCCCCCAACAAAAAAACCTCTTTTTCTTGTAGGTACAGGTTCAGGACTGTGGATTTGAACCCAGATCTGGATACCCTTTTTGGCAAACTTTCAGGATATGCGAACAGATTTTATGTCGCACTTGTGCAGGTCAAGGTTGACATTATTGGGTTAGGGTCGACATTTGTGGGTCAAGGTCGACCTTTTTAATAAGACGGAGTCAGATCGGAAAAAGATTTCTAGGTTTTGTTCATCTCTGCTTTCTGATTCTGGATCATACTTTAGTTTTTCCAGAAATAGAGTACAGACCCCAGAAAATAGCATTCTTTGATCTGCAATATTTCAAGGTTAGTGTATTTCTCCTATCCATTTCAATTCAAATCCTTAATCATTCTAAATCTATCACACATTCCTTTCCATAAAATGGGGAATTTAAGACTTTCCTCTTTGCTCTCATTTCCAAATGATTAATTCATTTGTGCATTGATCCTTTTCGGGTTGATCAATTTGGATCTTTCCTTTGTGCATCTTGCAATGAAAGAGGAATATCTTATCTTTCCCCCACTTATTTCAAATGTTACCTTTTACATTATATATGTGTGTGTGTGTGTGTGAGCATTAATGTATGCATGAATATATGTGTATATATGTATGTAGGTATTTATGTATGTATACGCATGTATGCATGCATGCATTCATGTGTTGATGTATGCATGCATGTGTGTGTGTGTATGAATAGATGTATATATGTGTGTGCATGTATGAATGAATGGATGTACATATGTATGCATGTGTACATGCACGTATGTGTTTGCATGCATGGATGCATGAATAAATGTATATATGTGTGTGCATATAGGAATGAATGAATGTACATATGTATGCATGCATGGATATGTACATGCATGTATGGGTTTGCATGCATGGATGCCTCTATGCATGCATGCATTCATTGATGTATATATGTGCATGTAGGAATGAATGAATGTACATATGTATGCATGCATACATACATTTATGTGTTTGCATGCATGCATTCATTGATGTATATATGCGCATGTATGAATGAATGAATGTACATATGTATGCATGTATACATACATTTATGTGTTTCCATGCATGGATGCATGCATATATATGCACGTGTCCATGCATGCATGTATGAATATATATGTATATATATGTATGTATGTATGTATGCATGCATTCATTGATGTATATATGTGCATGTATAAATGAATGAATGTACATATGTATGCATGCACACATGTATACATGCATTTATGTGTTTGCATGCATGGATGCATGTATATATCTATATGTGTACATGCATGAATATGTGTGTGTGTGTACATGCATGCATTCATTGATGTATACATGTGTTGATGCATACTTACATGTGTATGCATGCATGCATGCATGTATGTGTTGATGTATTGCATGCATGCATACATATATGTGTGTGTGTACATGTATGAATGAATGAATGCACACACACACACACACACATATATATATATATATGCATGTGTGCATGTATGTGTATGCATGCATCACACATACATGGATGTGTGTATGCATGTATGTGTATGCATGCATCACACATACATGGATGTGTGTATGCATGCATACATTCATTGATGTATATATGTACATGTATGAATGAATGAATGTACATATGTATGCATGTATATGTACGTATGCACATGCATGTATGTGTTTGCATGCACACATGTATATGTGTGTGTGTGCATGCATGCTTATATATACACATGTATGCATGCATGTATTCATTGATGTATATATGTATTCATGTATACTTATATTTGTATGTATGTATGCATGTATGTGTTGATGTATTGCATTCATATGTGTGTGTGATTGAGTGAATGAATGTACATATATATGCATGTATATATGCATGTACGCATGTATATGCATGAATGTATGTATGTATGTGTACGCATGTATGACACATACATGGATGGGTGTATGCATGCATGCACTCACTAATGTATATATGTACATGTATGAGTGAATGAATGTACATATATATGCATGCATACACATACATGCATGTATGTGTTTGCATGCATGCATGAATATGTTTGTGTGTGCATGCATGAACGTATGTATGTGTTGATGTATGTATGCATCCATGTGTGTATGCATGCATGTATGTATGTCTATGAATGCATGCATGTGTGTATGTGTGCATGTATGAATGTATGCCAAAGTTGAAAATGCATGATTGACATACCTTCATCAAGGTAAGTCATGTTCTTTTGTATTTACAATATATTTGTAAACTGCATATACTTCTCATTGTATTATGTGAGAAAAGAATGACATGATTATTTTTATAATTGTTGCAGTACGTGCTACCCCTATCTCCCCCAGAGAACTTTGACAATAACATCAAACAAGTGATATATGATCTTAGAAAATACATGAGGTAAGCAATGATATCTGTTCAATTTGTTGTATATATTTATTTTATTCGCAATTTGTTTTTCTTGTTGTGTAATATTTTGTAAAGTCTCGTGTTTATATATTTTTGTGTCTTGAATGTCTTGTAGGTGGTTGTCATCTAAAAAAATCCATAAAGAAGATATAAAATATTGGAAGAGAAAAATTCATTATCTAATGTGTGAAATGCAAAAGTGTCTACCTTCAACCTTTTTCAATGCACAAGAACACTACCTCATACACCAAGTTGAGGAGATTGAATTGTGTGGACCCGTACACGCTTGGTCAATGTGGATGGTTGAGAGGCATTTGAAATTTTTAAGGCTTTGGTTCGGCAAAGAGCATGTCCTGAGGGTTCTATGGTGGAGGGATATATAGTATACCAAACTATGGTGTACGTTACTGAATATCTTCCTAAGCTTGCAACAAAGATCCATATAGATTGCATTTGGGATATCGACACTATTAGAAAATTTGAAGGGGAGTACTTGGCGGGGAAAGGTAGATGGAGGAAAGTGAGAGGTAATAAATTAAAAGATGTTATTGTAGCTATTAATTAATTCTTAATCTTCAAAATTAATCGGTTGTAAGTCATCTATTTATTTTTTGTACAGCTGCTCGGAAGTGGGATGCAATACATTTGTATATTGCAAACAATCAAGATTGGATGATGGTATGGATTTAATGATGCCATCATTTAGGTCGCACATTAACATGGGAAGTTGTGTCTTCATTGGTTAAAGAAGCTCATCGTAATGGAGATCCAAATGTTACGCAAAGGGAAATAGATTTAGCATATAGTTTAAGAGATTTCCAGGTACGTATAAATTTGTTAGTCACCCATGCATTTATGAACTCCCGATGCAATAATTTATACATGTATGACATATTTTTGCAGATCAAACACCATAAGGCTATGTTTTGCAATGATCGTAAATTTTGCATCAAAAAGTTGGATGACACAATGAAAACTTGTGATTCTGGGATAAGTGCAGTCTTTCAGGTGACTAATATTTCATCTAAAAATGACTTACATCTTTGAGAGTCTGAAAATCGATACTATGACATTTTGGATGATATACTTGAGTGTGACTTTAATTCCTTCAAATTAGTTCTCTTCGTCATCAGATGGTACATGATACAACTTAATCAAAATGATTCTAATAAAACTATTATTGAACATGATAATAGATTTCCAATGATTAATACAAGGTGGTTTGAGCCAGTTGGGGATGAGCCCTATGTTCTTCCAAGCCAATGTGAGCAGGTATTTTACTCAGAGGTTCCACATAAATCGGGTTGTTCATTCGTTGTTAGAAATGATCCAAGAGGAAGGCCAATGAGGTATAATGCGATGGAAGAAGATTGCGAACAACTAGAAGATGATGTAGATGATGATCACGAATGATAATTAGTCGATGATGTTCTTGACTTAACTTTTCTTGAAGAAGAAGATGATGATGATGACGACGACAATGATGATGATGATGATGATGATGATGATGATGATGAAGGTGGTGGTGATGATGTCAATGACGATGATGATCATGGTGATGAGTTAGATGAAGAAGAAGATCAATGACATAAATGAAATGTACAGTTATGAGTTAGATGAAGAAGAAGATCAAATTAGTTCTCTTCGTCGTCAGATGGTACAGGCTACGACTTAATCAAAATGATTCTGATAAAATTGTTATTGAACATGATAATAGATTTCCAATGATTAATACAAGGTGGTTTGAGCCAGTTAGGGATGAGCCCTATGTTCTTCCAAGCCAATGTGAGTAGGTATTTTACTCAGAGGTTCCACTTAAATTGGGTTGGTCATTCGTTGTTAGAAATGATCCAAGAGGAAGTCCAATGAGGTATAATGCGATGGAAGAAGAAGATTGCGAACAACTAGAAGATGATGTAGATGATGATCACAAATGATAATTAGTTGATGATGTTCCTAACGTAACTTTTCTTGAAGAAGAAGAAGATGATGACGATGATGATGTTACTGATGATGATGATGACGATGATGATGACAATGATGGCGATGGTGATGATGTCAATGACGACGATGATCATGGTGATGAGTTAGATGAAGAAGAAGATCAATGACATGAATGAAATGTACAGTTATGTGATCACTGCTTAATCTATTTAATATTGATTTCTTGATAGAAATGTACAGTTATGCGATCAATGCTTAATCTAATTAATTCGTGATGTACCTTTTAATGTTTTTAATTCATATGGGATGCTTATGGTTTTTAATGTACTTACCATGTATTTTTGAGTATATGTATCATGAATTTTTTAGCTAACATAAGATAATTGAATTACATATGTAGGTACATGAACCCCTTTCACGAGCATCCCACACAGTCTCATGGATCGACAGGTATAAGTCAATACACCCTATAGAGATTAATGAATTTCACAATTTACAAAATATCTCACATTACTTGCTATCTCTCATTTGATGGAGTGCAGGTAGCAACAAATAGGTATTTTTTAGATGTCTCTTCCTCAAGTGAAGGAAATATAGGAATGGAAGAAGAAAGTGAGTCATGTAGTATGTCTGAATTAGGAAGATCAACTATAGTTCAAAAGACTAGGAAGGAAATTCAATAAACACAAAAATTTTCCTTGCTCAAGGGGGGTCATGTTCTTATGATGATGAGAGAAAAGGCGACATCGAGGTGCCCTTTAGGTACCAATATCTATAGAAACAATGGATCCCCAAGGAACTTCCTCCAATAAACATCAATTTTTCAGATGTCTCTTCCTCGAGTGAAGGAAATAGAGGAATGGAAGAAGAAAGTGAGTCATGTAGTATGTCTGAATTAGGAAGATCAACTATAGTTCAAAAGACTATAAGGAAATTCAATAAACGCATGAAATTTTTCCTTGCTCAAGGGGGGTCGTGTTCTTATGATGATGAGAGAAAAGGTGACATCGAGGTGCCCTTTAGGTACCAATATCTATAGAAACAATGGATCCCCAAGGAACTTCCTCCAATAAACATCGATTTTAGTTTTAAAGACAAGATATATCGCATTGCACCATCGTCAATACATGGTTTGGGCCTATTTTCCATGGATGGCATAAAGGTCTCTTACAACAAAGTTGTCTGATTGATAGAGTGTGTTGGACCTTGTTACGATTACAAAAGTTGGATGCGAATTGTTCAATATAAAAAAGTATGTGTAGGTATGCACTCTTGGAAAATTATATTCAACAAAAATACAATGACCAAATTAAAAGAGTGGCTATATACATTGACGGAAGGCCAAAAGCATCAGGGAATATTGTAGGTTTTATAAATAGCACGCGACCTCTTTCAACTATTAAGCAACCCAATTGCATATTTGAGGTGCGAGAGGGAAATCATGTATTTGTATGTGCGATAAAATCAATACATGCAGGGGAAGAGTTGCTTATTGATTACAATGAATCACATAGATACAAATAATCTCACTATCATGGGGGTGCAGGTACATACTACGTACCATTAAATAATTGAGTTTTTTTGTGAGCCACATCTAGAGAGTCTCCTCACCATCCACCTCATCTCCATCATCATCTTCTAATGAAATTTATTAATCTAGTCCTTTCTAATTATTGGTTAACTTTAAATAATAACACAAGGCCACAATATTGAGCAGCCACATAGAGGGGACAATGATGATCCTGCAGGCACTTCTTCCCAGCAAGTAAACCTCTTTGTTATTGTACTAAAAATTAGATAGAAGCAAAATGTTAAATAGTGTTTTTTATTATGTTCTTTTCATCACTGTTTCAAATTAATTCTAATAGTGTTAGTAATATTGTTGTCATAGACAGGTGGTCAGTAGAGAAAGGGAAAGGAACACACAGTCCCTTAGAAGGAGTCCTTTGACGAGGACCTAGATGTTGATTTCAGTATTTGTAATGACCTGACCTCTACAATTAAAAAATGTCTCTAAAAAATTGGAAAAAGAGTGGCTCAATTAACATCTATATTCCCTCCGACTCCTGAGTCACAAAAGAGGGCAACTCAATTGATGCACCTATCTCAAAATTACAGAGAAAGTATTAATGTAATTTTTAATTATAACAAAAGTTCAATAATAGTTTTTTATGTTATACTAGTCTTTTATGTCATTAAAAACTAAGCAGATGTGTTGCTTTTACAACTTTTTTTGAGTAATTTTGATCCTTGTGGCCATGATGAGGGTACTGTAGGTGGTTCAGGTAGATCGCATGTTGGACTATCTTTTTTTACTCTATAACAATATTTTCCATGCTAATAATCACTACTTTTATTTTGCACTAACAATCTTATTCTTCAGCGCCTGGCAATGATCATTTACTATTGCCGCCTCATACGATGACAAGTTCAGATGTAGTGCCTCCTGCAATGTCGGCAACGTGTAGCATGGCCACATACGCCATGGCACCACATACTCGTACACAAATTTTATTTTCTCTGTCATTCTATATATGTTTATTTCCCTTAAAGTATTCTTTCTTAGGGGCATTTCGTAATGGATTCAATTTATGCAACAGGAGATGCATCACATGATGATGAATTTCTTGGATGTACTCATATTCCTAGTACAGGAATGGTGAAGGATTGCATATTTCTTGTGAGCAACGAAGGAGTTCCCTTAAAAATAGAAAAACTTCCAGGTACTTTAAAGATTGGACCTTTCTTTTACTATACAATCGTATGTTAATTACACCTTGCATCCAATATGAGAATCTTACATCTATTATATTCTTATTTTATACTATTATATCCTTCGACTAATGATCCCATGATTATTTTGCAGGGAATGATGTTTTTTTATGGTAAACTTAATGACGAGTGTTTGAGGATAGTCGGGCCCACCGTATGTACACGATGGAACATCATATCCGAACTAAAACCCCAATCCACTATTTGATTTCATATCATTGCTAGGATAGTTATCATTACATCCATTTCTTAAACTATATTAAAGGTAAGTTCACTTCATTTTTGAATCTAACACTTTTTTTTCTTAAAAGGTGGAAAGTCCAAGATATAAAGTTAAAGGATGCTCTCGTAGAGAGTATGACAAACTTATTTGGACCTCGTGTATTTGAGAAGGATAAGCTCCTTCAGAAAGTCAGGTTATGTTTGAGGTATATTAGGGACCAGTACAGGTGTACATTATCAAAAAAACCCAAAGTACCAGTGCCCCCTTGCATTCTTGATTTAGAGTGGCAACGTCTTATTATGGATGCGAACGAGAAAAATGAAATAAAAAAAGGAATTACACCACCAAACAAAAAAAGAAGATATGTGATACTGTTAAGAATGTAATTGTGTACTAAATACTCTTCATATTTATATAAACTAACATATTTCAATCTGTTCATAGATTGTCTGACACATCAAAGGCAACAAAGGCAAGACTACAAAAGCACGGGTAACACAAGCTAGGCTTTGGTGGTTATTCCAAACTTGATGCACGAGTTGTAAGTGTTAATATTATCAGATTTATATGAGGAAAAATACAATCTGTAGATGGCTTTTAACACTAAGAATAATAATTTGATCTTTATAATATTTATTTATAATTTGCAATCTTTTTTGTTTTGATGAAATAATTCAATAAAATTTGACGATGTCAAGCAAAAATGTAGGGCGCGGAGTTCAATAAAATTCTCATAGAAGAGGACAAGAGAATTGGCTTCCAACAAGGCTATAAAGCCGTGGTTGAAAGAATAAGAAGTGCACAAGGTTCTACTGATGGATCCGTCACAGTAAGTAAGCTAAATGATGATTATTTCAAATTTAATTATTTACCAATCAGTTTATCTGATGTTAAGTTCCAACATAAAGTGAGTATATTTTTTTTAAGTAATAAAATAATGATAACATGAATGCGTATGAAATTGGAATGCAGTCTACCGATTCTGGTACACAACCTATGCGTGATGATGTTGTTTCGAATGTGCATCACAGTGATGGAGGTATACATTTGCTATTCAATTTTTTATATGTAATTATTAATACAATTAAACATCTTAAATTGATTGGTGTAGTAATACAAATTTAATTACAATAGGTGTTTGGATTAATGTAACAATTTGTATTGCAGTTGTAGAGAGTGTAGAGGCCGCTGTTAATGAGCAGGTTGAGGTTGAGGCCGAGGCCAGACAAACTGATCTTGAAGTTGATGATGTGACTAGATTAGGTAAAGAGCTATACAATTATGTCCTTTAAAGTACTGAAATACTTGTAACAAATTATAATAAAATGTTTTTAATTTAAGCATTTTATATGTTATTGTAGATGACCCCCCTTTGCATCAACAAAGAACTAGGCCTGCATTGAGATCTAATGAGAGGGGAGATGATCATGATGACATCGATGCTCCTCTTAGCGATTTCTTATCAAAAGCGAGAAAACCAAAGGAAAAAATAAATGATTGTCATCTATGCACCTTAATTGATAATAACTGATTTTTATGTGCCAATGAATTTAATTATGTGTTATTGAATGTTCATAAATTTTATAATGTGTTAATGAATGTTATTGTGTGATAATTAATGAATGTTAGATTTTATTAATGGATGAAATAATCAATGAATGTTAGATGTTAACAGGGAATTTAGAGTGACGTTAGGAGGGGTGGGGCCAAATGAGCTTCCACCTTCATGTGGTTGGCCCTGTTTAGTACAGAATTTAAAACTATTCTCGAAACAAAGTGAAGCTCAATAAGGTGGTTCCTTATCTAGGGTCTCAAATGTAGCCTTTATCTCACTCTCAACATTGCAAGGCTTCAAGTGGTATCTCCATCTCTAATTGACATCTTTTCTTTCTCTTAAGAACTCTTACTGAGCTTTGGTACCACTTGATGCAGAGCTTATAGCTTCACTTGTCCTCTAGGACTGAATCTCTCAACTTTTCAAGTAGATCTCTTACTATAGGCTCTACACCTTTGAAAACAACTTATAAATTCAATATAGCATCAAAAATTGATGATTCAAGTTCCTATTTTGTGTTGATTTGGACAATCACTCCCAATGAACCTACTTGGGTATACCAACCATTGGTAAAACACAAGAGGCTATGCAAAATTGAGCATTGATAATATGGTTGTCTTGAATGAATTTCTTGTTTATGATGATAACTTAGCAAGTATAATATGCAAAGATGGTCTCGATGGAAAAAAAAAGTAATAACATTAGATAATTTGATGTAATCATACCTCCTTGGTATTAATCAAAGTGTTTGTGACCCTCTTTTATGTTCTCGATACCTTCTGGGTAGTTACTAGACCTAATTATGACCTTATCTAGGAGTTTAGACCCTGAAAACATCATTATCATATGGTTGACTTGACGCTTACAGTTAGTTGAAACAAAGGTAGGTTGTGGAGGAATATTGGTACAATATCGACTGATATTCCACTCATTTTGATACATTTCTTGCTAGGTTCTTTTAGTGCGTTGGTCCGCATGAAGTCGTCGCTCTTTGCCTTCTAGTTGTGTGAGGACTTGCTATTCAAGATTTAAGGAAATTTTCTTTGTGGTTGATTAATACAAGCACATTCTGGTCAACTAATTTCATTGTAGTTTTAAAGTTTTTGGATTGTTGAAGAAAAGTTCTTAGGTCAGAAGTTTAAACAATAATTCTTTGTTAATGTTGTAACAAGAGTTGAAAATAAAGACTAATTCATGTTGTTTCTATTTATTATTCTACATATGATTATGAGTTTCATTTCAAAGTATCATATGATATATAAACCATCCAAAACAAGGCTGGAACAGGGTTTAGTTTAGAATTCCTCATGAATCAGCGCTTCGGGAGGACTGCAAAAGAAAATAGTAAGTGAAGGAGGTTTAATCTCTTTGCTAATAGAAAATGACACTTTCGGTAGATCGAACGCCCGACACACCAGTGTCCAATGTAGATTGAGCTGCCTTATCAGAATTCAAATCTCAGATCTAAACTTGGTAAGACAAATTGAAGTTAATGAGCAATAAATCACCATTATAATTCAAGAAAAATGAATCTCCATGTTTTACTCTTTTTTCTTCAAAATAGGATTAAATTTTACATTTTTCTTACTAAGATATTAATCACAATTCAAATTTTGGAAGTACAGTTATCATTAAGTTCTTAGTCTGCAAATATGAATGAATATTTCACTCTTTCAAAGCATAATTAAAGTAAAGTTTGTAATCTAGAATATAAATAATGGACTTCCACTCTTCCAAACCACAACTATGGTAAAAGTTCTTGAACTAAAAATGCAAATCTTGGGAAGTACAATAACCGTTGAAATTCTCAAACCAGATTATTTAATATTAGCTTTCCACTTTGCAATAAGCACCTACATGTGTATTCTCCAATTCTACGTTGGACTTACACTCTTCTTTGTTTGTGATGAAATTGTAAATTTATTGTGCAGATAGGGTTTTTGGCCCTTCTTGTCCAACAGAGCGTGTGTACAAGGAAGGGGTAAAAGATGTGGCTTTATCTACGCTGAACGACATCAATGGTGAATTATTTAGGCTCTTTATTATGTAAATGTTCTGCACTGTCAACATAAGTTTAGGATTTTATCTGTTGTTTGATTATTCTATTTCTCTTTGTATTTCTCAGCCTTTTGATCTTTCTCTCTATCATCATATTAAAGAGAGCATTGAAATTGTTGCAAGGCTTTTTGGATTTTATGAGTCAGGCAACATTTCCAAGGAAATGTTTGAGCTGAACTTTGCTCCACCTGGTGAGAAAAAGCCCTGGATATGGAACCCTATTGCAAAGATATTGGATCTATAACTATTTTTTGTTGTATATATATCAGGTTTCTAGATTCAGATTTCTTTGTTGAATTGTAATTAAGTCCATCTCTTAATTACATGTTGATCTGA
>MU227235.1:408353-433460 GCA_018584345.1 Thuja plicata | reverse complement strand
TATATATCAGGTTTCTAGATTCAGATTTCTTTGTTGAATTGTAATTAAGTCCATCTCTTAATTACATGTTGATCTGATACTGTAACCAAATTTTGTGTGTAGATAGATAGATGTGACATTGATTTCTAGTTATTTATCATATATGTGATTCTAGTGCAGCTGAAAAATGAAACTCTCTTCACAAATGTGTAATCTAGTTTAAAATTTTGTATTCTTTTAGTATTATATAATTAATTTTCCATTGTTTTGCATCAACAAACTTACAATCTATGGTTTGTCTACTTCTAAAGAGAATATGTTTGATATTCTGAATTTCTATAAATGTTTGAATTTTTGTGTAATGTATGGGTTTCTGAATTTAATTTTGCTATTATTTGAGTCTTGAGATTCAAACCTTTTGCAATATCTCAATGGAAGTTAATTACACAGCCAAATCTTGTGTATAGTTGTGTTTTTTGTTAGATAGAAATTAAGGAGTTATATAATAGGTAAAGGCATAAATGAAACTCAGTTTTATTTTGTGTTGCTTTTGTCTTGTTCAGTGATCTCAATCTTATAGAGTTAGAATGCTTCGCTTAAGTTGGTAGTGGGCAGATATGTCTATTTCTTTAAGATGGAAATTGAGGTTTGAGAATAGGTTGGACTACATTATACTTTCTGATTATTCAAATAAATTTTGAATGTGGATAGATAGATTAATGGGTTTTCATTAGAGATGTAATTATAGTAGAGTTGATGCAATGGAGCTATGAGAGGGTTTTGAAAATGCGATCACAATAAGGATCATACATGGTTTAATAGCAGCCTCTTTTCAAGATTTATCTAGCGAAGAATGGTTCGACAAATTTGGAGGGATCACTATTAAACTAAAATGCAAAGATCAGCACTTCACATTGCATAAATAATAGGGTTTACTGTCCCATAGGCTTCTTTTGTCTTGTGGATGTTAACAGTTGATTGTAGCCATTGTCATGACCCATAAAACTTGATATTAGCTCTTTCTCATGCCTTTGATAGCACTGAATTTTTTTCCAAAAACAACAATGATGCTCCATTTGCTATTGAATTTGACATTAATGCAGTTCAAGAAACTCACCTTGTAATATTGGGGCTCTTCACCTTGTGAGAAATCTATTGCCTTTGTACCCTTCATATTTCTAATTATCATTTCTCTAGGTTAAATATAAATCTGAACTACTCCCTAACCTATATCCTTGGGTTGTATACATACTATAACAACTCACCCTATGTCAATGACACTATTCACTGTTGTAATATTCTCAAGTGAACATTATTGGCTGCACTTTTGGTTTCATCTTCTCAGAAATATCAATTTCTTTACTTGTTGATATCTTGTCACACTGCATTTTCACTCGTCAACTGATGTATTATCTATTGCTATTGCTACAACCACATGATTTATTCTCCTATGATGTATATTTTGTTAGAATAACTGAGAGGGGGGGTGAATCAGTGACCTCAAAAATAATCCAATAAATCAACCCAAAAACTTAGTACCGTAATTATAAACCTATAGTTATCCTCTAGTTATCTTCAGTCCTACAAGATGTATGCCTTGAAATAATCTTATCAAATAACTACTACTCGAAATCCACTGGTAAACCTTATTCTTAAGCTTTTTCGAATAGTAATCTAGCCTTTACCAAAATACAGTAAATAACTTAGTGTTTATCGATCAATCCTATTTTAGTAATGTGTAAAGCAAAACATCAAAGCAATGAATCATAAACACATTTGACACGTGGATTTTTAATGTGGAAACCCTGTTAAGGGAAAAACCACTTGGGACTAGTAACCCAAAATTTTCACTCTTCTGAAGTGAGCTTGGCGAAGAGACAACCCTGTTAAAGGTTACAAAAACACTGTTAAGTGCGACCTTGTTAGAGGATTTATCACTAACAATTTATCACTTGATATCTGGAATTCACTATGCTATCTTCATGATAAACCTTTTGATACTCCTTGAGATGTATCTCAATATATAAATGATTGTTAAATCCTTCTCGATTAAGAGACTTTCTAATCCAATCGTTAAACTAAAACAATATATGATCTGTTCATAAATACAACTTAGACTTGCAGATGTTCAGATCTATTGTAAGTTCATAATACCTTTCTAATCAATTTTTCCCTTTTAATACCTTTGCTCCACCACTTTCTTCTCGATGATGTTGTGCTTCTCTGTTGCTCGGTGTCCGCAGAAATCTTTAGCTTGTTTGATCAGGACTATATGAAGTCTTTCTTCACCAGTATTCTCTTTAGCATCTTCTTCTCTATTCACCCACCAATTCATAATTAATTAGCTTGTCTCTCTTATATACATGATTTCACTATTTCTAAGTCCTTGACTTTCTTGTTCTTGGCTTGATCCACAATTCTCGCCATTCTTGCTTTAAAGCATACTTCAGTTTTATCCTATAGATTTCTCCTTGACAACTGGAATAAAATAGCTTTAAAACTCTAGCTTATCTTTGGCTTTTAACTTGTCAATGAAAACAATGTGATCAACTAGTTAAATCCATATTTATCTTCTGTCAACTAAGTCTTTTATCATTTCTGAACTTCAGTTCTTTTCGGTGTTTAACTCCTTGTTAGCTTGGTCTTGACTTCAGTTCTCCTCAGGCATCCCTGTCTGTCAGAGTTGTCTGTCCATCAGGTAACACTGTGGTTCTGCTCTCGGTAATGTTTGATCGGGTATCTTTCTCGGGTATCACTGTGACTCTTCTCTCAGGGTTCTCTATCCGTCAGGGTTCACTGTCCGTCGATGTTTGTTGTCACTTAGTGTATACTGATCTTTTATGCATTACTGATAGCATAACATTTATCTCTCTGGTTCTTTGAAGTCTTTGACAATATGTATATAACCAATCAGATTATATCAAGTTGACATAAATGACAATATAATACACTAACTGATTTAATGTCTTGCATTAACTTTCTGCAGCTTGGTGATCATCAACTTAACATCTTCAAACATTCAATCAGTTATGGTTCATCAATCTATCCCTTTGGCATTGATGGAAACATACTACATTACTACTAATACAATATGAAATATATCAGTTGTAGTTCATCAATCTACCAAACTTGTTCTATAACCAATACAAATGTATGGCTCTCGGTATGCTCTTCTAGCTTAGATTTGTTTCTTGCAGATTACTCTCTTCAATCTTCATTCCCTTCACTAGATAGATGTAGCAGCTTCTGATTCTATCTCTCCCTTTGATGTAGAATCTCTTCTCTGATGTTGTCTCTCCCTTTGATTGTTCCTCTCCTTGATCATCTCTTTTTCCTTTGACAACAATAGATACACTCTCTCCCTTTATTCATCTCTCCCTTAGGATGATCATGATGGATATTTCATATGGATATAATCTCTTAAGTCATATCTCCCTTTGATAGTAATGCCAAACTCTTTTCTCTTTTAGTTTTAATATACTCCTTGAATTTCCTTTCCATCAACAGGTACAATGACTCTGGTGTTCAGTGCAGATATGTACCTTTATGTGTACTGATGTATCTTTGTAGTATATTTCTTTGCTTACATCAACATGAATGATCTTCTAATTATGTGTAGGCCAATGCAACCTCCTAGTTAGCTTAGTGACTAATAGACAAGGGTCATACCCCTAGTCTCTTTCTCAGGTACTCAAATGTATCTTTAGGCAATGGATTTGTGAATATGTCTGCTAATTGTTCCTTGGATTGAACAAATTCTAGTATTACCTCTTTCTCTTGCACTTGTTACCTTAAGTAATGATACTTGATAGCAATATGCTTAGTCTTAGCATGCATGATAGGATTTTTAAAAATGTTTATTGCATTGGTATTATCACAATAGATAATCACTGGTTCAATAATTTTCATATTCATACCTTCCAGTAATTGTTTGATCCATACAATGTTAGAGCAGTTTGTAGCAGCAACCACATTAACTGCTTCTATAGTAGATTGTGAGATGCATCCTTACTTCTTACTTATCCACGTGACAAGTCTGTCACCCATGAAGAATGCTCCTCCAGTTGTGCTCTTTCTGTCATCTAAGTTTCCAGCCCAATCAACATCTGTATAGACTTGAAGCTCAAATTTTCCTTCTCTTTTATACCATAAGCCATAGTCCTCGGTATTCTTTAGATATCACAAAATTCTTTTGACAATAGTCATGTGTGATTCCTTGGGATTAGCAGAGAATCTAGCAACTATTCCAAATGCATGTGCTATATCTGATCTAGTAGGAACAACATACATGAGTTTGCCAATCATTGATCTATATAGATTCTGATTTACCTTAGTTGACTTTTCTTCCTTTGTTAGCTTGCATCTAGTTTCCATAGGTGTTCCAATTGGATTGGATTCTTCCATCTTGAATATCTTCAACACTTCCTTGATGTATTTGGATTGTGTGATATATATGCCTGCATCTTGTTGAAGAATATGTAGACCAAGAAAGAATTTGATCTTCCCAAAAATTGATATCTCAAACTCTTTGCTCATTTCATTAGAAAAATATTTACATAACATGTCATTACCCCCAAATATGATATCATCAACAAATATTTCAGCAATCAAAATGTTATCATCAGTATCTTCTTTTAAATACGGATTATTGTTTTCACTTGTTCTTACAAATCCAATACTTATAAGATATGAGTGGTGTCTTTCATACCAGGCTCTTGGTGCTTGTTTTAATCCATACATGGCTTTTTGTAGTCTACAAACCATATTTCTCTTGTTAGGATCAACAAACACTTCTGGTTGTTCAATGTATACCTCTTCTTCTAGTATTACATTTAGGAATGCAGATTTGACATCCATTTGGTATACCTTGAAACCTTTGAATGTAGAATAAGCAAGTAAAATTCTTACTCCTTCTAGTCTAGCAACGGGTGCAAAGGTTTCTCCATAGTCAATAGCTTCTTCTTGTGCATACCCCTTACATACTAATCTTTCTTTGTTTCTTGTGACTTCTCCATTCTCATTCAACTTGTTTCTGAATATCCATTTGGTACCAATGACATTATTGTCATCTAGTCTAGGTACTAATGTCCATGTTCTATTTTTCTCAATCTATTCTATTTCTTCATTCATAGCACTAACCCATTCTTCATATTCAAGTACAATATTAACAGATTTAGGCTCAAAATCACAAATTAAACATCTAGTGTTTAGTGACTTACTTCTTGTTCTCGTTCCAGCCTTCTTGTCTCCTATGATCTGGTTCATTGGATGGTGTCTTCTGACATACTTGGAAAGTATCAGTTCATCTCTTTATTCATCATTTTGATCATCATCTTGACCTTCATTCTGATCTCCATCACTCGAAACATCATTTTGAGCAATCTCCTGATTTTCGGTGTTTGTAGCCTGATGCTCGGGTGCATTGTTCTCTTTTTCGGGAGTGATACATTGTTGCTCAGGAAGAGTGTCAGGTTCTTCATTTTGGACAAACCTGTTGTAGTCTTCTAGTTCTTTTATGCTTTCCTCGTCATTTTTCTGAGCAAATTCATCTATTTTGACATTTGCACTCTCAATGGTTTTGTTTGAGGACTTGTTAAGATATTTATAAGCCTTGCTTTTGGTGGAATACCCTAGAAAGATTCCTTCTTCACTTTTGGATTCAAGCTTTCCATTTCTATCATATTTCAAAATATAACATTGAATTTCAAAATTTTTGAAGTAACTTACATTGGGTATGTATCCATACCATAGCTCATAAGGTGTCTTTTTGGTGTCTTTTTTCAATTGAACTTTGTTCAATGTGTAGATAGCAGTATTGAAAACTTCCCTCCAGAATGTTTGAGTGATGCCTTTTTCTATCATTAATGTTCTTGCACAATCAACAATAGATATGTTTCTTCTTTCAACAATCCCATTTTGTTGTGGTGTTCTTGGTGCAGAAACCTCTCTTTTACTTCCATGCTCATTACAAAAGCTAGTGAATTCATCAAGAATAAATTCTCCTCCTCTATCTAATCTTAAGCATTTTAGTTCCTTACCACTTTGTTTTTCTACAATAGCTTTATACCATTTAAAAATCTTGAATGCTTCTGATTTCTCTTTGAAGAACATAATTGTCATCATTCTAGAATAATCATCTACAAATAGAATGAAGTATCTATCACCATAGTAGCTCTTAGTTCTCATGGGTCCACATAGATCAGTATGGACTAATTCTACAATATCATTATATGTATGGGTTTTTCTCTTGAAACTAAACATTGCCATTTTACCTTTTTGACAATTCTTACACATGATATGGTCAGGCTTTGACATGCTCGATAAGCCTCTTACTTTCCTTTTATTACTTATCTTAATCATGTTGTCTAAATTCAATGACATAACCTTTTATGTCACAACCATATGTATTCATTTCTAGACATTAAACAAGTGGTGTTAATTATATCATCAAGATAGAATAGGTTACCTTTTGTTTGTTCACCAGTTCCGATCAATCTTCCTGATTCATTAAAGATCTTTTCCTTTTTATTCTCAAATGCAACTCGGTGACCTGTGTTATTCAACTGTGAAACACTCAATAGATTATAGTTAAGTCATTTCACCCAGTATGCATTTTCACATCTGATCAGATTATTCAACATTATGGTTCCTTTACCTTCAATGGGACAAGGTGAGTCATTACCCATTCTTATTGATCCACCATTATAATACTCAAAAGTTTCAAATTTTTCTTTATCTCCAGTCATGTGGTGAGTGCACCACTATCTATAATCCAGACATCATTCTTACTAATCTTAGATATGAGTGTAGTCTCAACATACCTTTCCTCTTTGTCTAAATCATCCTTCACGGAGACAAAAACCATCTCAATATCTTCATCATATTCAGTGTCAGTATCTCTAGCTTTGTTTTCCGCCAGGTAACAAGCTTTCTTCCCTTTGTCCTTGTAGTCTCGAGCATCTCTTCTGTCACATTGTCAGTTGCTTCGGTAATCTTTGTTATCACCTTTGTCAAACTTCTTTTCATATGATCTGTCATTATTTCTGTCTTCTTTTCTTTTGTTAGGACACTAGCAGAAAAGTGTCCAATCTCTTTACAATTAAAACATACAAATGATAATTTACCTTTGTATCTACCTTTTCCTCTCTGCAATCTTCTAGCCATTAGTGCTTCAATCTCATCAAGTTATTGGTCATCACTATCACTTTCACTATCATTTCTCATAGTGTGTTTATGACTTGACTTACTTATTTTCAAAGAAGATTTATATATAGACTCAATAGATGGTAAGACACTATTGTCAAAGTTATTCATCTCAAATGAAATAAGTCTACCAACCAAACTATCTAGAGTGAAATTGTTGTTTGCTTCAGCTCTCATTTCTTGTATAGCAGATACTCTAATAGCATAAATAGGCAGTAACGTTCTTAGGATTTTACTTACCACTATTTCTTATTCAAGTACACCTCCAACTCCTCGGATAGCATTGACTGCCTCTTTGATTCTGTAGCTATACTAAGTGATATTTTCTCGTTCTTTCATTCTTAGTTCATCAAATTTACCTCTTAGGCTTTCTACCTTTGCTCTTAGTACATTTGCATCTCCTCCATGTACTAGCTTCAATTTATCCCACATTTGCTTTGTAGTGGTGCAAGTTATGACATCTTCAAATTTAGCATCAGAGAGTGAGGAAGCAAGTTCTATCATCATAGAATTGTGCTCATGCTTTTCTCTCAATTTATCAAGTGTGTGAGGTCTTGTAGGCAACACATATTCAGTATCCAAGTATTGAGTAACATCATTTCCAATACCTAATAGGTGGAGTCTTATCCTTCTTTGCCATGATGCAAGTTGTCCTTGTTCAACTTAGGCACATCCCATTTGCTCATCTTGTGATCTTTAGCTTAGGTCTTGAAGCCTTCCTTTCTAAGAACACAAGCTTTGACATCAATTGTTAGAATAATGAGAGGGGGGGGTGAATCAATGGACTAAAAAGTAGTCTAATAAATCAACCCAAAAACTTAGTACCACAATTATAAGCCTCTAGTTATCTTCAGTCCTACAAGATGCATGCCTTGAAATAATCTTATCAAATAACCATTGCTTAGAGTCTACTGTTAAACCTTATTCTTAAGCTTTTCCGAATAGCAGTCTAGCCTTTATTGAAATATAGTAAATAACTTAGTGTTTACCCACCAATCCTATTTTAGTAATGTGTAAAGCAAAACATCAAAGAAATGAATCATAAAAACATTTGACACATGGATTTTTAATGTGGAAAACCTGTTAAGGGAAAAACCACTTGGGATCGGTAACCCAAAATTTTCACTCTTCTGAAGTGAGCTCGGTGAAGAGCCAACCATGTTAAAGGTTACAAACACATTGTTAAGTGTGACCTTGTTAGATGATTTATCACTTGATATCTGGAATTCACTATCCTATCTTCGTGATAAACCTTTTGATACTCCTTGGGATGTATCTCAATATATAAAGGATTGTTAAATCCTACTCGGTTAAGAGACTTTCTGATCCAATGGTTAAACTGAAACAATATATGATCTGTTCATAAATACAACTTAGACTTGTAGATGTTCAGATCTATTGTAATCTCATAATACCTTTTTGATCAATGTTTCCCTTTTAATACCTTTGCTCCACTTATTTTTTCTTGGTGATGTTGTGCTTCTCTATTGCTCGGTGTCTGCATAAATCTTTAGCTCTATTCTTTAGCTTGTTTGATTAGGACTGTATGAAGTCTTTCTTCACCATTATTCTCTTCAACATCTTCTTCTCTATTCACCCACCAATTCATAATGAATTAGCTTGTCTATCTTATAAACATGATTTCACCATTTCTAAGTCCTTGACTTTCTTGTTTTTGGCGTGATCTACAATTCTTGACATTCTTGCTTTAAAGCATACTTCAGTTTTATCCCGTAGATTTCTCCTTGACAACTTGAATAAAAAAACTTTAAAACTCTATCTTATGTTTGGATTTTAACTTGTCAATGAAAATAATGTGATCAACCAGTTAACTCCATATTTAGCTCATGCCAGCTAAGTCTTTTGTCATTTCTAAACTTCAGTTCTTTTCGGTGTTTAACTCCTTGTTAGCTCGGTCTTGACTTAAGTTTTCCTCAGACATCCCTATCCATCGGGGTTGTATGTCCGTAGGGTAACACTATGGTTCTACTCTCGATAATGCTTGATTGGGTATCTTTCTTGGGTATCATTGTGACTCTTCTCTCGGGGTTCTCTATCCGTCAGGGTGCACTGTCCGTCAGTGTTTGTTGTCACTTAGTGTATATTGATATTTTATGCATTACTGATAACATAACCTTTATCTCTCTGGATCTTTGAATTCTTTAACAATATGTATATAACTAATTAGATTATATCAAGTTGACATCAATGACAATACAATACATTAATTGATTTAATGTCTTGCATTAACTTTCTACAGCTCGGTGATCATCAACTTAACATCTTCAAACATTCAATCAGTTATGATTCATCATATTTTTGTCATTGGTTTATTCTTATTGTCCTATGACTATTTCAATGCACTTAAAACAATAACACGTCCTCCTTAAAGAAACAATCTGAAATGAAAGAAAGAGTTATCTATCACAAGATCTTTCTCAAAACTACAGTTTGCCCCATGAAAAATGACCTCTTTCATGTATGCACATGCTTTGACACTATAATGTCTCTGGTTTGAAAATAATTCTTTGCTTGAATCTAAAACCAATGCTTTTTGTAAACTGTGGATTTCATTACATATTAATTATGTAGAGTAACTATATTTTCTCAATAAAATGATGCCCTTGAATATTTCTCATGTGAAACATCCATATGATAGTTGTTTTAAATCCATTTTCCTGAATTGGAAGGTTTTGATACTGGTGATCTGAATGTCCATTACCTCCCTTATAGTTGTAACTCTTCATTGAGTATGATTCATGATTTTTGTTATGATATTTATCGCTACAAAATTACTTTTGGATTGGTAATTGATGCTCTTATACTTGTAGTCCACTGCATTACTTTTGCTTCATGCTTTGTTTGATGTGAATGTCTCTGAATGAATATCTATCCCTTGGATAATCTACTGTTCATGCTGATTATAACTGATTTGCTTCTTCATGAATTTGATACACTTGATAATGGTAGACTCTTTTACTGTGTTCATTCTTTTCCTTAACAGTTTCATCATAAATTTAGAAGATAGAAAAAATCAGATTAGTCTGTTTCACATTGTCCTTCTCCATATAAAGCTTTTGTTCAAAATTATTGTGATCACCGTTCTATGACATTTAATTTATCATAATGTACCTTTTTATTTTGATGTATATGATTACTACCTTCCTACGATGAAACAAATGCTGAAATAATTAGTCTTTACTTTGTGTACTTTCACTGCTCTTTGACATGGTTGCTTAAGGATTCAAACTTTGTTGCAAATATATTTTAGCTTTCCTTCTGAATATCACATCACTTTATAAAATAATTATTTTGTCCATTGGATATGAAAAATTTTCCTTTATGAAACCATGCTCTTCCTTTCTTAAGAACTGTAGTTCTGAATGTTGATAAGTAGTGCCAGTGACGGGTTTTGTGAGACATGTCTGGAAATACATGCTAGAAAGCAGTTTAAATGATAAAGTGTGAGGGCATGCATTTCAAGCAAGTCTTCTAGTGATTTTTTCTTCTTCTTCTTTTCTTTCAAACATTTTAATTGTTGCTCTTCATAGAATTGTATAGTTTCGAATATACTCGTAGAAACACACAAACAACCTTGTATCTAGTCATTACAAAGTTCTAATTTATAAATTTCAATTTAAAATAAAAATAAACAACATCCTCATCCCATTACATTCAATGGATTACAAGCATTTGAGCATTTAATACTATGGGTTACATATTTGATAATTTTGACTGATATTGAATGTTGTTTATTGGCAATATAGGCACAACCATGATGAGATGGGATGTCAAAAAAAGGAAAAGATGAGACCAAAGAAAGGAAAAGAAGAGATCAAAGAAAGGAAAAGAAGAGATGAAGATGATGTGGTTAGCATACTTTTTCTTCTTTTTGAAACTGAGTTGTATTGGAACACAATGAAAACATAGATTATAGAATATGAATACATTAATCATTTGCTACGCTTCAAGCTATAAATTTGCATGAGGTTCCTTACATAAATTATTGCAAAGTTACAGTTGATAGAATGTTTATTGCAGAGCAATAGTTTAAACATAGTATTCTTAACATATAATTGATTTAACATATAATTGGTTCTCCTGTCGTAATATCTACATTTTTGACAGATACTTGCAACGACATGGCTATACATCCGACGAGTTCTCCTATCGAAAAAACTACATTTTCAACAGGTAATTACGACGACATTGCTATATGTTCAACGGTTTTTCCTATCGGAGGTTCACTTCATTTCCATTAGCATTCTGACAGACATATCGATGGATTGACAACATTTTCGACAGAGAGGTACGATGGCAGTGTTATCTTTTCGATGGGTTTTCCTGTCGGAAAAACTAAATTTTCGACAGGTATTTACAACGGCAGTGCTATACGTTCGACAAGTTGTCCTGTCGAATGGTCACTTGAATCCCACCGACATTTTGACAGGCGTAACGAAGGATAACCCAAAATTTGCGACAGAAAGTTACGACGGTTGTGGAATATATTCGACGGGGTTGTCTGTTGTGCAATCACTGCACATCCGATGGTATTCCGACAAGCGGTCTATCAGATATGCTACATGTTTCATCAGCATTCCAATAGATGTACTATATGAAATGCTATTATAAACTAGATATTAAAATGGTAAGGTCCGATAGATACGGTGTTGGAATAGTGACAGTTACCACTTCCGTAGCAATTTCCAACAAAATAACCACGACGATTACATCTGTAAAAGTACCGACAGATAGGCATTGAAAATCTGACAGATAGCCGTCAGGATTTGGACTCAAATTTACTAGTGAGTGTATCTTTTATAAGATTGTTTATCTATTTTTTTTTTCATTTTTATTTATTTGTTAGTGTTTTCTTAAGTAATCAAGTATTTAATAATCTTAGATTCCTTCTTAAACAAGAAGACATTTTTGTAGCTTTTTTTGTAAGAGATATTGAGGCAGATGTCTCCTACAATTATTTAATGGAGGTAACTTAAACTTAGTTATAGAAATATAATGTCATACTTCATAGTCCATGAGATAGAGCTACAACATCAGTAGTTACTGTTATACACTAAATTTTGCACCCTGTTAAGCGCTTGAGCCTAACAATCTAGTATAATGGGAATCACTTCTACGTTGTGGGACCTCTGCTAACTGAAGTGAAGCCTCCAAATTATAGGTCATTTCCTCTTGGATAATCACCTTATTTTCTTTTGAACATGAAAGTAAACTTGGAAGGAAAAGGGATAGAAGGAGAACTGAAGGGAAATGGCTGAAAAGCAAATTATCCTACTAGGTGATACACCGAAGGTAACATGAATCATAACACAATGAACAAAACTAGCATGAAATTTCCTAGATCTAACAAAGCACAACTTCCTGAATAGGCTTGCATAAGTATTTCATAGAGAGGTCTGAAATGAAAAGAGGCTATTCAAGGAAAGAGAAAATTTCACAAACAATAGCGTATTAAGTGGAATAGACACGAACTATGACCTGAAAACATATATCCACTCCAGAAAATAGGCACATGGATGACACATGGTAATAAGGGATGAACAAAATCCACAAGATTATCTAAATCAAATCACCCACAGTAGTGCACAAAGATGCAGAAAGAAAGAAGACTCAAGAACTCCAAGATTTCTCTAACATTAACCACTATATTATGCTTCAGTAAGAGAAATACAGACAAGAAAAAGATTGAGGAGAGAGAAAATGTCACAAAAAAACTTTGCATAATCTGGAATTCAATGAGAAATTATAAACAGATGACAACCTAAGGGCAGAGAAAATGCCACAGAAAGTCTTGCATAAGCTGAAAAACCTAGCTAAAAAAACTTCTAAAACTACTTATATACAACCTCCCCTAGCACACAGGCTCGAGAGTCAATCCATTGATCAGTTAGGGAAGAATTAGGGTTACAATAGATATTCATTATCATTAAACAATACAAAAACCCTAAAATAATCAAGTATGCTCATCAATGCACTCCATAAATATCTCAGAAGATCAGTTCCAATCACGAATACATCTCCCATCACCATAAATTTGATTAGAAAAGTCAGCTCGATCCATTTTCCCTATCTTCAACTTGAAAGACCACACCACCACCATGAAACCCTGAAATCATATTTGAATATTTGAATTACAATGGTCACAGGTGGCGCAAGGAGCCTATATCAATGGCTGAGAGAAAAGACTTGACTCTGTTTAAAATGCAACTGTGGATATTTTCTTATTTTACGTGAGTATCTTATTTTGGATCTGATCGAGCCACGTGACACGTAGGTGCAATGCCTTAAAGATTAACTACCCTCATCTTGGCCATTGAGGGATTACGCCCACAGTTAGATCTTCCTTACTTGTTGTGTCTTTATCCTTAGTTCTGACCTTATCCTTAACTTTCCTATGACTCATCTTTAACCTCGAGTGTCTGAAATCCTTAATGTCTCTGAGTCACTAGATCATTTCTTTAACTCTAAGTTTATTCTAAGATCTCATGTTAGCCATAAGATCCAACCTTGATCAACTCTAAATCAATGGTCTGCACTGAATCTCTGAACCTTACGAGCATATTTGTTTTCATTGTGAGATTACACGAGAACCACAAGATCAATACACGATCGACGACTTAGAACTAAACCTAAGTTGAAATTAACTGTAACTCTAATCCATCCCAAGATCATGCAACTGAAGAAAAATCTAAGTCACTAGAATATTTTATAACCCCAGAGTTTATTCTGAGATCTCACGCCATCCACACGATCTGATCTTGATCAACACCTGGGCTAAATCTCCAAATGGAAGGAGCATATTCCATTTTCTTTCGAGATCACGAGACACAAGATCACACTAAGTCACTGAATAAGATGGAATATTCCTTTCGGGTTGCAAGATTAAGAGATAGACAAAGAGGTCAATGCGCACATGACTTTAAAAGACACTTAAGTTACATGGAAAAGTAACAAAGAATTAGACTGAGCCACCAAGAACTTAGGGTTTAAGAGATTTCATGGGGCTTTTGCATTTAGGTCTTTAAAGACATGAACTAGGGCTAAAACCAGACCTAGAAATATGCAGAGAGTGAGGAAAAGACAAGGAATCATGACAGAATCCATAAAAGCTGGGCTCTACCCTTGTGGGAGCCTCATTTACTCCACTTGTAGCTAAAATTGGACATGATGGGAAATTTGGGTAACATTTTTGGCAATTTGTGTTGAATGTAAGCTTGCTAGACATATATAACCAGTGACCTCATGACATTCCATTAGGAAAGGAGTCAGCGTCAAGCACAAAAAGAGGAACTACAACCAAAACAGGGAAAGAGCTATATACAAGCAAAAAAAAACTAACAGTGCACAAGCACTTGGATGAAAGCATGGAAAAACTAACCTAACCTAAACTAACCAGTACAAAAACTGGTCAAACAAAACCATTCACTGGAATGCTAAAAGAGTTACCCTTCCTTATTAAGATATTTTTCATTGGATGCATAAGGATAGCAGACAAGACATGAGGCACATAAAAGTATGTCAAAAAATATAGGATTGCCTCTTGAAAAATGGGATCAAGCTTACTCACTTCAAATTGATCATATGAGGATATTTCATTAAAATCCTCTTGGGCCAAGTATCTGATGGGGTAGCCTCTTGAGATGACATACTTGGAGCTCCCTTTGTTATTTTTAGAATCCTCATGTTTTTCTTGCATCATGAATAGCCACATCAACTCCTCTTCCATGGTCAAGGGATTATCATCCTCTATTAAACAGGTTAAGAACTCATCAAAAATATCAAATCTCTGAAGGTCTAGAATTGGTTCCAACTCATGTTCATGTATAAGATCTTTAGGAAGAGAGAAATCCAAGAGTAGGCCTCTTTCAACATGCACATAACTTTGAACCTTTTCCCCAGGGGACAAAGATTCCTCACATAAGCTATCACAAAACCTTCTATGATATTGAAAAAATAATTTTCTTCAAGGTTTTTGTCTATGCTCTTTCCTTGGAAAATCTCTTCCATAACTATAGGCTCATGAATTAGCATATCATCAGGATCAATTCCCTCAAGCTACTGCAAAATTGCAGAAGTGGTCATGACTCTATCTTTTACATCTGGCTCAACAAAACTAGGCAGCTCATCAAACAGAGACATGGCATCTTCCTCTTTATCAATCCCCTACTGATGGTGATCCCTCTGTCCTAATTGACCTTCAACCATAGTTAAGGGCATGTCTTCTCCCTCTTCAACAAAAAGGGGAAGCTCATCAAATAAATCAACCAAGAGCCCATGTTGAGCATCAATCTCCATTTCTTCACCTTGTTGTCCCAACTTGTCATAGTCATCACTTAACACTAACACCTCTGATTTTCTCTCCTCTTCATCACATGAAGGCTCATCCACCACATTTCCTTGCTATGATGCTTTACTAGTATCCTTGAAGATACTTTGCATCTGACAACCAGGAGGTAGAGTCCATGAAATTTTCCAAGACAATTCATCATGTTGAGAGACCTGAGGGGTCTCTTGGGATAAACAATTTTCTTGAATAGGCTACCCTTGCAGAGTGGTGAACTGAAAATTCTCAAGTATAGGCTCTTGGAAGGAATGATTTCTCTTGAAACTTGGGAAGCTAAAATTAGAGGATTGAGATGGAGACATAAGAGGCATACCCTTTTTGAACCTTGGGAAATTGAAGACCCTGTCCTCCAACTGCTCCTCCTTTGTAACCAGCTCTCTTTGATGACTTTCCCCAATAGCTTGTTGCACTTCCATCCTAGGGAGACATGCTTTACAAGCTACTACTTCTTGTTGTGGCACCTCTGACTTTTCTCCAACAAGAAACTCATAGTTCATGAAAATAAGTGAATAATCTGGAGTTCCCTTCTCAAAGAACGGGTTTGAGACACAACTAGCTGCTTGGGTGTTTTGTGTTGGGATCATCTTATTGACTAGATTGTAGGGATGAAATGGCCTCTTTATTAAATTTTGTCTTTGACCTTGATAAATTTCTTGATATTGTGGTCTGCTTTGTTGATAGGATTGTCCTTGAGCTTGGTACTACTAGTTGAGACCTTGATTTTGTCCTTCCATATTAATCAACTCATTATTCATTGACTACAATAAGCTCTTCATTTCTTGTTGACTAATTCTTAATTCTTGTAGTTCTTGGGAGGGGCCTACTTTTAACTCCTCACTGCTTGAGCTAGCTTGAGGTGCTACAATAGTGGGTATGGGGTTGAATGGAGGAATATTCAGAGGCATACTGGGTTGAATAAAAGGGGAGATAGGCATGGGTGGCCTTGGGGTTATCATACCAGCTTAGATTAGACAATTTTCAGCCCTAACAACTATATCAAAAGCCTGGGGTAATGGAATACCTCCTAAAGACTAAATCATGATAGATGTATCACTATTCAAGCTTTTCAAAAAATATAGAAAAGCACAATCTGCTGAAGGCCTTATATTAACAGGAATCCTATTCCATGCCTTAAGAAATCTGCCATTAAAATCTGTCATATGTTCTTGAGGGGCTCTCTTTATAATTCGGAGTTGCTCTACTAGAGACAAAGAGTCTAATTTATCCTTGGAGTATTTTTTAAGTACTCCTCCAAGTTTTTCCCATGAATTAATGGAACCAACTGCTAGAGTTTTAAACCATTACAGGGCTTTACCCTTAAGGGAGGCTGCCAACAACTTGGTAGCCACATCTTCTTCAGTGATATTATGTATACTAGATATGGTAGCCACATCTTTTATGTGCTCATAGGCTGTTATTTGTCTTTCACCTTTGAAAATAGGCAAACTTTTTAGTGCTGCTAGAGGCACATCATGTTTTTGGGAAAAATTTAATGGACTACCCTGATTAAAGAGTACAAATGCAAATTGTCTTGCCATAACAGAGATCTATTTTTACCAAAAGCTTTATTAGGACAAGATCTTCTTGTTCTTAACACCAATAGAGTCACCAGATATGCCTTGAAGAGAAACCTCTTTAGGTCAGTACTATGTAATCAATATATCAGAGATGACATAGTCTTGAAAGATGAACTTCTTTTGTGGTTCCACCGGGCATGCCAGAATTGTTATACACTAAATTTTGCACCTTGCTAAGCGCTTGAGCCTAAAAATCATGTATAACATGGGAATCAATTCTAGGTTGTGGTACCTCTGCTAACTGAAGTGAAGCCTCCAAATTCTAGGTCGGTTCCTCTTGGATAATCACCTTATTTGCTTTTGAACATGAAAGTAAATTTGGAAGGAAAATGGATAGAAGGAGAACTAAAGGGAAATGACTGAAAAGAAAATTATCCTACTAGGTGATACACCGAAGGTAACATGAATCATAACACAGTGACAAAAACTAGCATGAAATTTTCTGGATGTAACATAACACAACTTCCTGAATAGACTTGCATAAATATTTCATAGAGAGGTTTGAAATGAAAAGAGGCTATTCAGAGAAAGAGAAAATTTCACAAACAATAGCGTAATCAGTGGAATAGACACAGACTATGACCTGCAAATAGACATCCACTCCAACAAATAGGCACATGAATGAGACAAGGTAACAAGGGATGAACAAAATCCGCAAGATTATCTAAATCAAATCACCCATAGTAGTACACAAATATGCAAAAAGAAAGAAGGCTCAATAAATCCAAGATTTCTCTAACATTAACCACTATATTATTCTTCAGTAAGAGAAATACATACAAGACAAAGCTTGAGGACAGAGAAAATGTCACAGAAAACCTTTGCATAATTTAGAATTCAATGAGAAATTACAAACAGATGAAAACCTGAGGGCAGAGAGAATGCCACAGAAAGTCTTGCATAAGCTAAAAAACCTAGCTAAAAAAGATTCTAAAACAACTTATATACAACCTCCCCTAGCACACAGGCTCGGGAGTCAATCCATCAATCAGTTAGGGTAGAATTAGGATTATAATAGATATTAATTAAACAATACAGAAACCCTAAAATAGACAAGTCTACTCATCAATGCACTCGAGGAATATCTCAGAAGATCAGATACAGTCATGAATACATCTCCCATCACCATAAATTCGATCAAAAAAGTCGGCTCAATCCATCTATCATGTCTGCAACTTGAAAGACCACACCACCACCATGAAACCCTGAATCATATTTGAATATTTGAATTACAACAGTCACAGGTGGCATGAGGAGCCTGTATCAACGGCTGAGAGAAAAGACTTGACTCTGTTTAAAATGTAGTTGTGGATCTTTTATTATTTCTACCCAGGTATCTTATTTTGGATTTGATCGAGCCATGCGACATCCAGACACGATGCCTTAAAGATTAACTATCCTCATCTTGGCTGTTAAGGGATTATGCCCACCATTAAATCTTCCTTACTTATTGTGTCTTTATCTTTAGTTATGACCTTAGCCTTAACTTTCCTTTGACTCATCTTTAACCTCGTGTTTTTGAAATCCTTCATGTCTCTGAGTTGCTAGATCATTTCTTTAACTCTAAGTTTATTATGAGATGTCACGTCAGCCATAAGATCCAACCTTGATCAACTCTAAATCAATGGCCTGCGCTGAATCTCTGAACCTTATGAGCATATTCTTTTTCGTTGTGAGATTACACGAGAACCACAAGATCAATACACGATCGACAGCTCAAAACTAAACTTGACTTTAACTTAACTGCATCTCTGATTCATCCTGAGATCACGCGACTGAAGAAAAATCTAAGTTGCTGGAAGATTTTATAACCCCAGAGTTTATTCTGAGATCTCACACCATTCACATGATATGATCTTGATCAACGATTGTGCTGAATCTCCAAATGGAAGGAGCATATTCCATTTCCTTTCGAGATCACGAGACAAAAGGTCGCTCTAAGTCACTGAATGAGATGGAATATTCCTTCTGAGTTGTGAGATTAAGAGATAGACAATGAGGTTAATGCGCACATGATGTTAAAAGACACTTAAGTTATATGGAAAAGTAACAAATAATTAGACTGGGCCACCAAGTACTTAGGCTTTAAGAGATTTCATAGGGCTTTTGCATTTAGGTCTTTAAAGACATGAACTAGGGCTAAAACCTGGCCTAGAAATATGGAGAGAGCGAGGCAAAGACAAGGAATAATGATAGAAACCATACAAGGTGGGATCTACCATTGTGGGAGCCTCATTTACTCCACTTGTAGCCAAAATTTGACAGGATGGGAAATTTGGGTAACAGTTACACCTGATATTAATAAAGATTAAAACACATTAATTGACTTAGATGCCAATTCTATAGAGAATAATCCAATGGATACCTTGGATAAATGAAATACATAAAATGACTCTGATAACAATATTAGATATAATGCCAAAGACAATGTTGCAGATGTTGTCGCTAACAATGTCAGTGATGATGTTGTGCAAAGTAGGTGATGATGGTAGAATTACATGGAAGAGAAAAATGAAAGTAACAAAATTATAGCACAAGTGGGAAATAAGAAGGAAATTTCAAATGATTGGGTTTCAAGGTACTCATTCATTGTCAAATTGCCAAATCCAAACACATAAAAATCTCAAACAAAATGCAAGTGCACTATCTATACTTGGAAACTTAAAAAACACAAGAAATTGCAGTTGAAACTAGATACCATAAAAAATAATTTTTAAATTTGTATGGTACATTTTTTAATGTGAGTGGTGATGCTAGTACAACACACCCTCTGGATCTACATAATCTACTTTTGACCTGGAGCTATGAACCATTGAGGCTAAAAATGGGGACTTCATCCCTTTATTACACAATTGAGGACCAAGCCCACGAGCACATTAGATTAGAAAATGCATAAGCCCATGTTCACAATGGCTCATTGGAGGTTTGAACCTAGGTGGAGACGACAACAACACTACCACTTAACCAATGCATATAAAAGCATATTAGTAAAGTGTATGATAAATTAATTATTTTTGTGATTGGATGATTGTTTTGTGAAATTGATTGCATTTTTGTGATGTGGGATATATGGAAACCAATGGGTTTTCCTAGATTTTTTTATTTATTGAGTTTGAATTTTTGGTGGTTTTTGGACAAATGGGTTTCATGCTCACTTTTGAGATGATTTTGTAATTGTGTGAAATTATTGATTTGGAATTTTTTTAAATATATATTTTTATGTGATAATTAATATGAAAAATGAGAAATTAATATGGGATCGATGTAGTTCCATACTCTTAGTTTGAGACTAGCGGAGTACATGTCGAGGTGTTTCCAACATTGTATAATGTGACAATGGAAAATTGCTATATGTTGTATTATAATATTTGTACCATCCTAAAAATTTAACACCAATTATTGGTGGCCTTAGAACCTACTAGACCCAATTTTAGTGATTACAAGATCTGAATCTCTTTATGCTTAATTTTTTGCATATTTCATTTTCTCTCCCTAAAAATTTTCACTCTTCCCAAGACCTAGATATGATTTGAAATTAACAATGCCAGGAAAAGGTCAAAATAAGTTGGCCTTAACGTGTACAAGGTCTACCCAATTCGACCTTGTCTTAGGGTATTTTGTTTAAGTGGGCTCCGAGCCCAATGTAAAGGTTTTTCTTCCCGATCTTTATTTGTGGTTGACCTGACAATATTGAATCCCAAAATGAGTATAAGAGGGGGCTCTCTCCTCCCATTTTTACATCCACTATCCATATACAATACCTAAATGATCACTCATATAAGATGCATTAGACACAAAGGCACAAACTAATCTTCACTAATGCATATCTTGAAGACATTTTACAATTTTTAAATTTCAACTAATCTTCTCTAATGCATCTTAGATGAGTGATCATTCAACCTTTCCATATAGGGTAGTTTGTGCCATCAAACATTGGGATATGTATCCCAATTTGTACTGAAGGCGGTAGGTCAAGTAAAAGGATTAAACATACAACAATTTGGAGCAAGCATGGGAGAACGTTCTAGTGGCCAAGCTATGGGATGACATTTCCAAAGAAGACCTATTTAATTGTATAGATATAGGAAATTTTTTTTTGATGGAATCCCAGGTCAGCCCAACTTTGTTCCAAATGAGTTAAGAAACAAGATTACAAAATTTAGTGGGAATAATGCAATCATAGTGGAGGAGCATCTCAAAGCATTTACTGATATGTTGATTGATTATGAGGTGGAGCACGAGGATGTAGTAATGAAATTGTATGTATAATCTTTGACTAAATATGCCAGAGATTGGTATAGGGGTTTGCCAAATGGTAATATTTGTTCATGGGAAGAATTTGAGAGATATTTTAAAGAGCAATATGGTGATAAAACTAATGCAATTTTTATGTTGAATAAATTCAATAATATCGAGAAATTGTCAAATGAAGCTACCACTGATTTTAATATCAAATTCCAAAAGGCAATGTACAAGTTGTTTCAAGTATTAAGATTATAAGAAAATGTATGCTTGACAACACATTTCAAAGCATTTGATGCTAATATGTTGTATTCAATCAGAGACAAATACCCTCATACTTTTAGGGATGCTTTTAGGATGGCTATTAACATTGAGAGATAGAAGAGCTTTAGGTAAGCTTGGAAGAAGGGAAGATCCTAGACTTTTCAACAAATGAAATAGGAAAGAACCAAACAAGCCTGTTGGATCAAAACTAAAAGATGATGATAAATTTGATAAAGTGTTGAGTGATTTAAAGTATTTGAAGACTAGAGATGAAAGGAATGCTAGAGGTTTTGGACGAGACAAGCCTCCATTCAACAATTTTAGTAGGCAGCCAAGATTGTAGAATTAACCATATAATACACAGTGGAAGGATGGGAGGCTAGTTCAACAACCACAAGTAAATAAAAAAGATAATGAAACACTTGATCCTTTGTAGAAGAACACTATAAATGTAAATGAGGAGACTACTTGTTGTTTTTCTTTCCAATCTCCCCATTCCCCTGATTATTGTGTTGTTGCACAAATGGTTGCTGCTGAAAGACAACCACAAGTTGAACAAGAGGATGAGATAGCTTTAGATAATGATAATAATTGCTTAATGACCAATGATTATTTTGAAAAAATACATGTTGTTTCTGATGTTGTTGTTGATGATGATGATCTCAGGATTGGATCTTATCACCACCAAATGCAATCTAATGGTAGATCCAATTTTGATGGTGATTTTTGTAATGTTGAACAAAGTAGAGATTCAATATCTTTGAGGAGGACTTCTGATGAAGAGATCACTACTTGATAATTGTTGCTATAGTATCTCAAGTCAAGAGTGATTACTATTTGAGAAATAGAACAATGGGTGAAGAGCAGGGGAAGGTTGCTAGCATGTTCATTAAGGAGCCTAAAATGCAGCAAAGAATAAAGAAAGAGACATAATCAAATTCAAGGAGGTAAAAGGTAAAGGATGGAATAAAAGAGCTAAGGTTTTAAATCCAAATAGGGATGTTGTTTCACCAAACATGGAAGTAGGGCATAATGATAAGTCTTCTAGTCCTAATTGAGAATATTTGAAGCAAAAACAAAAGGAAGAAATAAATGAATCAAAGAGAGATGAAGAAAGGCCAAGTATGTCATTTGAAATACTAGATTACACGCCTATAAAAATGTTGCAATTATTTTCTTAGCTTACTGTTAAAGCTCCTTTATTGGAAATGATGAGAATTGATGAGCATAAAGAAAAGACATTAGCCTTGGTAAAAAATGTCCAATCTGTTAAGGTTGAGAAAACACTTATTTCTCATAACTTGAAGGGAGAGAGAACTCAAATTCAAAAAGGAAACTTAGAGGAAATGGTCTCACAGATTCACCAAGTATACCTCGAGAGCACAGTGAATACATTCTTGGGGAGTGTTGACCCTTTTTTCTTAAGTGTTATTATATATGGAAAGGCATTAAAGAATTGTATGATAGATTATGGTGCTTCAAATAATGTGATGCCAGTAAAGATAATGGAATCCCTAGGTTTGAATGTTGATACTAACCAGGGTAGGTGTTGTGCTATAGATTCAAGAGAGGTATATGTAATAGGTACTATAAGGTCACTACCTTATAAGTTGGCAGCATACCCTGACAAAGATCTAGCTATGAGTGTTCTAGTTATAGATATCCCTCCTCATTGTGGAAAAATTATTATCAAGAAAATGGAGTGCTTCTATGGGAGGAAGTTTACAATGTGATTTTTCATATGCAACCTTTTTCGTTAATGGTAAACATGTCAAGATTGACAGAGAGCCAAGGGTGTCACATATGATAGAATAACATACAGATAAAATCATGGCTTGTTTTTTATACTGATATAAATGCATTTAGGATTGAGAATTTGCCAAAAGAAAAGAAGGATCAACTTGCACCAATAGATGAAGAAATGGAGAAAGCATTAGGTGACAAGGGCTTATGGACTATGTATTTTGATGGAGCTTGTTCAAAACAAGGCTATGGGGCAGGAGTATTATTAACATCACCCCATGGGAAATCATTTAAATTTTCTTTTACTCTGATTTTTACATGTACCAATAATATAGCAGAGTATGAAGCATTGTTGTTGGGGTTGAGAATTGTAGAGAAATATGGTATAAAGAATCCTAGGGTTATTGGAGATTCAAAGTTGATCACATCCCAAGTAAGGTCAAAATATGCATCTAAGAATAAAAGATTGAAACAATATAGAAATGCAGTTTGGGATGAGATTGAGAGCTTTGATGCATTTGGGATTGATTGGGTGGAAAGGAGCTATAATAAAATGCCTGGTTTGCTGAAAAATATTGATTTAAAGCCAGAGGATATCACCTTTTTTGGAATTTAAAAAGTGGAGGTGCAAACAAGACCATCAGTCCATGACAACATTGAAAATTGGCAGGTTTTTGATGATGATGATGATATTCTAAGATTTTTGAAGTGTACGAATGAATATGGTGGTCAGGAGATTGATTGCAGTGTTTTTGTAGAAAAAATGGACAAAGAGGAAACAATTTTTGGGAATAAGGTAATTCAGTTGAAGATAAATAAGGTTCCCAAAGGACTAGTTGTTCTAGAAAGAGACTTTGATAGTCAGGATAAGGAAAAGTTACAAGTTTTGTTGCATATCCTGAGGGTTTAGAAGGAGTAAATCCTGGAGATGAAGAGACACCAAAAAATTTGTATATTGGTAAAAGGATGTCATGAAAAGTAAGAGAAATGATGGTAATTCTGTTGAGAATATACAGGTATATTTTTACCTGGTCTTATGAGGTCCTAAAGGCTTATAGAGAGGATTTTTTTCAGCATGATATTTCATTGAATGAAAGTTCCAAACCTTTTAGACAAAAGACAAGACCTTTCAATCCAACTTTGGCACCTAAAATGTAGGAGGAGCTTGTAAATTTGAGGGATGCTGGAATTATCAAACCCATCAGACATTCTTCATGTGTATCTAATCTAGTTCCTATGAGGAAAAATAATGGAGACATTAGGTTATGTGTTGACTTAAGGAATTTGAATATATCTTCATTAAAGGACAATTATGCACTCCCAAATATGGAGGCTATGTTACAAAGAGTCATAGGTGTATGCACCCTAAAATGGTCGCCTAGACTTTGGGCCCCCATTTCTCAATTTATCAAATCCCTGAATCAATATTTTCAAATATCAACAATATCAATTATATCAATTTCCTTGATCAAATCATAATCAATTCAATATTTCATAAGGTTTGAGCCTTATTTAATTTAAAAGAGAAAAAATAAAAATAAAAATATTATTTAATTAAGAGAACATGCTCTCTTTTAATTAATTAAAAATCTCTTTTAATTAAATAATAAAATCACTTTATCCTAAGCCTTTATTTAATTAAAAGGAATTTCCTCCCCTTTTATTTAAATAAAAAATCCTCACTTTTCTTCTTATCCTATGTTGCACAAATAAAACATTATTCTTATTTTATAA
>MU227235.1:389239-407844 GCA_018584345.1 Thuja plicata | reverse complement strand
CTCTAGCTGAGAGCATTCTAAAAACCCTTGCACTCCATGCCTAGGGAGCTATGGATCGATTTTTGAGACCTCATTCTTGAGTGTTCTTGAATGTAAGGATTCATAGAAGTGTAACACAATTATAGCAAACAATAGGCTGTGAGCTTATGTCCATGATGGATGGATTTTTTAGGATATAACTAGGTGTAGGTCAAGGAGTCACAACAATACAAGACAAAATTTACCACACATTGGGGAACATATGTATATGTGAGGATTCCATTTGGACTCACTAATAAAGGGGAAACATTCCAAAGAGCCATGGATGTTGCATTTTCTGATTTTATCAATGTGTTTCTTGTGATATACCAAGATGATTTGATTGCATATTCTAAGAAGGAGGAAGAACATTGTAAGCATTTGGAAAGGTTTTTTCAAAGAGATATGGAATATGGAGTATCTCTCAACCCAAAGAAATGTGCATTCAGAGTAACTGAAGGTAGGCTACTTGGGCACATAGTATCAAAGGATGGTGTAAGGATTGACCTTGAGAGAGTAGAAAAAATTGATAGGGTGCCTATACCCACAAATGTTAAAGGAATACAGTCTTTCTTTGGGCGGGTAAATTTTATGAGGAGGTTTGTGACAAATTTTGTTGAGATTAGTAGACCAATATCCAAAATGATGAAGAAAGGTGCAAAAGGAGATTGGGAGGGAGAACCATCAAGGGCTTTTCAAGAAATTAAACAAGCTATTAAGGATGATCCAATGTTGAGAACCCCTGATTATACTAAACCTATGCAAATATTTTCATTTTTATCTTACCACACCATTGCTGCTTTCTTGTTGCAAAAGTATTCAGGGGGGTTTTGAACAACCTATTGCCCTTTTCAGCAAGTCACTACAGACTGCAGAGTTGAAATATGAAATAAATGAAAAATAGGCTTATGCATTGGTGAAGGTTTTTAAGGCTTTCATAATTTATTTAATTGGAGCAACAATCATTGCTTATGTACCCTCTGCTATAGTAAAGGATATTATCACTCAACAGGAGGCCTCTGAAAGAAGATGTAGATGGATAAAAATAATTTAGGAGTTTAATGTTGACATTCATATCACCAAGTTAGTAAGAGGACAAGGGTTGGCCAAACTAATGGCTCAGTTTAATTTGGATTCAAACCAAATTAATCTTTTAGAGGAAGAGCATAGGCCTTCCATCTATGATATGGACATTTGCGAGTGATACAAAGACATAATATTTTACTTGCAAAGGATGCAGTGTCCACAAAATATGAGTGATAACCAAAAGAGAGCTTTGAAATTGCAGGCTATCAAATATGTTATAGCAGATGGAAAACTTTATTGGAGAAATCTGGATGGTGTAATGATAAAGTGTGTGGATCAAAATCAAGCTAATAATTTATTATCAAAGATGCATGGTGGAGTATGTGGAGGACATTATATGGCTAAAACTACTGCACATAAGATATTGAGAGCTAGGTTTTGGTGACTAACATTATTTAAAGATGCACACTTATTTGTAAGAAGGTATGATGCATGCCAGAGATTTGCTGGAAAGTTGAAATTCTGAGGGAATTTACCTTTAAGACTACTTGATGTGGAAGCCCCTTTTCAACAGTGGGGTATTGTATTCATTAGGGAAATAGTGTGTAAATATAGTGGTGGTCATGCTTGGATTCTTGTGACAACTGATTACTTCACCAAGTGGGTTGAAGCAATTCCAACTAAAAGGGCTTCAACTAAGGTTGTCAGTGATATTCTACTGGAACATATAGTAACAAGATTTAGGTGCCAAGAGAGAATAGTCTCAGATAATGCAATGTGTTTCAGATCTAAGGAGTATGTATCATTTTGCAACCAATATGGCATCCAGGTGTCACACTACTCACCTTATCATCCATAGAGGAATGGTCAGGCTGAATTGAGTAACAAGAGCTTGATGAAAATTATTAAGAGGATTTTGAAAAAAAACAAAAGGGCTTGGGATTCAAAGTTGAGGTTGGCAGTTTGGACAGATAGGGTAACAATGAAAAAGGCAATAGGGTGTACCTCTTTTGATCTAGTGTATTCTATACATGCTAGGTTACTTCAAAACAACTTGATGCAAATATACAAATTTGTTCAAACTTATGCTGATGATTTAGAGAATGAAATGAAGTTGAGGATTGAGGACCTGATAGAGTTAAGTGAAACTAGAAGAGAAGCTCATGTTAAGAACACAAAGTTGTAGACACAAGTGAAGGACTTGTATGATAGGAGAGAAATTGCAAAGAGTTTCCAATCAGGTGAGCTTATTTTGATGTGGAATGCCAGAATAGAAGACAAAGGTAAGCATGGGAATTTTGACCCAATTTGGTTAGGTCCATACCTGATTCTTAGCAAGTGGGGGGAGGATTCTTATTTTCTCCAAGAACTAACATGTGATCTTCTTGAGCTTCCAGTTCATGGGTAGTTCTTGAAGCCTGACTTCCTGTGAAGTGTTTATTTTCCATGAAAAATGGGTTAGTTTTTGTACATATTTAGGGTAGGTCACTTTGTTTTAGAGTTTTCTATTTATGCAGTCTTTGCTTTGGTTTGCTCGGTGTGGTCTGCTCAACTTAGAGATCTCGGATCTTGCCATGCTTGTAAGAGGCATGAATCCCCAATTGGAGCCATTGGTGGTACTCTCAGTTCTGAGAGTACCTTTTTCAAATTTTGCAAAGGTATCCATGTTCATCCTCAGAAAAACCAGTTTATAGAGGGTCATTTGGCTTCATTTTTAGTTTCAGACCTTGCTGAAGGTTGGTGGGAGTTGTCTCAGAATGCCTTGGGTCTTCTTCTTGCCTCTATAGCCGGTGGGAAGTGATCAGAGTTCAAGGTGTACGCTCTGCCTGGTTTATTTTTAAGAAACGTTCAAAGGCATATATCCCACATTGGCCATGTTGGGGAGTTATTCAAAATTTTTAACCCCCAACGCGAAATAATTAAGTGTCGAAAGGCATGCGCCTTTTGGAAAATGGCTTGATGGAGTGCGCGGTTAGTGGCGACCGACTAGCGGTTAGTGGAGAAAATTTTGGTGGGCCCGTGGTTAGGTTAGAGGATAGGTGGCACATTCCCGTGATCCTGTGAAGACATTGATCAGGAGAGAGAAATAGCCCAAGAGTGCGAGATTGTGACACGTGTTAAAGAAAAAATGAGGAAGACGAGAGGAATGTAGTGGGTCTAGGAAGACAGGGGAAATTTCTTGCTATCCCACTAAGAAAGGTGATGTAGGAGAGAAGCAACGCGGGATAGAGAGGTGACAATATGTGGCACTATGGGCCCGCTGAGTAGCGAATAAGTATACAAGGTGCTAGGTGTCGGGCTCTCACTATCCTGTGAAGAGATTGACTAGGATAGAGAAAGGTCACGGGATCGTGATGGTGTGACATGTGGCAGAGGTGACAATGAATCAGGTGGTTCCATGTGGCATAGGTGGAAAGACAGAAGGTAGAGATGATGTCATCATGGGATAGCGAGGGTGCAATACGTGTCCAAGCCGGGGCGATGAAGGAAGTGAGGCAGGTGGGACCAAGTTGACAGGTGGCGCGACATCGCTATCTCGCGAAGGGTGATGACATGCACTAAAATATTATTTTTTTCATCTGCTTTTACATTTGACGAGATTTGTGTTTCTACATCCATGACTTCTTGTGATTTAATGCAATAAGATATTCATAGTCTTCTAGACATGACAACTTGGGATGATCACTTGATAGATATTGTAATTTTTTTTGTGAGACTTGTCTTGTAGACTCAAGGGACACTACTAGGGATGTTCATCTCTTTGATGTTAATTTGCATGGAGTTGCATCAACTTCTTTAGATCTTGTAGGGTAGTATTTGGAAACTCTTGTTCCTTCTCTACCTCATCATTTTTCATAGTTTGGTATTAGTGTGGAGACCTTTGATAAATATTTGTAGGAACTATACTTATTTTTGGATTGTGTTTTATTATTATTATCCCATTTTAAGATATTCTTGATTTCCATCTTCATTAGTGTGGCCTAAAACACTTGTTTGATAATTCAAATTTTGACATCAATAAGGTTATGTACTTTAGTAAAATTTAGAGACATCACACATCATCCTTCTTCCTTCATCTTCCTTTTAAGAATGAGAAGACATCTTTCATAAAATCTTGGTTTAGTTTCTTTCTAAGGGGAAGGATGTTGTTTGATAAAATAAGATCATCTTCAACATTCAATGTCGAACATCTACCATCATTATAGGAGACTCTACTTTGAGGGTGGATTGCATGCATCTCTTCTTCTCTCTTGGGGGGACTTTTTGTTGCACAAAGTATTTTATTCTTATTCCTAATTAAGAGCATTTTGTTTTTTCCTCTCTTTTGGGGAGAAGTTTGGTCCCACTGTATTTTCTCCTTTTCTATGGTTATGAGAGATTTATTTTGTATGTGGGTACCTAACATGGCCTAGTAGATAGGACCCGTCATCATCTTTATACTGTGTACTTCTTCCTATGTTGTACCTAAGAGGGGACGTCAGTGTGACTAAGATGTTTTACCTAACTTTTTTACGTAATAAGTCCTATTCACATTTGAAGTGTACTAAAGTCCTAAGAATCATTTAAAAAGTCTTAGTTGGTATGAGATATTATCTTATCTTTTGTCACTTGGATCTTGTGCCTTAGTTCAGTTATTGCTTGTTGTCTTATGTTATATGATTTAAACATTTTTTGGTATCTTGTCTAATTCAATGTCTCACCTTGGCTATACAACAAATGGCTTCCCTTTGTAATCTTAACTATTTGAGTTGCATTAATCACAATTTGATTTAATGCATATTGATCATAGTTTGATCTAACAATATCTTTCATCCATTATTGCAAATTTTTGTTCTTTTTTTTCTCTTTTAGGATGAACTTTTGATTGTCGGCGACCCTAGAAGCTTGATTCATTTGGCGACTCTAATAGTTGCCAATCCCATCAATCGTTAAAGTCAAAATCAAAACTTCAATATGCATTTCAAAAATTTTTAGGAGTAATATTGGTGTCAAGGAAGGGAGCCCCCAATCCCTACACTTTTCATTTTATAAATTGACAAAATTTGCAAGATAGAGATGGGGTTTAGCTGGAGGAGTTTGTGACAAGGCTTCTATCATACGTTGATGACATTTTTTCTTATTGCCAAATTGGCTCAAGAGCTTTAAGAGCACTTATATGCCCTTGAACATTTTTGTAGAGACATGGGGATACAAGTAATATACAAAAAAAACAAAGTGACATTTTCTTCAATAGAAGGAACCATAAACAATATAAGTTCTACTTTGAAGAAAATATCCTCGAAGAAGTAATTGAGTAAAAATGCCTCAAGATTGACACCAACAACAAGATAGTTGGGAGAGATGTGATAATAAGAGAATTTTAGAATAAGGAAAAACTTTATATGCTCTTGAAAATATATGCAAAGAGGCATAGCTATGGGATTCAATAACTATCCAAATTCTTGCGAGGATTTTAGTATTTATGGTAGTGCTTTATGGGTGTGAATTATAGGCTAACAACTCCTAAATTCAAAGTGAAAACAAATTGAGAAAAATCCAAAAGTGTTATTTTGGAAGAAATTTTAAAATATTTGGTTCCTTATGAAATTATGTTAAGTAGGAATGACGAGCTCATTGAAGCAATTGCTACAATACATCTCATAAGACTCATAAGACATTTTAAAATAATTGAACAAATGGAAGTAGGTAGATGACTAAGGTTATTTTTAATGGCATCTCAAGGAAAAAAAGAAGACTTGGATGAATTTAAATAGAAAACGAAATATCTCGTTGAATGTACACCCCAAAAGTAACAAAGAGATAAAGGCTTTTGTTACGAATAAGTTTCACAAGCTTACATGGGGTAAAGTGCAAGGGAGAAAGAAGAAATATTATATTTAGGGGTTTGACCCCACATGTGATTAACAACTACAAACATACATATGGGTTTGTATTCTACCAAGAGCCAACATTTTTATTGATAAATGAAAAGTTCTTATTGCTAAATGAAACTAACTTTCATCACCTTTGATGTGAAAATGCCTAAAGAAGCATGTGAAGAAAGGGTTTGTGTTTTTTGCATTATAGAGTCAATGGAATAAAAAAGCCTTTTATTATGGTATGTGATGCATTTAAGGACATTAGGGATAAACAAAAATATCTTGACAATTGATTTTTGGTTATTTTTGGTATAGCTTATTCAGTGAAGTGATTATTGAGAAGTTGAGGCAACTCATCATTACCATGAATAAGAAAATGATTGAAATGTTGAAGTAAAAAATGACAACGCTGTCTATTCTATAACTATTTTTGGCCTTGTGAACATTAAAAGTTTTTTTCTTCTTTTTTTATTCAATATTTTTTCTCATACATTTTTTATGTTGATAGAATCGAACAAATCTCACCCTCTACTTTCATGTAACATTATCATATTAATGACCCTTACTTAAGAAAAAAAAAATCAACCAATTAGATTGATGGTAATTTATTTTAGAGATTTTTTTAATTAGAAATTTATGCTATTTTAAAAAATTTATATTTTTAATAAAGAATCTTTTAGTTTTCTATATATTCAAATATATTTGTTAACATTAATTAAGCAATAGTAACTACTATTATAATAATAATAATAGATACACTTTTTTTTCGAAGCAAGATTATTCTACTTATCAATAGAAACATATGTGGCGGCAATAAGCTTTGAAGAAGTGAGAAGCCATGGCGAGCGTTGGGAGCGCTTTTCTGGCACCATCCTGTTCTGCTCGCACAACTTACCTTCCCATTCTTAATAGTAAGTAATCATGTACATTCCCCGTGTCTGCGTGTCTTCAATTCTTTCAAAGCTGAACTTTAGTAATTTTATTTCGAGATAATAGTGCGATCGTTACACATTCAACAAGAGTTCCTTCAGCACCGTGGTGCATTAGATTCTGTTACAATGTCTGTCTCAGATTTTTACGAAATAGATTCCACCTTATTCAGAACTGGAGTTTTTGCGGAAGCGGGCTAGTCCGCTATGAGAAACCCAGTGATGAATTCTGGTATATTGTCATTTGTAAACTAATTTACTGTCTGCAATTGTAAATGGCGAATTAGAGTCCTGAAAATTTAAGATATAGCCTCATCCTGTGAACGGATTCACCAATTCACCATTGATCTGATGGGCCTTTTCTTTATGATATATTTAGGTTCTTTCCTTAAGTTGTGGATTGTCGGGCTCCGTCTTATAACTCTTCAAACAGGCCAGACTGTAGAGTCTACGAAAATTTGTTATTCAATTTGTATAATCCTTCAAATGAAAGTGACATGTCTTAAAGTATGGACCTTCTTCATAGTTGAGACAGCCATGAGAGTTTGTGGTCCTCTGTTTCATTTTAATTTCAAGCTCCAGGAAGCCGAGGTCCTAGCTAAACGGAAACACTGCCTCTGATATCATGTTGGAAATTTCAAACAGGCAAGTAGTCGAACCTAAGAACTGCTCGTGGCTGCGAGCTACTTTAGTAAGAGCTGAGTACACTTTTGATTTTGCCACTCCCAAGTTCTCCCTAGATGTATCTAATGAGTTCTTTTCCAAGGAAGAGCCATGTGGAAGCAGGTGAGGGGATGGGTTAAATTGGGAGCTTGGTATTTGAAACATCATCTTAGGTAGGGTATATACATTCATGCCAGACAAGGCTTTTGAGTGGAATTTTATAACAAAATGCTTCAATGAAGGGTCCTCAGGGAAAATGATTTTATCACAGGCTGTAGACGTTATATCAAGAAGAACATTCAGAAGTAAGAATAGAATGATCAACTTGTAGATTTTGTGATTTTTGTAGAGGCAAGTAGGGAAACAATTTGCACATTGAACGCAAGAATTCTAATGACCGAGGAACCATGTCCGGGGCATATCTTTGCTACAAAATCTACAAGGGACTCCTAACCTTCTCTGCTCTTGGCCCACATGATTACACAGCTATTAAGTGACGGAAGAGCAAGCCTATTGGCTTAAATCTTGGGATATTGTCATGACAGTTGTTCCCATCTCATCTTTAGATCACGACCCACTGAATGCGGAATAGGTGAAGTAACAGAAGAAACATTTCAAGATTTCTCATGGGAAGTATATGCATGAAATTATATCCATAAAAGTGATTTTATATTAAATATCAGTCAACTTGTAAACCTGTTTATGCACATAAATTATTTGCTTAACGAATATGCTGTTTTGAATCAATAATTTAACAAGCCTATAATTCAATTTAATTATCATAAATGGCCAAGAATGGTCAATAGAACTGGCAAAAGTAGTAGTAGTTGAAAATTATGCAATGGGAGTGCCTAGTACATCCCCATCAAATTGGAGATTATAGTGGAGAACTTTAAAGAAATAGAGGCATATGTGAATGAGTTAATGCCAAGTAGCCACTCTTTTGACATTTCAGTGCATTTAGACAATGATAACCAACCAATCTCATACCTGTAGGCTGCTGAGATGTAAACAGTTTGACAGATATCTGTCATTTCATTATCAAGTCTATTGTGGCTTGGACCACCAATGCCATGAAGGTAGTAGGTGACAACTTTGGAGCTTGAAGTGCGATTTGCTTCTGAGGTGAGTGTTTATCTAAATAGGGTCATCTCATGGATTGTTGAGAAAATGTCTGAACCTTGCTTTTATCATATTTGTATTTAATTATTAATTGGCAATTTGTAACTACCTTTTAGTTGTCATGAAAGTTACTAAATGCAATTATGCCAACTTGTAAGATGTTTTTTAGTTGTCAAAATAGAAAGAACATAAAAAGGGAAAAATAAATGAAAGCTTGAATAAGATAAGGAAAATCTTTTAAAAGGCAGATAAAATGTTGGAAGAGTTTCTTATTTTTGTGATTTATGCCTAGTGGTTTTAGAAACCATTTGTGATTTGTGGTTTCTCTTGTACCTATATAATTAGTGCTTGAGTTTAAGGGGAAAACAAGTTAATTCACAGGTTGTTGAAGAAATGAAGTGTTGCTATGATTTAGAGAAAGAAGTTGTATTGATGTAACTTATTTGAAGGATTAATAATTTAATACAAGTCTTGGATCTCTTCGTGTGTGGAGTTTTTTCCCGAAAGGGTTTCTCCACGTAAATCCTATGTTGTGAGATGTTCTTCTTGTGTTGCTAATTTTTGCTTGCTTCTTTGTTGCTGCTATCTTATGGTGAAATCATGTTCATTTACTTGATGTTTTATGCTATGCTACACGGAGTTTCGAGGACGGGGACGAGGACGTTTTAGGGGATGGGGACGTGTTTCTTATGGTGAAATCATGTTCATTTACTTGATGTTTTATGCTATGATCCATGAAGTTTCGGGGATGAGGACGTTTTAGGGGATGGGGGCCTGTTTTCGGTATAGGTATGGTTCAGAGCCAATTTTTAGGGGACGACAAGGGACGACTATTAAAAAAATAGGGGAATTTATATATATAGAGAGAGAATTCAAATATGGATATCATAACATTGATAAACCATTCATCATAGACATTTTAGAAGCTCAATACAATGAATACATAGCAAATTAACAAAGTTCAAATACTTTCATTGTAAAAATATGGCGTACGTATAGAAAAAATGCCCAAAGGCTCCAAGTTTCATGCATGAAATGACATAAAGAGAAGTCCAACTAAAATACTAAACAGTAAACAATAACATAGAAGTTCAACTCCATAATCAGATGTTTGTAATAATCAAAATCAATAATGTATCTGCAAATGATATATGCCAAATATATGGCTGTCCTCTACGAATCTAAATCAAGATCATCATCAGAGTCAACCTTTGAGTCATTGGTAGGGGTAGGCAGAGGGCCCTCATCCAATGGAACCCCAAGCAATCTTGGAGGTGTGTCATCCTCCTCAACTTGCATAGCATCCTTGGGATTAACATCCCAACGTAATGTTGGAGTCTGATGATACCGAACACTTTGCCGATCCTGTAGCCGCAATACACTGTGAACAACCACTAACTTCTCCGATCGTCTAGAGGTAAGGTTGTTCCTCTTGACTGATTGGATGAAGCTATACGTGGACCAATTCCTCTCTGCAGCAGAGGAACTCGCAACCTGTGAAAGAAGACGAATGACAAGAACTTTTAGCTTAGGTGCATCCCTACCATGCCACGTCCACCATCCAACAGGGTCCCTTTGAGCTGATGTAGCTCTATCCGTCTTCACCTCCGGTCTACTAAAGGTTGGACCACAAAGATTGGCAAATTCAATCCACTGTTCCTGAAGTTTACCAATATCATCTCCATTGTACATTTTTGAAAGGGCCTTGAAGAAGCCCGCCTTCACCTGAGTTGAACAAATAAAAACATATTAAATTAATAAATTATTAAGTAATGAATATGATTCACGAATAATAAATATTGAAGATTGAAGAGATAATCATAACTTCATAAGAGATCTACTTTGCAGCTTGCTATTTCACATTTAATTAAATAATGTTAAATTGAAAATTGAGATTTCAGATTTGAGACTCACCTCCTCATCCCTAGATGGAGCCACTCTCCTAGGTCTCGGTGCATACCATTTAGGATTGACAACATAGGCTGCCATATGGAGCGGGGTGTTCATAATGTTCCACTGTTGCTTCACAATGGGCCTAAGATGCTCCTCATAAAATGCCAAAGTAGGGTCTCTAGCATAAATAACATGCTTGATCTGCCCAAGCATGCTATCAAAGGTCTCATAGATCTCTCCAGGGCTAGGAGAGTCAGTATCAACATATCTAATGACCCGCACAATGGGCTCAATGAAGGAGCAAATGTATCTGCAAATGCAAGCAAGTTACAAGTTAGAAACACCATAAATTTTAAAATTCTTAATTCTTAAATAATAAAATCAACAAATGCTAAAATTGGAAATAATTTTATTAAATCAGTAATAACAATTTTCTAAGTTTCTCACCTCATTGTGGTCCACCAATTATCATTAAGGATTCTTTGTTTCACACTTCTTCCTTCCGGTGTGCTAGATTCATGTCACCTATTCCACTCTGCATTGACCACCATGGATTATAAGGCCTCTTGGACCTCAAGCATCCTTTCCAACAAAATAAAGTAGCTAGCATATCTAGTCTCCACGGGCTTGAGGATTTCTTTCTTGGAAAATGTCTTAAATAATGCAAGAGATGTGCGATGATTGCAAATAAACATTTGCACATCTCTAGCCTCAGACACCATAGCCTTTATCCAATCAATTTTTCCAATGTTCTTTAAGGTGTTGTTCAATGCATGTTTACAACATGGGGTCCAAAAAATATGCCTATAAGTACTCTCCACCATTAATTCGTCTGACTTACACAGCCGGGCTGAATCAGTCACTACTTGCACAACATTTGAGGGTCCAACCTCTTCTATAGCATCTTTCAAAATCTGAAATTGGAAGACTGCATCCTTCCTTTTCCCTGAACAATCTATAGCTCTAAGAAAATGAGAGTCCGCTGAGCTAGTGACAATAATATTGATGAATGACCGATGTTTGATATCAGTCCACCCATCCATGATGATTGAGCATCCTTCACTCATCCGTGTCTATCTCATACCCTCAATCAAAATGTTTACTTTTGAATCCTCTTTATCAAGAATAGTGGTGCGGAGTTTTGTCTCTCCAAGTGGTACAAATGAGGGACCAACAACATAGATATCTTTGCACATTTGTTTATAAAATGAAGAACGCGACACATGAAATGGTATGCCATGAGAAAAAAGAAACCTACCAATAGATTCTTCAGCCCTCTCTTTTGCTTGCAAATTAAATAATTCAGCAACATTGGTTTCTCTTTTACTCTTCTTCCCTACTTGAAGACTCTTTCCCTTTCCAGTAGAAGTGGGAGTAGGTGTGGCACTTTCTTCCCTAGTAGAAGGTTGACTCAAAGCTTGCAAAGTTTGCAAAGTAGCTTGCACATGCTCTACTAAAGTCCTTGATTTTAATGCCCCCCCCTCTATGTGCAATCTAGTTGCCTCAAGTTTTTCTACTTGTGTTATAGCTTTGCAACCCTTGACCTCTTGACCACCTATCCACAAAAGATGGCAATAAACTCTAGTATAGCTGCCAAAATAATGTTTTTTGCACAAATGACACTCCCATTCCCTACTACCCCCAGATTTTTTTTCTTATCTTTGTCTACTCTTGTGGCAAATTGAAGGAGAGTTTCTTGGGATTGAATGGGCCTCTTGCATGCTTTTTGAGGGCTTCAGAAAGGCAATCAAATGTGGAAGAGGATGCTGGCCTTGATACATTCACACTTTTTGAAGTTGAAGACCCCCCCTATGGCTGCCCTAGTACTACGTTTTTTTCTTGGAGGTTGTGTTTGTTGAATTCCACTTCAACACTATCACTACTACCACTTTCCTCACTCTCACTGCCACTGCTCATCATTGTGAAATATACAACACTGCTGCAAGTTGAAAAGATTTTTTTTTACTCAAAATGCCCTCTTTGTATGTTGCACAATGCAGAACAAATGTAAAACTAAAATGAAATGAAAACAAATGGCCATAACAAGAAAGACATACCTGGAATGAAGAAGATTTTATGCCAAACCCTCCTCTTGCAAGTCAAAAATGAAAGCTTTGTTGTTGCTCCTCTTTCTTTTTCTTCTTGCCAAGAATGAATGAAATGAAGAAATGTGAGAGAGATAACCTTTTTAGCCTCCAAATAGGGTTTTGAATTTTTTATTTGAGTCTAATACCTACGTGGGGCCCGCCCATGATTAAAAAAAAACTCTTTTTGAAAATCGGCGGATGTTTTTTGCTGCTGGGAAATAGGGGAGGGATTTGGGTACTAGGGACGGTCTAGTACCCAAATCCGTCCCCAAGTTTCCGGACCTTCACATTTTTGCGTTTTCGAAACATCCCCGATTTGGGACCGAAAAGGGAATGGTTAGGGGATGTTGAAATCCCATCCCTGCGTCCTTGTTTTGTATTGGGCACAGGAACGAGGCTTCCAAGGCAGGGGACGCGTCCCCATGGAACACGAGTTTTATGTTTATCTAAGATAGGTTTATACAACATGTTAAAGTGGTGGTTTTTGGCATAACAAAGAAGATGACTATCTTCATGGTTTTTGTATTATGACAACTTAATTTTCAGATTTGCCTACAATCACAAATTTCTGTTGGGTATAGTTTAAGCATTGAATCTCATCGATACCTTTATTGGATTAGAGATTGAATAAATTTCCTGCAATTTTCCAACAGAAAGAAAGCCAAGGATATTCATACTCATATTGAATGGAAGTCTTCAATGATCTGTGAGTGTCTCTAAATGGGGCAGTGGTATTTTCCCACAAATCTGATAGTAGATCAGGGCCCATAGGGCATTTGAAAATGAAATGACCCACAGATTCAGGTTCTAAGAGGCAAAGTCTGCAAGTGCGCTTTCTCTTGCAGAATTGCTAACCGCGATGAATGTAAAGTGATTCTTATCATGGATTGTCACAATAACTTTAGTAGTGACCACACTCTAGTGCTCATCCTAAGGCTTCAACAACATTACTTATGCATCTATGATTGTATACCCTTAGTGCTTCAGTAGGTTGAATTGCATGTCAATCATATAAGTACATGTCCTTTGTTCTTCCTATTGCTCTTTGCCATATGTTTATGCAGTTAGCAGGAGTGAGTTTGTAACAAAATTGTGTGTGCATTTTTGCGAGTTACTAGATTATAGTTTTAACTCATAGTTTTTTCAGAGCAGAGGCAATTTCAGATTTTACAAGCAAGAATCAAATGATTGATCTCTCTTTTAGTTTGTATTCAGCAGAGACAAAGCTAGAATAATCTTTTTTTTTCTCTATTAGCCGATAGGCTTTTTGTGTGGGCTTTTAAGCCCGGGAAGTTCTTCTTTTTGCCGGAAACATGTCAACCTGGTTGTGTCCCTGCTTTCTTCCAATACCTTTAGATGGTGTTTATTTCTGTCACGCAGCGGTCGACTGATGTTATGCCCAGCGCTCCTCTCATGTTCACTTGGCAGATTTTGCTCTGCTCACTAGCCATCCGTGTTTACAAACTGTAAACCCTTTCCGCCTGTAAATAATCTGTGGATTCTCTGGTTAGGGTTTCATATTTTTGGTTTTTCAGTGTTCACTTATAAAAGCAAAATACTGATGAATTGACACATACTCTGAATTGAAACCATTTGCTGATACAAAACTAGTGAATCCCTCATACAAGGATGTGCTTAGTCAAGACAGCGGAGGAGGTCCTCTCCTGCCTACAACTGCACATTTTAGGTGCTCAAAGATGAATCCTCCATGCTGGAGACTCCAGAGAAAGAGAAAGTGGTAAGGCCAATGCTTCGCCAGGGTCTTTTCAGTCTCTGCTAAATTTGATATGCTACAAGGTATTAGGGCTGAAGAAAATAGGCTAAGTAATACTGTTATTTTCTTTCTTTACCTTGTGTCCAATCTGCTTCCTTTAAGCAAGTTTTTTTGATGACTGGATAAAAAATGTTGGGGAGAAAAAATGGGTATTTATGTATCACTTTGTAGAATGCTCCAAAAGGGCTCTGTGGCGTGTTCTTCTACTATGTAATGATCCCTTTTTGGGACCTTTCTTGATTTACTCTAGAATTCCCAATTAGGGTTTGAATTTCTCTTAGGGATGGCAACTCATAATGTTTCATACTAAGAGAATGCCAGTTGCCAATAATTATCATATATCATTATGCATTTAAATCATATTTAGAAACAATACATATTTAAGCCTCAATTCCTTACTCCTCTTAATCACCACCTTAAGACGGATGGTAGAATTACTGCACTTGGGATGGAAACAATCTTCAAGAGGCTCCCTCATGGTTCACACCCACTTTGGGATCTATTGCCTCAATGTGATCGAATTACTCCTCTCCTCTTGCAAACTCCCTACCCACTTAGTTGTATTAGCGAATGATTAAGGAATTAGCTACGTATATATTATTATCTTATATATTACAAATATATTACTAAGCATGTATAACATGACCAATGTATAATTCTGTTTAACATATATGATTAATATTCTTTGACCTCTTGAATTTCCTTCTATAAATATTTATATTATATTCTTCTTGTTTCTTAGAAATGCCTATATGCTTCCTTCTTTTTCTCCTATATTTTTTCCTAGTTTTTCTCCTATATTATTTCCTTGATTTTCTCATATATTTTCCTTGTTCTTTTCCATTTTAAATATTTTATTTACATACTAAAATATAATAATAAAAAGGTGGGAGATATTGATAAGAACTGTGAATCATTTTCTTCAGGAATATTATTATTAAGATAAGAGTAAGATCTATGTCCCTATTTCCATATCTCAAAATGTTTTTCCTTTAATTTCATCCTCCAAATTCTCTCCTTTCCACATGCTATGAGAATTTGTTGATGTTCTCTTTCTTTCATTTTCATTATTTCATAATGTCCCCCAATGCTTATTTTATTTATTACTATCCAACTTCTTATCCCCCCAGAATGACTTTCTTTCTTCAATATATATCTTTTCTTTCCTTACGTAAGAGGGTTGTGACTTTTGAAAGTGCTTATTCATAATAATTAGAAAAGATCCTATTAGAGTTTTATATTTACTAGTTTTATACTATTAGTATCTTGTAACATATGATTCTTTAATGAGTTATAATAATCTTGTAACTATCGGTTCTTTCACATTTTACCAAAACCTTAATTTTAGTATTTTGTATGATTATAAATGAATCATATTTAATTATAAAGACATTTATTAATTATTATTTAGATATTTATTAATAACATATAATCATTAAGATAAGTATTAATATTAATTTGATTAACATTATGGATTGATATTATATTGATAAATAATATAAATAAATAATATTAATTATAGATTAATATTAATGCTTAATATTATATTGATTAATATTAATACTATATCATAGATTAATAACAATAATTAATATTATATTAATTAATTAATAATATTGATTAATATTAGTATGATATAATCAAAATATAGAATTAGTTAATTAATTATTGATCAAACATTAAATAAAGGATTTATGTAGTTATTATTACAATAATATTTAAATAGAATATATATGGATTTAAGAATATATTTGTATTGTACATACATCAATTAGGGCTTATGACATACTCTCACAATATGCGAGGTAGAGTATGAAAAAAAGAATTTGGAAATTTGGGATAGTCCATGTTTAGGTCAATCACTTGGTCCCTGTAGGAAAAAAATGATGACATGGTTTCCAATTTGTCTCCTCATTGCATATTAAGTTCTGAACTTGGGATTTGCTAGAACCCCAGCACTTCTACCACTTGAGCTTATCTCATTCACAAACTTGCAAGAGTTTTCAGGTCTAACTATTTTGGTTTACTATTAATCTGAAGTCATTCAGACCTTTGCCTTGGGGCAATGCTTGTTAAAATAAGGATATTCGTTTTTCATTAACTCATTTCAACAACTCTGTGAGGTTTTTAAATTTTCCGGCATTGGGATAACGCTTTTTAGTATACTATTCAAGTATGTTCTATTTTGTTGGTTTGGCTGGTTGGTTCTGTGTACCCTTTCAGTTCCATACACTCAGTCAATGTTAGTTGATAAATTTGCAAGGATTTTCAGTTTTAATTTATTTGTCTCATAAGCCTCATATGTCCTTTAAGTTTTTCTACACAAGGCCTATGCTATTGTGTAAAATTAGCAAGGATTGTTTGTTTTTTCTGGATAGGGATAAACATTTAGCCTTCAACTGGGAGATAATTTTTGTTATCTGGGTATTGTATGGGTGTTTTCTCTCATTTTAAGAATTCCTGAGCTACAACAGTTCAGCATATTGCTATTAACTTATTAGTTTCAGAAAAATAAATGAAGGTTCAACAGGCTTTGAACACCAACCTTGTTTCCAACATTTAAAGTGCCATCCAGTACATACAGTATTATCACATACTGCTGATCCCCAGCAGGTGCGTTGGGTCCAATCATTAATACCCTCATTTGTACATGCATACTCACTGTCTTTCCCATAACTTTTAGTGAGAGAAATCTTCTGGCAGGCTTCAAGAACCCAAATTTGAGCAAATAGCATTTCATCAAACATACTGCTTTTTTAACACCATTAAGTAGAGGAAGCTAAACAAATATTAGAATGTACCTGAATACATGAAATACTAGATCATGACAGTAACACAAATTTAATTAATGGTACTCGATCAAATTTGACGATATAATACAAATTCCCACACTTGATTCATAAAATCTTGTATTCAGAAATCGGTTTGAAAGTGGATTTATTTACTCACAACAACATGTAACAGCCGGTTGAATCAAATGCCCATAAACACAATCACCCAAATATGTTAGCAAGAAACTAGAAAGTTTCCATATTCACAATCTTCCAAACGAATAGACACATTGGCTGTTTAAGTCCCACTATTCAATGCTAATTCATAATAAGAAAACTTGTGCATTACTCTTCAGTGTGGGGGGAATGTTAATCAGAACCATGCAATTGCCAAGCCCATTAGTTAGGTTAAAAAATAGCTTAAATGACAAAAATAAACAAAAGTCTCTGAAGACCAAATTTTAGAAAAAGCATAAGTATGGGACTATACCAGTGAGTCCTTAGAACAATGGGATCATTTGGGTCAGGTGTATTAGAATCCTCCATGATAAGAGCTAAACTGATTGTGCCATCAGGAACTCCATACCATTCCAGTGGTGGTAATATATCCTTTTTTGGTCCCTGAATATCTCCACTATACTTTTTGGTATTCTTCTATCCTCAGAGGACATAATCCTGGGGTGAGCACATAATATCACATATGTAAGTCTAACTATGCAGCAAGAATCAAGGAACAAATGCTTGTTGGTGTAGCATTTTGATTGACCACAAGTTCATTCTTGCAAAAAGCACTTGAGTAGTTATTTCATACCTTACATAGATTTTCGTAGCCATCTTTATATTTAGTTGCAATTTTTGCGACATAATCTTTAACAAAATTTAACATCTTTCCTTGTGCTTTCCAATTTTTTTTCTTGATGGTTTTTTATTGATTCCTTTTTATAGGTTTAACTAGCGACTGTATTTGTTTCTATATTTTCTTTTGAATTGTACTTCACATTTTATATGATGACTCTTTTTTGTGCTAATTGAGACAATACAAAACTATGGGTTTAAATACAACAAAGCAAACACATGGTGAGCTATGAAACAGTAAACCATGAAAAAAAATTCAATTTGTTGAATTGAACACCTTTGGTTGTGTTCATTCAATTAGGCCAATACATGTCAAAGTAAATAATAGTTAAATATTAAAAAGTCGTCTCTCAGAACTGTAGACACCCTAAAATGGACAGGCTTGCGACTTTACATTAAAAACACTAATTTTCATCTATTAATTAATGGTTTCGTAATCATTAATTAATCATCTATTTTCTTCTAAATTCATTTCTCAAAACATCTAATCCAATCCCCAAAATTAATTAAATAATTAACTTTATTTAATTAATTAAGCTTTAATTGATTAATTATCATTATTTAATTAATTAAACTCAATTTCCTATAGTTTAAATCAAATATTTAAA
>MU227235.1:371482-385170 GCA_018584345.1 Thuja plicata | reverse complement strand
ATACTGAGCATCAAGAACAGCGTTTCGGAAGGAGTAGAGAGAAACAATAGAAGCTTCAAGCATCGAGGGGTTTGCATTCGTTTGTCTTCCTTTCTCTTGTTTGTACATTTTATTGCTCACGTTTTTGTTATTCGATTAGTAGTTATTGCGTACTTGATTTGCATTCACTTGTGAACCTTTGCTACTAATCCCCGCCCTTGGAAAGCTGTGGGAACCCGGAGAGAGAGGCGTACAAGAACATATGATAGCCTGTTTCAGTTTTGAATTGATTAAACCTATATTCTGAAACTATATATATGTTGTGTATATACTGTTCAATTCAGAAAAAGACAACAAAATATGATGTTATAGACTTGTTTTCAGAATTTTGTTTAAAAAACAACAAAAATGATGTCACAGACTGTCTTTAAATTTCTTGCTAAAATCTGAAATTTGTGGCATACTGTATGTGGCTGATTGCACTTTGACATCGATTCACAGTATATCGTAGATGGCAAGTCAAATTATTTTAACAAGGTGTGAGCCTGAAGTACCTCTCTGCAAACATGAATTTTAAGTAGGAGTAAATATTTACATGTGCTGTTAACTCCCACATTTGTAAACATCAGATTGTTGAAGATGCATTTTATTGGTTTAATTGATTGTCTTACTTATTTCAGCTTGTAGTACTAATCATCTGGGTATCTTTAAATCTGGGACAACAATTTGTGATTTGTTTCTTTAGCAACAGAAGCTTAGCCAACACCAGCAAGAAGATGCAGCTTAGCCAAGACTAGCAGAGAGTTTAAGCTTTTAAGATTTGTAATTAGATAATTTATATTGCAAAATTTGTATATGTTTTAGTTCTTTATGTTCAAAGAGTTGGAAGATAAAATGTCATCCTGTTTGATACAAACAATCTACACCAAATCTTGTAAAGCTGAAATGTAAAACTTCGTTTTAATAAAACGTTTTATTAAATAGCATGATAGTGTAACAGTAAATTTATGATTTCATTATCAATTTCTTATTTGAGAAACAGGATGATAGTGTAACAGTAAATGTATAATATAATTATCAGTTTTTTACTTGAAAATATGAACCTATTGACATTCCATTGCATGACAAAAGTGTGCAACTGCTAGTTATGTAATGATTTACATAGCAATATATGGTATTCAATATGAAAAACTGTTCTTGTTTTCTTGCATAGGTTTGAAGTTAATTAATCATTATAGTGAAATCCTTCTGTGTATATTTAACATGACAGGCTTCTTGTTCAGGTGTCCTGGCAGTGACATGGTCAAACTGTCTATGTGGGTCTTCTAAACATACTCCTGCCTTATCCAAGCTTTTCATTTTGCATGTGTTAGTAATGGCATCTATAGGATATAACACTTTTTTGTTAGTAGATTGCGTACAGTTTTGTGGTTTGTCCACCCTATAAAAAGTCTGTCTATTGGCAACTATGGCAGTTGACACTAACCACTCATTTAGGAGTTTTAATGCTATACTCTACGATCACCAATAAGTCTCCCTATGGGCAACTATGGCAGCCAACATTAACCACTCATTGGGGAGATTTATAGTGTTGTACTGCACGATCACACAAATATTCCTATGGACAACTACAGAGCCAACATTAACTGCTCAATGGGGAGTTTATAACACTATACCATATAATCACCTTTCTTTCATCTAATAGATTTTCACTTGTCAGATATAATGAAGGTGGATATTCTGACATAATTCTAGTTCTCTCAGAATTTATTGAAGACAGATATTGCATTAATGTCATGTCCCTTTTTCAGAAAACAGATAAAAGACTATTCTACGGCGATGTTGGAGTTCAGGGATCGTGGGTGCTGTGTGACACATGCTTGAAGGGGTCGTTGAAGTTCTTGCTTGACGCATTTCAGAGAGTCATTGGGGGTCGGGCATCGGAGATACTTCTTGACGTGTGTCAATAGCCATTGGAGGTTGAGGATTGAACTCGCTAGTTTCCTCACACTAGGAAACTGTTGGCTGTTGGGAATCAGGGGTACCTTCTGACACATCCCAAGGAGCAGTTTGATGGCAAGGATTGGGGTTGCGGCTCGATGAATGCCAAGTTAGGAGGGAAGGAAAAGTTCGAACTCCGATGAGAAAAGCTTGCAAGGCTTGTAATGTAGATTGATAATGTGACGTGTTGGATTCAAATTTGGGGCTTGGTGCCATTTTGGGTCTAGGCTGACCAGTCTGATGTTTTGTGTGAACAACATATAAAACTGTGAAAGTATTCCAACCGTGGACATTCATGTTATGTTATTCTATACGCTGGATACTTGGTGTTCAAGTCTTTATGTGGATTAAAATCCATAGGAGTCTGCGATTGGTGGAAAAAAACCCTTTGGTTCTTGGAGGGCATTCTCACTTAGGGAGTGCATTGGAGCTTCAAGGATTTGTAAGAGAGTTCAGTGAGTCAGTGTGAACACTGTTTGTTATTGTTGTGTGTTGCTGTGTAATGACTGTCATAATAGTTCCTTGTCCTTGCAATCGGATTATAATCAATAAAGTAATTGCTGGAGTTTCGAATTATTTGTGCAAGTTTATGTGTGTTTTTGAATGTACTGATTCCACTGTTTGATATAGTTAACGAAGTGTGGTTCACGTTATTCAATGAATGTTGTTGTTTGTTGCAAATCTGCTATTTTTTTTTTTAAATCTAGAAAGGGACATGAAAGTGGTATCAGAGCGCCTTTTTATCATCTTGTGAGTGTATGGTGATGTAGTTTCCTTCAAACAAGTGCTAGGGAATTCAGATACTTGCAAAGACAAAAGAGAAGAGAAAAGAAGCAGCTATGGGTGATAAAAATGAAGAAGCCCCCTTCAGAGAAGTCCTCAGAAATAAAAGTAGAGAGTTGACCAGAGAATTTCATGTCCTTGAGGGAAACTATGTTAGAAATGGTAAGAATCTTGAAAAAGACGCATCAACATCTTCAATTAACCTAGCTCGGAAGATATTCACATCCAAATTTCTAGAGAGAAATAAGATAACTCCTAGAAGGGGAACAACAATGTATATGCCAATAGGAGGAACGGTGAAGCACCATGTTGAATGTAATGGTATGGAATATGCCATCCATGAGACATGTCTTTTGCTGAGTATTATAATATGATGAAAAGAAGCGGGTAGAGAGAGAGAGAGAGAGAGGAGCAATTTTGTAAGGACATTCGACATTGCTTGGGAAAGGTCAATATACCCTCATATGATGGATCAAGCGGTTTTTTGGATAAGGCTTGGCTGCAAAAGTTAGATACATATCTCTCCTTGAACCTTATGTATGAAGAAGAAGCCATTAAGTACACTAGGTTGCACCTTGAGGGTGCGGCTCATGAACGGTGCTACTATGGCATGATGACCTAGGGACATAGCTCAGTCACCATCATAGAAGAGTTCAACCAAAGATTGATGGAGAGCTTTAGGAAGGATCTGAAGGTCTACCTTGGGGATCTAGCACAATTGAGGCAAGAGGGTACATTTGAGCATTATGTGCCAGAATTTCAGAGGTTATTAGTGATGGTCCCAGATGTGATTAAGAAGAGAGCCAGTTATTTTTATAGAAGGCTCTACTAATCGCTCAAGGGTTTGGTATGAGTGTTTGATCCAAATTCCCTACAAGAAGCCATCAAACGAGCTCTGATTTTTTAAGACTTGGTGACCAAAAGAAAATCTTACTTTAAGAGTGCACCATTGATGCTACAACAGAAGCCTAATTATAAGGGCGCCCCTTAGCCTAAGGCTTTGCCCCTAAAATTGAACAAGATGGATGACACAAAAAATGGACTCAAAAGAAAGAAGTTGACTCTTTGTAGAGAGCCATAGACTCTAGGACAATGATGCTTAGGTAAAGGAGAAGTACATTATATAAAGATAGTGTTAGATAAATATTTAGAGTTAGAGGATGAACGAACAATATTTGAAGACTTTGTTGATCATATTGATGAAGAACACACAAACACAAAATAGATTGCACTTACTACCCTCTCTAGAGCTGTAAAGAGCCTGACTGGCTCTATCACTGAATTTACTTACAAAAGATATATTTGTTTTGAAATTGTGATATGATATGAATTTTACTTGGTATTTTCAAATAGTTTGCTAGGTAAGAAACAATAACATTGCAAATATTCACTTACAACTTGATCACATTCAATTTTATGAAATAATTACATTTTCAAGCATAATCAAACAGTAGTCAAATAACCTGGCAAGAAGTATTCACAGGAAATTTGTCATTGAAGTTGAAGTGATCAATCTCGGAAGCAACTGAAAGTATCAACAATTTTCCTCACGCCGAGTTCTCCTCTTTGCTACTATCCACCAACTGAAATTGTTGAACATCTTTTGCTAGGTAAACCAAATACCATTTAATCCATCCGCAATTTATTACCAGCTAATGGCAGGCAATAGCTGATCACCCACGCCGTATATATACTAGCCGCGGCTCATAGAAGAGATGGCAGCTGCTTTGAAAGGGATTCCCACGCTGAATCAGAGCACTCGTAACCCTCCAAAACGTCTCCCAATTCACCTTGTAGAAATTAATAAACATTCTAATCCCTTCACCTTAATACAGTCACTCGGCTTCTAGTGTTTAGCTGCAAAGCACACACAATTTACCAGCATTAACCGCTGATTCAAAGTGCATATAAACATGCAAGAAAAACTACGTTTCCTGCCTGGATGAATTCGTTCAAACCCTTGGTTTCCTTCACCACTTCCCCAAATCAAAAATTGTCATAGAATAATTGAATGCCTTTAATCTTCACCGAAATGCACTTATAAACTCTCCAAGCAAATCGAGCTTGAAGCTTCTCCTACACACTTTGCATAGCTTAAATAATTATTTTGGATGCAAGGTGTAAACTTTGAATAATAATATTCAATTATTATCCCTCCTTACATTGGCGCCAAAGTGAAACTTCATTAAATAAACATTTAATAACTTGGCATTTAATTATAAGCTCATTTAGTTATTAATTATCACTTAATTAATAATCATTGATTAAAAAATAGCTTATTAATTCCTCTGGATGAATGACTCGCAATGCAGTTACTCACTGCCTGAGCCTGACGCCATAATGCCCTGCCACAAATAACACTTACCAATAATAGACCTACTATAAATAGTAAGTCCCTCAAATTGGAAGCTCTGCAAATGTTTCCACAACTCAAACTGATACCATTGCTCTGGTGCCCTGCTAAAAGTAGAGACTAGTGTGATCCCAAAATAAACACTTACTATAAATAGTAAGTGTGTCAATCTGACCCAAACGAAGAGCAATCCCAGCATCACAGACCTCCAAAGTGGAAACTGACCTTTGACTTTGCCAACGACCCCCTCTATCATCTTGATTAGCCTACTAGGGTCACAAATATAGGCTTATCCCTCAAACTCCAATGCGCACAAAAATGGGGACATTACAATCCTCCCTACCTGAAATTGCTTGTACCCAAGCAATCTCAGAAAACAAAACACATAATTCCACCCGCATCCCAAGGATAGAATGGTGTAATGTCCCTGTGATCACCTGCAAACTCCTGTGATGAAATCACCATCCATTGAGCTAACCAAAACACACTGTCACCATGCCAACCATAGCGATCCACACAATCTGCAGTGCTAAACCTGTCATCACCTGGATCCCAGTAGAGATGAAACTCACAGCCATCCATAACAAGGAAGAATGGATATTCAATACCATCTGATAAACCAGAACTCCCTGCACACCCTGCCAATCTGCTCTGTGTATGAAGCCTGTCTGTGCAACAGGAACAAGTACTCCTATAACTCCGATATCCATCCTCTGCAAAATCATTATAGGTATGCCGACCCTGCAAGTAACCTCCTGCTAACTTGCAGTAACTAGCCCCATCAACTGCAGATGGAGAAATCCCATCCCATAAAGGATGGTATATCCTTGGAACCAACCCACACCGACGTGCAACCAAGTCCTCAACTGGTGGGTCTAAAGAGAAATGATGAGCGCTCCTCATTGTGTAATCATGGTGAAATGCTCCAATCTCTGTCAAAGGCTCATCAATATCAAACTGAGAATCAAGATATGGCTCCAATCTCTGACTCTGAACAACTGGCTGGACAGGATCTTGGGTAACCCTCTCAGCAAACCCAACCACAAAATCCCCGTGAGGAAGCATTGTAGTCAAAGTATCTACAATCCTTCCCACTAAAAGATGAATACCGCGAGAATCCCAGATGAGTGTACCCTCAAAAGCCCCAAAAGGTCCCTCCTGCAAAACCAGACTCTCAAGCAAGTAGTCCATAAACGACTCTGTGCAATAGAAGTTATAAGAAGAAGCATCAACTTGCTCCCCTGCAATCCACAACTGATCCCTCGGAAATTGTGGCACTACCAACTGCCTATCGCTATCAGCTGTATGAGGAGTAATAGATTTGCTTCCGGCAGAAGGAAACAAATCATCATGAGAACTAGTCTCCAAACCAGATGATACCTTGCCCATATCCTATAAATCAGAGGGAGTAGTGTCAGAAATTGGTACACAACTCTCTGACAAATCCACTCCTGCTACCTCAGGCCTCTCAACAACCTGCTCCGTATCATCCGTCATTATGCTAACAACTGGAGGACCTAGTACCACAAGACTCTCTGTAGACCTCCATTGAAGCACTCACCTCCTCTGTGTCTACTGCACCTGTACTAAGGATGGATGTAACTGTGTCCCCAACACATCCATCACTGTCAACTGTGGAAGCTGACTCACCACCAACCACCACTATATGCAACTGCACTGGATCTATGGTTGGCATAGACTGAATCTGCTCCAACTCCACAGTCACCTCCCCCAACTGCAACTGCGACTCTTGAAGAGCCAACTAGGCGCTCTCTAACACCCTAGCAGTTGCCTGAAGCTCATGGGTGAGCTCAACTACCTTCTCCTCTTTCCCTAACAATGCCTCATAACAGGTACTGCCCCACTCAAGCAGGTGCTCCCTGTCAGCTACCAACTGAACATAGCTCTGCCTCAAAATCCTAATAGCCTCTCGAAGCGAATGAATCTCTGCTAGGGAAAGGTAGCTACCACTGTGCTCATCTGTCATAGGAACACCCCAACCATAAACAACCAACAACTTTAGGATAACATCATAATGGTCAAGAGATGAAGAAATATGTCTATCTCTCATCCTCAGCTGTTCGGATACAAAATGTCTCTGCATGCCCTGGTACCCCTGTACACTCTCAGTCTCACTGATCACACTGTGGTAGGATATTGTATCTACCGATCTCACCTCATGATCACTCTCCACATGTGCGCTAACAACCTCGCACATGTCCACCAAGGAGGTATCACTACTAGGTACCTCTACAAATACCTCATCTAAAGAATTGGAAGCCGCTGCTGTATCAAACTCCTGACACACCTCTGCCTCCTCATCCTCATCCGTGAGTCCTGTAAAAGAGGATCCTGGGACCCATCACCATCAGATGACAACTCTGAGTCAACACCCAATGTCTGGTATGAAAAACTAAACTCACTGCCGCACACATCATCTTCATACCCAACATCAGAGGTATCCACAACGCTAGTATCAACATTGCCTAACTGAGACCCCTCTGCTATCTTTGGTTCCATACATGACTCACTTTCATCATGTGAATCATCAACACAATGACATGAATCTACATCCCCAGACTCCTCTGTAACACTCCAATCATGAGTATCATCCCTGGGTAACTCCATGCTCACATCCCCATTAGAGGAAAAGACTGCTGTCTCCTGTACTGACCCAACACTGCGATTGCTGCCATAAAAATCAGAGCTGTCAGAGCTCATATCCTCCTCACAGTCCTCAAAGACAACATCGTCATCTAAGGAATCGGAATCCATAGTGGTAGCGTCAACATCCTCCTCGCTCACACTATCCACAGCATCATCAACAAGCTCACATACGGGACCGCTGTCCTGAAAATCAGACCCCGTATCACAAGTACTACTACCATCCGATGTAAGGCTGCCATCAATGGTAGTGAACATGTCATCAGCCTGTTCCGTATCACTAACTTTGGTAGGCTCAAGATGCTGAGACTCAGTACCACTATCTGCCAACAAGTCAGGCACATCCACATGTCCCTGTAAAAAATCTCCACCCTCAGGTGTGCAAATAGGACTAGTGGTTGATCTACTAAGTACAGGAACATCTCCACAATAATCAGCAGTTGCTGAAAATTCATCATAGAGATTTCTGGATGCCTCACCTGTAAAAATCTCATGTCTATCCTCTTGTCTTTTCTGTGAAGAGGATTTATTGAAAAAGGAAACCAAATATTTTGTTGCCTTATCGACAGTTGCCGGATTTGAAAGTTTTGCATTTAGTCTTTCCTGAGTTCGCCTCATTTTCTCCATTTCTTTCATCATGGCATTCGTCTGCTGTCTGAGATTAGACATACTGTCTAACTGGTTTCCATGTTTTCTAGGTTTCCTGTATCTGTCCATGTTTGCCTCTTAGGGTAAACTTAGTTATTTGCAGAACTGAATACATAGAACATGATAGTAATAAAGCAAAGGATAATTCTCTTATTCATTCATTCAAGTGATTACAATATGATATCTTCCGTGCATAACATGCTTCCTTACCCGAAGGTAGTACAAGGATATAAAGGACCGAAGGGACGCGACGGTTGGTTACCTTGCGCCAACTTCCCTAACCTCCGGTCACTAACTAGTTCCCAACCAACAACATTAATTACATAATACCCGACAACATCATCCCCCCCCAAAAAGACAAGTCGTCTCCGACGACTTAACAACAAAATAGAATACCGCCGAGTACAAATCATGAAAGAATGCAGCTAAGAAGAAGTAGAAGAGGGCATCCTTGGAGTGACGGCTGGGACGCAGAGGGGTTCAATTTCCGTCGTAACTGGTACACCTGTTGGGTGCGGATATCCAAATCTGCCTGGATCTGGGAGTTGGTCTCTACTGCTTCCTTGAGCATGAGAACAACCTCTTGGAGCTCTGTCTCTTTCTGCCGACTTGCCTCCTTGGCCTGAGTGCATGCCTCCATGGCCTCGGCCAACTGGGCCTCTACTATACCCTTACCAACTGCGGCTGCCTCCAACTGGGCTAAAAGTTGTGCATGCTCTGTCGCCTAGGCGGCCTGCTGAGTGGCTAATTGGGTAGCTAGCTCCTCCTGAGCTCGCTCCGCGGCTACCCTAGCCTGCTCTCGGACCTCCTCCGCCTGTCGTGCTGCTAACACCGTTCGCACTAGTCTTCTACTCTTATCCATCACAGCTGAAAGGGAATCCAAGTACACGTTTGGATCCTCACCCAACGCCTCATCAAGCTCACCCTTATTTGTGAGACTCGTGGCCTTGGCCCTTGGAGAGCCTCTGTCCTCCTCGGTCACCATGGCTTGTGTACTTGGCTCACCGTCTCCTTGTCGAGCGCTAGCCAGCTCCTCTCGATTCGACTGGATGTCCTCTCGCAGGGGGACTGAATGGTGGGCCCCCGAGTCACTGGAGCCAAACAGTGCTGTGCTAGGTAAGCACTAGCGCAACCCATCCTGCTGGAAGATTCCCTTGTGTGCATGGCCTTACCCACACTGCTACCACCTGAGTCCACCAGAAGGGAGGCGTCAAAAGTAACCACTGCCTCAGACCCAACGACCTCCAGCCGTACCTACGCTGACTCATCTGTACTATGCTCTCTAGGTCTCTCTACCTCCGTTAGCTCTGCTATTACGCCTTCGCCCACTAAGGCGGTATCTTGAATAAGGATGGGAGGAGTGCTCACACTATCCAATGTCTCTGTCTCCGGAGGTGCAACTATGGAAACTTCTGCCAATGTCTCTGTCTCAGGAGGTGCAACTATGGAAACTTTTGCCAATGTAACCACAGGTGGGGTCAACTGAATGGGGGCCCGAACCTGTCACAAATGCTGGTATAGCTGTAGCAGCCGTGCCCGAGGAAAACTCCACTCCACTAGAAGGCACGGGTCACGGAAACAATAGTGGTGTGGCTGAATTTACCTCATGAAGGCATACATCTGCTCAGCAAGTATGGCCCCCCAATCGTACATCCGGCCTCTGAGTAAGTTGTTCATGATGGTGACTTGCTGAAATGATATGTTGGAAGCCCGGCTGGATCCTGTAAGACGACTCTTCATTACGTCCATCAGACACCTCCAGTGACCTTCTCTGACGAAGGTCTTCTTGATTCCTCGGTGGTGTGAGGACTTCCTTAGGGAGTCCTTTTCTGCCAGTGTGAGATCATCTCGACAAACAAGCCTTATGTAAAAATCTTTATTTTCTACAGCCATTTTTTGTGGTTTCAGTTCTACCCTAACCCCTTTGGCTGGCAGCCCAAATACTCTCCGAAACTCTGCTGCCGTGAATGAAACCGTCACCAAATGGTTCAGGTAAGAAAGAGTACTCTGCTTAGAAAAGCTATCAAAAGACTATCATTGTCCGCAACGGGCCTTCAAAGTCTTTGATGCAGAAAATAGGCATTTGGATTACCCAATGTACTTGTGCCCTTGTGAGGTTATCTTTAACCAGCCGATTATCCGGAGTATCTGCACTCTCCGTCCATCATCGTAGGCATTCTATGTCGTTCAAACCCTCAAAGGCAATTGTTTGTGCTGTGACTGCGTGTCTCTGAGATCCCGCAACAATCATGGTTGGCTTCTGAGCTTTTAACTTCTTCGCTATGCTTGTGCCTGCAATCCTCATGCTAGAAGGTAGTGTATGCGCCTTTCTATCCATGCTCGGATTGCTACCTGTCTCTGCTTCTAACCTTTTCCTCCAAGTTCTTTTGCCTGCCGAGTCCATAACTGTTCCTTGTTTTGTCCTTATACGAAATAAATAACTACCTCTGAATCCCTAACTGCCAGACACGACACTTAGCTTGCTTCCTTTTCTTTGTTTTGTACGACAACAATAGCCTCCAAGTGTTTTGCTGGAGTTAATCCTTCCTTCTTTGTGTGCGGCCTGTGTCTGGAGGCACTACTTGTTGCTTCCGTACTGCTATACGAAATGCTTGCTTCTGTTCCGGAGACTTTCCTTCCTGTAACTCTTCTCTGGCTTCCTCCCGTCCGTACAGTTGTACCGTTCGTATGGCGTTTACCAAAAAACTTGTTTTCCTTTTTGTTTGAGCTCCTCCAGGCCGTACGGCTGTACGGGCTCATAGGACACAAATGTCTATTTTTTTCTTTGACCGTACGACCGTACGGTATTAATTGCCTTCCGTTTGCTTGTTTTTCACTTGTATGGTTGTGCGGACATGTTTTAATTGGCAAGTCTGTATGAGCGTACGACTTTTCCATTAGCGTGCGCTCTATTTTTTTCCTTGCGTGGGGTCCCGTGGGCCCGTACGACCTTCTGCCGTACGGTGGCGTTAGTCTTCAAGCTGTTTTCCGTACGGCCGTGCGGCATCGAGTCTTTTTCAATATTATATATTTTTTTAAATTTTACCGTACGGTCGTACGACATCAGGCCGTACGGTCTTTTTTTTTTTTTAAAAATAAAATAAAAAATTTAGTAAATACCTTACTAGCTGGCTTTGTCCGCGGGTGGGTCGTTGCGTTGTCCTCGCTCGTGATATGGCTTCAGTTTGGACCCATTTATTGTATCGGCGACTTCCTGACCATCAAGTGTCCATAATTTAATTGCCCCGTTGTCACCCACTTGCCGGACTCGGTATGGCCCCAACCACTTAACCTTAAACTTGTCGGGCTTAATTTCGTTCTTACCATTATATTTTAATACTAGTTGGCCCGGTGTGAACTGAACGCGTTTGAGGTGTTTATCATGCCAAGCTTTCCGACGGAGTTGCGCCACCTTAGTTGCCCATTGTGCCATCAATCGACGCTCATCTAGCTTGTTCAGGTTGTATAATCGTTCTCGGAGACTTTCCATATCCCCCAGCCTATTTTCCATGGCTATTCGCAAGCTTGCCACCATGAACTTGACGGGTACACCTGCCTCCTGTTCGTAAATCAACTGGAAGGGCGTCTGTCCTGTGGTGACCTTGTAGGTTGTTTGGTAAGCCCATAACACTGAGGGGAGCTTTTCTTCCCAGTCCTCCTGCTCTACCCCGCATGACTTATCAATTACCGAGACTATTATTTTGTTGGTGGCCTCGGCCTGCCCGTTGGCCCGAGGGTAATACAGACTAGATAGGGAGTGAAAGATTTTGAATTATGTTGTCAACAGTCGGATGACATGGTTGACGAAGTGACCTCCTCTGTCACTAGTTAACTGAATAGGGATTTTGTACTGTGTTATGATTTGCTCATAAATGAACTTGGCCGTGCTCAAGGCCGAGTTGTCCGGCAAGGCCCGTGCTTCGACCCACTTGGTCATGTATTCCGTGGCTACCACAATGTATCAGCATCTTCGAGCCCTACTTACCTTCAGGGGTCCAATGAAATCCAAGCCCCATCGTTCAAAGGGTTCCTGTGCTTGGGAGGGTTGCAAAGGAATGAAGTCTCGTTTTAATGGCTTCCCGGCCCTTTGACAGGTGTTGCATCCTATCACCCATTGTCGGGCATCGTTGTGTAGCATGGGCCACCACAATCCTGCCACACCTTCCATGCTGTTGTGTCGGGTCCCATGTGCCTGCCTGCTGGGCCTTCGTGTGCCTCTCGTAGCATGCTTTGAATCTCTTCCTCCAGAACACACCTTCGGAGTACTTGGTCCGGTCCCATTTTATACAGTAATCCATTTATAAGTTGAAATGTTCTACTTCTCAACACCAGTTTCCTTCGTTCGCCGGGCGACATCTCCCTCGGGAACTGTGATGTCGAGAGGTACTCGCCAATGCTGGTGTACCACGTCGGTAGGATCGCAATACGGAATAGGTGCGCATTCGGAAACTCATCATTCGCTCCGTCTGCGGGCTCTCCAGATTTGATTCTAGATAGTTGGTCCACAATCACGTGACTTTTGTCCGACCGTACTATAATGGTGAAGGTGAATTCCTGCAGCAACAGTAACCATCGACTCACCCGTCCTTGGATTATTGGTTTATTTACCAAGTACATTAATGCTTGGTGGTCTACGTAAAATGTGAAGGGGGTCGCGAGCGGGTAGTGTCTAAATTTCTGCACGGCATAGACCATGCCGAGGGCCTCTCTTTCTGTTGTACTATAATTCTTTTCTGCTTTTGAGAGTAACCTGCTGGCGAAGTAGACGGGGTGATCCAACCCATGGTTACTGACCTGAGCCAATGTCGCACCTATGGCATAGTTGGAAGCATCCACGTGCACGTGGAATTCTTTGTCCCAGTTTGGATAAGTCAAAATGGGTGTCCCCAACAGTCATTTTGTAATGTCCCCTTTTTAAATACAAATTTAATAAATTATAATATTAAAATATTATAATAATACAAATAAAATCGATATATAATTGAATAAGTTTTAATTAAAGATTTAAACTTACTATAAAAAGAAATATATTGTTAATTAAACTTATAATTGATTAATATAATTAATTAATAATATATTGTTAACCCATATATATCAATATTGTTAATCAATCCATACAATATTAATAATATCAATCTACATATGGTCAATCAATTAATTAATCATTATAATATTAATCAATAAATATTTAATATTAATAATATAATTCAACATATAGTCAAACAATAATATTCTTAGTCAACATAAATAACTAGTATCA
>MU227235.1:350217-367987 GCA_018584345.1 Thuja plicata | reverse complement strand
GTTGTTGCAGTCTCTGGCAAAATGACCCCATTGGCTGCACGCTCTACATTGGATCATTGGGCGTCCTTTTGCATCATACTGTATTCTGGTACGAGTGGAATTGTTATTGTTCCCTCGTCCACCCCGCTGGTTGCCTTGGTAGCCCCCCGAAGATCTGTTGTTGTTTGGTTCCGTGGTTCCCGATGTGGACGGCTGCTCTTGAGTGAAGAGCACTTGTTGGTTTCGTACCTTCAGATTGTATGGGCATTCCTTTGTGGAATGTCCCATGATTTGGCAGATGTCACAGAATGCCTTTTTGGGATAGGTACCCTTTGTGTGGCCACTTTCCTTACATTCAGTACACCACAGTTCGTCGTCTTTGTTGGTACCCCTTTTCATTGTCTTAAATTCTTTTAGCATTCTCTCCATATCTTTTTGGAGTGCTGTGACCTTCTTCTTTGGTCCCTCATCACTGCTACTTCCCTTGTCCGAAGTGTCGTCGTCCGACGAAGAGGATTTACTTTTCTTCTTTTTCGATGTCTTCTCACTTTCCAGGTCCATAGCCGGGTTATATGCGTCGTCATATGGCGTCAAGGTTACTATCTTCATTTTTCTCCGTAGTTTGGAATTCAAGCCCTCAACAAACCATCTCTTTTTTAGGCCATCTGTTGGCTGGCTCTCCATTTTCCCGACTAACTCCTTTAGTCGGCGACCGTAGGCTCGTATCGTTTCCTTCTTGCCTTGCTTCGTGCCATAGATTTCAGAGACTATTTCGTTATCGTCCCTTAGGAGCCGAAACTCCTTCTTGAATTCCTTCTCAAGTTGGTCCCATGTTGCCACCTTCGTTTTGTCGATGTCGGAGTACCAATTAATGGTCCCATGGTACCCCATGTTGCCACTTTCCTTACATTTAGTACACCACAGTTCGTTGACTTTGCTGGTACCCCCTTTCATTGTCTTAAATTCTTTTAGCATTCTCTCCATATCTTTTTGGAGTGTTGTGACCTTCTTCTTTGGTCCCTCGTCATTGTTACTTCCGTCGTCCGAAGTGTCATCATCCAACGAAGAGGATTTACTTTTTTTCTTTTTCGATGTCTTCTCCTCACTTTCCAGGTCCATAGCCGGGTTATATGCGTCGTCATACGACGTCGGGGGTACTATCTTCATTTTTCTCCATAGTTTGGAATTCAAGCCCTTGACAAACCATCTCTTTTTTAGGCCATCTACTGGCTGGCTCTCCATTTTCCCGACTAACTCCTTCAGTCGGCGATTGTAGGCTCGTATCGTTTCCTTCTTGCCTTGCTTTGTGCCATAGATTTCAAAGACTATTTCGTTATCGTCCCTCAGGAGCTGGGACTCCTTCTCGAATTCCTTCTCAAGTTGGTCCCATGTTGCCACCTTCGTTTTGTCGATGTCGGAGTACCAATCAATGGCAACTCCTCTCAATGTGGCGGGAAACTGCTTCACCCACTCATCCTGGTCAGTGAACCCGTTGGCTGACCAGATGGTTTCACAGGTACGACAATGCCGTACTGGATCGTCCTTACTGTCGCCATGAAATTTAGGTAATTTCTCCTTGTCCGTCGCCATAGGTGGATTGGCTGGTTGCTGTGTCCGCGGTGGATTTTGTGCCCCGGCACCGCCTGTGCCAAAACTCGTACCCGCACCCGCTTGGTTAGTGTTTTTGGTATTGACCAATGGCACTTGCCCTTGTGCTTGTGTAAGTGTAATTGATTGTACCATACTATGTGGAGTTGTTGGCTCAAACGAAAGGTTCACCTGTGCGTCAATAGCACCTTCGGCCGTACCGTCTCCTCCTTGAGTTTGGTTCCCCGCACCAGGTGTACGGGTCAGACTCTTGAATTGATCTCTTTCTTCCTGAAGTAAGGCTTTTCTCTGCCGTGTTTCTTCAAGCAGCTCCTCCCTACTTTGCTCTCTCCGATGCTCGGGCGAAGTGAACGGCTCCTCGTTGGCCTGTGCACCTTCTGTACCACTTCCGAGGTCCCCTTTGGGCAACCCTTCGGCAGGTTGGTCTTGGGCAAGTTGCCTCAGCCTCCGTTGGCGTTCGATTTGATGTGTGAAGATTAAAGCCTTCTGTGCGGCCTCACATTTATTCTCCGGTACCTTTTTATTCTTATCCTTATTTAAAAGATTGGGCATCAAAAACTACAGACAAAACATTGCTTTTAAAGAACACTTAGTTTATTGATTCATGTCGGTTTACAACATTGTCAATTGAGTGACTTCGCATTACAATTGTTTATTTTTGTGTTCTTTTCTTCCCTTCAGCTGGTCCTCACATCTCAGAGTCCCCTACGGTTGCCATCGCCTTCCTCCTGGCGACGAAGGTGTTCACGTGCTTCGTACGCGCAGAGGATTTCTTGACGGCGTTCCTCTCGGGCAATCTCCTCCAGGCGAGCGCATTGTGCAAGCGATACTTGTGCCAACAGGCGTGGCAGGTGATTTAGCAATCGGTTGGCTGCAGGATTAGCCTCAATCACAGACCACACTGCACTTGTTGGAACTTCCCCTTCGTAGGCCTCCCGACGGACGTAGATTTCTATTGCCGCCTGAAACAGGATTCTAAATTCCCTTGTCTGATTGTCTTCCCCTTCGTAAAGTTCTGTACACGCATCGTCCGCTTCCCTATTAATTTCATCAACAGATAGACCCATCGTGTCCGTACGCTATCCAGTTCTCGTCTTCCCGAGCCCGTCTAGGCAGCGGCGACAAATGTTTGCCTCTCAGGGTAAACTTAGTTATTTGCAGAACTGAATACACAAAACATGATAGTAATAAAGCAAAGGATAATTCTCTTATTCATTCATTCAAGTGATTACAATATGATATCTTCCGTGCATAACATGCTTCCTTACCCGAAGGTAGTACAAGGATATGAAGGACCAAAGGGACGCGACAGTTGGTAACCGTGCGCCAACTTCCCTAACCTCCGGTCACTAACTAGTTCCCAACCAACAACATTAATTACATAATACCCGACAACAGTCCATGACTGAAATAATAACAAGAGTGCTAATCACTCAAATCCAACAAATGAGCTCAATGAATTCCACCCCAATAGGATGGCAGGAAATCGCTTTGATACCACTGTAAAGAGCCTGATTGGCTCTATCACTGAATTTACTTACAAAAGATATATTTGTTTTGAAATTGTGATATGATATGAATTTTACTTGGTATTTTCAAATTGTTTGCTAGGTAAGAAACAAGAACATTGCAAATATTCACTAACAACTTGATCACATTCACTTTTATGAAATAATTACATTTACAAGCACAATCAAATAACTTGGCAAGAAGTATTCACAGGAAATTTGTCATTGAAGTTGAAGTGATCAATCTCAGAAGCAACTGAAAGTATCAGCAATTTTCCTCACGCCAAGCTCTCTTTGCTACTATCCACCAGCTGAAATTGTTGAACATCTTCTGCTAGGTAAACCGAATACCATTTAATCCACCCGCAATTTATTACCAGCTAATGGCAGGCAATAGTTGATCACCCACGCCTTATATATACTGGCCACGACTCATAGAAGAGGTGGCGGCTGTAAAGAGCCGGAGTTGGCTCTTATTGAATTTTAACTTTAATTAACAATTTAACAAGTAGAACTTCCTCTTTTATTTATTGAATTTGTCCATACATACATTCAGTTTGTTTTCAAGTCAATAATGAAGCAGTCTGGACACATATGCAAGCTATTTCTTATTTAAATAATGCCAAAATTAAGCTGAAAGTAAAGAACCTGATATAGGTTGCCTGTGGGTGGGCTTCGAATGGCAACTATACTTGTTCTACGCAGCTGCACTGACTTGGTAGCTGTTGCCAACAGCTAACGTGCCTGCTGTTGTGTATTGGAGACCAGCAGTCTTCACGCGGCCTTGACTCAGTTACCCGCGGCCTGCAACTACTCCCCCGTGGTTTCTTATTCTTCCACAGCTATCAACAGCCCCTACGTGGCTGTCCCTACTGACTCCACCGCCACCACAGTACCAGCGTGGCTTTTCCCAATGTCACGCTGATGTTTAACACCTCCAATGTGCTAATTCGTGCCCACATCTGCCACTATCTTCCTTACGCGCGGCCTGTACACCACACGCTAGCAGACTGCAACAAGGCGGACTGCTACTAGCAACGCCTCCTGCTGATAATGTGACCCCAACAGTCACATTCATAAACTCCTCAGGCAAATTGGATTTCAGAAACCAATTTGCACAATTCCAGTAAAAATCGCACCCTCAGTGTGCTTTTTATTAACTATGAAATTCACCTCCAGCTACAGTTGAACAGTCAGGAGTAGTTTCAATTGATTATAAGCCAGCAATCAATTGATTTATTAATTCAAGGAAGAATCAGTCTTCCGGAATTAATTTGACCCTCTTAAATCAGCAAGGGCTCAGAAAAGAGAACAATTCTCAAAGACCAAGGGTTTTTATAAAATATAATCGATATCTCAACTCCACAATAAGCCTGAATATATAACTCCTTGGATGCAAGAGTTTCTAAAGCCAATTCCCAGTTATCCAGTCTTCAAAACGTCAACTTCTAAAAGTATTATAATAATAAGTTATTAATATTATAATACTATAATCCATTTATTAATTAATAACATATCGTTATTAATTAATATTAATTATGCCTCTGATGACGAATTCTGCATCCACTGTAAGAATAACTGATCAACCTGGTCTTCAACTGCACTGCTAGAAATAGTAACTGGCCAACAACTGACTTACTATAAATAGTAAGTCTAAAAATAGAAAGTCTAGAAATAGAATCTGAACGCCGAGACCCTCAAAACAAACTGTCAACTCACGAGGGTCGCGTTGGTGAGCTAACCACATTCAGGTTCCTAGAACCTTCTAATTCGGGGACATCACAGCGGCTGCTTTGAAAGGGACTCCCACGCTGAATCAGAACACTTGTAACCCTCCAAAACATCTCCCAATTCACTGTTGCTGTAGCAATTAATAAACATTCTAATTCCTTCACCTTAATACAATCACTCGACTTCTAGTGTTTAGCCTCAAAGCACATGCAATTTACCAGTATCAACCGCTGATTCAAAGTGCAGATAAACATGCAAGAAAAACTACGTTTCCTGATTGGATGAATTCGTTCAAACCCTTGGTTTCCTTCACCACTTCCCCAAATCGAAAATTGTCATAGAATAATTGAATGCCTTTAATGTTCACCGAAATGCATTTATAAACTCTCCAAGAAAATCGAGCTTGAAGCTTCTCCTACACACTTAAATAATATCTTTGGATGCAAGGTGTAAACTTTGAATATTAATATTCAATTATTATGATTTATCCCTCCTTACATTGGCGCCAAAGTGAAACTTTATTAAATAAACATTTAATAACTTGGCAATTAATAGTAAGCTCATTTAATTATTAATTATCACTTAATTAATAATCATTGATTAACAAATAGCTTATTATTTCCTCCGGATGAATGACTCAATGCAGTTACTCATTGCCTGAGCCTGACGCCATAATGCCCTGCCACAAATAACACTGACCAATAATAGACCTACTATAAATAGTAAGTCCCTCAAACTAGAAGCTCTGCAAATGTTTCCGCAACTTGAACTGATACCATTGCTCTGGCACCCTGCTAAAAGTAGAAACTAGGATGATCCCAAAATAAACACTTACTATAAATAGTAAGTGTGTCAATCTGACTCAAACGAAGAGCAATCCCAGCATTACAGACCTCCAAAGTGGAAACTGACCTCTGACTCTGCCAACGGCCCCCTCTATTTAGCCTACGAGGGTCACAAATATAGGCTAATCCCTCAAACTCCAAAGCGCATAAAAACAGGGACAATTACAAGAGCCCCAAATATCTTTTCTTTAAGGTTTTTGGAGTGCTAGCAGGAAAAGGATGACTGTTCTCATTGACAGTGGGACCACCCACAATTTTATCAATGAAGGTTTCGTGATGAGGAGAGGATTGAAGGAAGAAAATTTGAAGGCTTTAATGTAGCAGGATTGATGAATCCACCATTATATGCAACCGAGTAATTGGGCACCTCAACCACAAGGTATACAATGACTTTTACGTGATTGGCTTGGAAATATTGATATGGTTTTGGGAGCACATTGGTTGCGTTCTCTGGGGGAGTACTAGCAAAACTACCAAACTATGGAGCTTAATTTATAGCAAAGGGAGAGAAGATTGTCTTAGAGGGATCTCAAATGGAGCTCCACGAGTGGTGAAAACAAAGAGGATGGTGAAAATCTTCCACAGAGGCCAAGTAGCGTGGGCAGCCAATTACTTGATTCTTCCCACGAAGTTTCCATTAGGAAAGAAAGGTACGCATCATGTTTATATTCAAATTTTTCTTGACAAGTATTGTGTACTTTTTAGTGACATGCCTCCAGGACAACCATTAGATAGAGGGTTTCAACATGCTATACAATTAGAAAAAGGGGCTTAACCTCTTATCACTAGCATCCAAAGGTATACATATGAGATAGAGAAAGCTATCAAAGAACTTCTTGATATTGGATTCATAAGACCTAGCTTTAGTCCCTTTGCATCTTCAGTATTTCTTGTGAAGAAAGATAACAATATGAGAATGTCTATTGAATATATAGCATTGAACAAGAAGACCATCACAAATAGATATCCTATTCCAAGGAAAGATGAGGTCATAGATGAATTGCATGGAGATATGTACTCCAAAATTGATCTGAGATTAGGATATCATCAAATCTGTACAAGGGACAAAGATGTTGAGAAGACAACCTTCTTACGCCATTATGTACATTTTGAGTTTCTGGTCATGCCTTTCAATCTAATTAATGCCCCAACTATATTTCAATCATGCATGAGTCACGTATTCAATAAGTAGCTTAGAGAATTTGTTCTAGTTTACTTTGATGACATATTTATCCACAACAAGACTTGGAAGGAACATTTGGAACACCTAGACACAGTTTGGGCATCTTGGAGCAGCAATATAAGTAGCTTAGAGAATTTGTTCTAGTTTACTTTGATGACATATTTATCCACAACAAGACTTGGAAGGAACATTTGGAACACCTAGACACAGTTTGGGCATCTTGGAGCAGCAATCCTTCTATGCTAAGTTGTCCAAACATGAGTTTGGATTATTTGAGGTTCTATTCTTAGGTCATGTCATAAGTTCCAAGGATGTTCAAGTAGATCAACAAAAGATTTAAGCGATCCTAGCCTCCACCTACCATGTAACTCAATTGAAAGGGTTTTTTAGATTATGTTGTTATTATAGGAGATTTGTGAAAGGTTTCTCTCAATTGGCTGCACCTTGAACTGATTTGACAAAGAAGGGCAGCTTTGGATGGTTTGAAAATGCTCAAAAGACTCTTGACAAGTTGGAGGTTGTAATGAGTTCATGCCTTGTACTTGCCATTCCTGATTTTTCATTGCCATTTGTTATTGAATGTGATGCTTTTGGAGAACGCATTGGGGATTTATCCTAAGTCAAAGAGGGCATCCAAAACCTTTAGAGATTAGGAAATTGAGCAGTTTAAAAAAGGGATATTCCTTTTATGATAAGGAGACGTTGTCCATCGCACATGCATTGGAGAAGTTCAAAGAGTAATTAGTTTGTGGAAAATAAATTGTGAAGATTCATCATAATAGTTTGAAGTTCTTGGATCAAAAAATTTGAGTGATCACCAACAAAAATGGGTAAGCAAGTAGCGAGCTTATGATTTCCAAATTGAGTACATGAAGGGTAAGAGGAATGTGGTAGCTGATGCACTATCTAGGAGACTACTCTATGCTCATTACTACTCTTTCTGCTGATTGGAGGGTTTCTAGTATTGTTGAGTATGCTAAGTATAGATTTTTTGCTGACATCATTGATGAGGTTCTGAAAGATGACAAGTACGTTGTGAGGGAAGGGCTAATCCTCAACAAAAAGAGATTCTTCTTGGTGCTTGAGTCTGCGATTAGGGAAAATGTTTTGAGAGCCTGATACTCCAACAACATGATATCAAGGGTATTATAAGACATACAGGCTGATTTATGACAAATTTTCATGGAAAGTATTGAAGAAGGATGCTCATAAGCATATTACAGAATGTATAATTTGCCAATAGAACAAAGGAGAACAACTTTTTCCAACATGTGTGCTTCAACCACTACCAATTCTGAAGTAGAAATGGGAGAGCTTATCCATAGACTTTGTCACAGGTTTACCCAAGGTACAACATAGAGATAGCATTTATGTTGTGGTTGATAGATTGATGAAGTATGCACATTTTATTGCCATTGCTTCATATTTCAAGGCACCTCAAGCGGTGGCCTTTTTCTTCAAGGAGATATTTAGCTTACATGGCTTGCCCAAGAGCATTGTTAGTGACAGGGATAGCAGATTTCTCAATTACTTTTGGCAAGATTTATTGCACTCGATAGGAACAAAGCTCATATTGAGTGCTAGCTACCATCCCCAATTTGATGAACAAACAAAGATAGTGAATAAATTGATTGACAAGAACCTAAGAAACTATGTTTGAGACCAACAAACGACATGGATTAGATGGTTGCACTTACGTGAATATTGCTACACCACCTTACACTATATTCCATTGGTAAGGCTAGTTATGGTTGCAATACACTATCTTTTACTTGATTTATTGCTTTCATATAGCAGGGTACCAATAGTAGGTGATTTGATGGGATGCAGTCAAGAGATTTTGAGGGACTGTAATGGCCCCTTTTTAGCTCACCATGGTTGGTGGTTTGGATTAGCCTATCAGTGACCCTCGTAGGCTAGTTAGAGTGATAGAGGGCCTCAATTGGCAAAGCCGGAGGCCAATTCCCACTCTAGAGGTTAGGGATGTTCAAGATTGCTCTTCGTTGTAATCAGATTGACACAATTACTATTTATAGTAAGTGTCTATTTTGGGAAAAGTTAGGGTTTCTATCTTTAGCAGGCACCTGGACAGTTTGGTAGTAGTATGAAGTTGTGGTGACATTGATAGAGCTTTTATTATGAGACTTACTATTTATAGTAAGTCAGTTATGCCATGTTGCTATTTTTGGCGGTGCACCTAGCCTTGGTGTTAGCAGAGTTCTTCAATTGATTGATTGGAATAAATCTATTGGCTCAAGATTAAGGCTTTGATTATTAATAAAGTATCCGTTCATTAATAAAGCATACTCTATTAATAATTAATTATAAAAGAGCTTTTATAAAGTTATAAGTGTAAGAGGGGCCAAAGTCATAAATAAAGTGCATCATTTATATTATTTGACTTGGCGCCTAAGACCAAGGCATTTATTAATGAATTCATAAGTCAACCTTGCATTTAAAAAGCAAATATATTAATTCATTAACGAGTCTTGTTGGAAAAGCTACTTGGTTCGAACCTTTATGAGGAATTATAAAAAGTCATTTGAGAGAAATGGAACCTCATTGTGAATTTGTTGATTTTGTTTGTATTTGGTGAAGACTCTAAGAAACTTTCAAGGGTTTTTGAATTGACTTGGCAATTGAGAATTCTACAGGCTCTCAGCACTTTGAGTTAGTGAAATACCTAGTGAGATTGTGCACAGGCGTTGGTCTTACTCAGAGGCCAAGATTGAACCGATTGATTGCATATTTTGGTGATTTGAAGCTCCATTTTATTTTGCTATTGATTGCAATGGCAGAGGGCTTCATTGTATGCAGTTCGCAGCTAGTTAGGAGAGCTGCATTTGGATTTAGAGGCAGCGGCTGAATATATAAGAGCCACGTGAGGGCTGAAAGAGTGACGTTAGGGGTTTTAGAAGGCATGTTTTGCATGTTGGGTGCCTTAGCAACAAATTTCACGCCTTGGCGTCAAGTTTCAGGTGTTTTCCAATGAGCTGCGATTCAGTTTTGATGATCATAATTGTCTGCGTTCAGACTCCAGGTTTCAGCGTTTGGCTTCAATTAATTCTAGCTGCATTTAATGTTCAATGTAGTACTCTCATTTGGTGATTAATAGTTAAAGGTCGTTTGGTGTATCCTTGCTTATATATTTTGTTAATTCAAGTATTGTAATTTTGTATTTCAATATTGTCAAAAAAACCAAAAAAAAACATGAACTCTGGAAAAACTCAAAGAAACTATTAAATTGCAAGAAAAGACCCATCCAATCTGCAGTACTAACCCTGTCACCACTTGGATCCCAGTATAAACGAAACTCACATCCATCCAACATAAGGAGGTAAGAATATCTGGAATCATCTATTATACCAAATCTCCCTACACTCTATAAATCCCCCATGAGTGTGAAATCCAACTGTACTGTGGAGATAAGAATTCCCGAGGGTGCCTGAGTCACCACCACGATATCCATCCTCCGCTAAACTGCCGTGGATGTACTGATTCTGCAAGTAGTCTCCCACCAACTTGCAGCTACTAACTCCATCAACTAAAGATGGCGTATACCCATCCCATAAAGGATGGTATAATCCTGGAGCCAATCCACATCGACGCATAACCAACTCCTCTACATGCGGATCAAAATAAAAATGATGAGCACTCCTCATTGTGTAGTTACGATAAAAGGCTCCAATCTCTGTCAAAGGCTCATCACTAACAACTCGAGAATCAGAAGAAGGCTCCAATCTCTGACCCCGAACAACTGATTGGGTAGATGCTCTGCCAAGCCTCTCCGCATACTCAATAGCATACTCTCTATCATGAAACAAGTGGAGGTATTTTGATTTAAATGCCTCCAACGCTCTCTAGATGAACCTCAAATCACGAATATGTATACCAGCCTCGACCCCATACTGTCTCTCCTCAAATTCTTCTCTCCAAAGTAGGTACTCAACATACTTATGCGTGCAGTCGAAGCACGATAAGGTTGAATCAACCTTCTCTCTAGAAACCCTCAACTAATCCCTCCATCTCTATGGCTCAACAATCTGTCGAACAGAATCAACTGGATGGGATGAAATAACAAGATTGTTTCCAGATGGAGGAAACAACCGAACATGAGAGTCAATCTCCCAACCAGATAATACTCTGCATATATCTCATGAAGACGATGGAGTAGTGTTATGAACTGTCACACAACTCACTGACGAATCCACCTCTACATCACAAGAACTCCCAATGACCTTCCCTACATCATCTGTCAATGTGTTGACAACTAGAGAACCTGACACAACCAAAGGCTCTGGGCAACTCTCTACCAAGGTACTCATCCCATCTAAGTCCATTGCACCTAAATACGTGATGGCTCATATGATAAAGTGGAAGCTGCTACTATATCAGTCTCCTCACACGCTCCCACTTCTCATGCAACTGTAAGTCCCTGCAAATCGTGATCCTGGGACCTATCACCAACCAATAAATTCTCTGATTTATTTCCTAAGGCCTGATATGACAAATCAGACTCACTACAACATGAGTCATCCTCAAAGATAACATCAGAAGTACCCAAATTAGGAGTACCAAAATCATCTACATGTGAAATCTCTGTTGTTTCAGGCTGATGCAAACACAACTCACTGCTGTCATGAAAATCAGAATTGTTATAGCTCGTATTTTCCAGGCAATCTTCATATTTGATACTCCCATCTTGTGTGTCAACACTCAAGGGGACACCCATAACATCCTCCGCACTTGCCCTGACATCAACACCATCATCATGCTCAAGCAAGGGACTGCTGTCATAAAAATCAGAACTTTTATTGTTATTTGAATAAGTGTTTGCTTCCTTTTTCTTTTGTGATGTAGACCCCTTAAAAAAAGACGTCATATACCGTGCTAGACTGTCTATGGTTGCCGGGTTTGAAAGCAATTCATCCATCTTTTTTTGATCCTGTTTAATCTTTTCCAAGTTTTTCATTAAGTCGTTGAACTGGTTTCCCTGTTTAATTAATCTCTTGAATTTTTCTATAACTGTAACAACTGCAAGAGTGTTGGTCACTCAAAATAAATGTGTGAGCTCAATGATTTCCACCCAAACAAGATGGCACGAAACCGCTTTGATACTTCTGTAAGAACCCTCTCCAAGTAGATTCTTGTAAATACAACTTTTCTGCCTTGTTTGTGTTTGTTTTAATGAATGAATGTGGTATATTTGCAATGTTTGATATGACAATATAATGCAGCAAAATAGAAGATATTGCAATAATTATTTCAACTCAAAAACTGGACATTGCATAGGGAACATACAATTGAAATTTCCAGATTTTTTCATCAGCTTAGATATTCAGTATTTCCACAAAATATCGACAACCCAGTTCATAAAATATCCCCTATTATCTAAATTAACAATACCCAGAAAATTTAGGAGTTACTCATGAACTTACAGGTATGATATAACTTGAAACCCTTGAATAAACTTCACAAATCTGCTCATAAATGCTTGAAACCTGATTAATAATGGCTGCCAATTCCTTCTATCACTACAAATTGTTCTGGTAAATAATGAAGCATTCAAACCCTTAATTCTGCAACAATAAATTCATTCTTGGCCTCTGGATAAAGCCAACGTCTGGCATAATTCGTTGGGTGATTCACCAATTCACTATGCTGAAAAACTTAGAAGAATTCACAATTCATCAAGCTTGAAATCTGAAACCCTTGTTTCAATTTCTTCTCCATACAAACAAAAGCAAATGCACAAGTCATAGAATCCATTTTGATTTCTCTCCAAGACTCTTTTATAATATTTCACCATGAATCTTCATTAGCAAGGCTCTTTAATGATTTAGATATTTGCTTTTATAATAATGAGTTGACTTTAAAATATATCATTAATAAGCACACTTTTAATCAATGAGTATTAATTACTCATTACCCTCAACATGACCCCCACTTTATTATAAAGTCAATTTATAACTTTATAATTTAACTTAAATAATTAACATCATTAAAGGCCATTAAAAAATTAATATCTCATTATTTTGACGAACCGTCCAAACCAGAGAGTCAACCACTGCATCCTTGGTCCATATGACTGCCTTACTAAAATAGAAAGGGCCCTTCTCGATCAACCTCTGACTTACTATAAATAGTAAGTATATGAAACTGAGCCCAAACAGAGTCCAATCTTGAGCCAAGCGAAGACCAAATTGGAACACAGTAAATTTTGGAGAAGACAAGAACCTCTATTAATCAAGCCTCTGCCTCAGAAGACCCTCTATCGACAATAATTAGCCTACGAGGGACACAATAATAGGCTAATCCCTCAAAATCTGATGCTCATGAAAATGGGGACATTACATCATGCACTTATATGGGTGATTTTGTAAAACAATATTTTGTCATTTTTCCATGGTTGTTTCTGTTATGTGTCTCTTTATTGCTTTTATGATTGTATCCTGTTCATACTCTATTTGCAGTTTCCTGACTGGTCCTTCTGACAAAGATTCAGAATTTCGATGTTAAGAGCAGTACATTTTCATGAAAAAAATCGTCTTTTTTATTTGAGTACTTCATTCAACTCCTTAGTTGAGATATTATTTCTCTCTTCAAATTGTTTTTTGTATGATTAACGAGAATTTTATATGAATCCCACAACCTTCAGACGTAAACAGGCACGTAGTCCCAGGGTGTGGATTTATATGGTCTGTTCATGTGCTTTGGGACTTACATTACGTGAGCTGTGTGTGCTTGTGCCGAGCAGTTGTCACATTAATTTGAAACTAGGTCTTCATTGTGGGAAAACTCAGCCTTTACCAGTCACATTTACTGGTCTCTCTGTTATTAAGAATGTTTTATTCTATAAATGAAAATTATAGTTTTACTCTCTACTTAACTAATTGAATAATTTTTCTTTCAGGTATAGGTGCAAGGGAGAAATCCTGTAACAAAGGTACAATTTCACAAGCAATTTGCTGCTCCTTCTACAACCATCAAAGCATTGGTATAAGAGGAATTTCGTTTAGTCCAAAACGACGAGTTCTTGGAAAACGAGTCTTGGTGGAAGCAGTGGTTAGTTCACATTTTCATAGTGTTCATATTGTGCTCAAAATTTTAGATTTTCTCATTAATTTTAACTTTTAAGGTCAGGATGCCATCCTTGCTAATCTACAAAGAAAAGTTCCAAACTTTTATTCTTTACATAGCTTTACATTCTTTTCTTCAATGATATATGTTTTCTTTATATAATATTTTCTTCCCATTTTTTCTCAGTTAGAGGTTTGTAAATGCAAGTCCTATTTAAATCCGAGAGCCTACATCTTTTTCTGTGTCCAAACAACTTGATGTTTTGAACACGATTTATGGTAGTTCAATTGTCAGAATTCGAATTTATGAAGAGCCATGCTTGTGTTTTGAGCTAAATTCTCGTGTATTCTGTTATCCCTGTTTATGCAAAGTTCTTTCCAACACCTCCAAATATATGATGTTGCAAAATTTTATACAACCTTCATCAAAGAGTTGCATTAATTTCTAGTTTTCATTAGATCAAGTTCTTCACTATTCTATTTATATTTTGTCACCTTTTTGTGTTAGTGTGAAAGTTGCATAGTTTTTGTGTATCATGTGTTTTCCTTTCTTAGGGACAAAATGATATTTTGAAAACTCCTTGGGTTGTGTGTTGTTAGCCCTACCAGTGTTTATATTTGATATTTTCTCCATTGTTGGTGTCTTTGAACATATTTTGTGATGGCTCTAGGTTTCCCTCATTTCATTACATCATTTTAGGCCTTTTTAAATGCATCAGATGCTTATGTTGTCTACTTTGAGCGTTGCACCTTTTTCGAATTGTTTTACCCATTTTCCCCACTTGTGGATTTCAAATTTAAAAATGATTTATAACCACTCTTTCAAATTATAATTGATTTGATTTGTTCAAAAAGTTCATTTCTTCTCACGAGTGTTGTATTGTATTGCTAATATAAAGAACATAAATGCAGTATAGCAGAATTTATGCTTGTGTTCTTATAGTATATCCTTTTTGTTGGCTAAAACTAAAAGAAACAGAAAATAAATCTGGATTTTTTTTGAGAATGATTCCCTCATTTTTATTAACTTCAATTTAAAAGAGGTTTTCTTTGTGAAAGGATCAAGAGGATCATATATTCGAAATAAGACAGTGATCAAATAACATTGAAGTACCAGCCTGGCAGCCTTATAACAGGTCGTAGATAAAAATCTAATTTTTGAGGAAAGCCCATAGCAGGAAAGTACTTGGCTTGAAGTTGTGATTATGTTTGAAATAAGTAAACCTTTCAAAGCTAAAAAATAAACTGTAAAAACTAGATTATCGTAAAGCTACATACTAAAAGCAAGCCATTCAAGTCATAACTCCTTGCAGCATTGGAATTTATATCAGAAAATACCATTAACATTATCTAGGAAATAGAGCAGTTGGTCTAACATTGTTGGAACTCATCTCCCTGTTTCATTTTGATTTCCACAATTGGTTTCTCCCCAACATCAGTTTCCAAGCAAGGACCTTCACCATGAACTTTGTCTTCAAGGGGTTATTGATCAGATGGAGATGAAGGTTTGAAGAGTTTCCACATCACAAGGTCTGCAGCTGCAGATATCATTAGCACAAAAAAAGACTTGTCCAGTAGAAGTGGCAATATCCATATGGCAAACGTTCAACTTTCAAGATTAGCAGCAAATAGTAATACTATAGGCTTTGATTCCTGCATGGGCACCTTGTCATTACTTGAAACCCTGGAATTTAAGGCATTAATCTGCTCATGTTGGGGGAGCAAGATATTCCTAAGTTCACAACTTCTTTTTCATATTGCTGAAGAAAAACAGTAGCGGATGGGCAGCAAAATTAGAACAATAGAAGAAGAGCCGAGAGTAATTCCTGGAGGTTTGAACATGCCAGAGGTGATGCGCTCCTTCAATGCCGAAAAATCTCTTTCAGCCTGTCACAAATAGTCCTTAACATTAGGTGCTTTGGTTCACCCATTTATCGACACTTGATTGAACTGGGTAATGGCAATGGCAGTGACATTTTTATAAACAGACTGCCTATATCTAGTGTTCATGGGGTCATTGAGAATAGGAACGGGAAAGGGGATGCTTCAGAGCAATGTGATGCTTAGAATCGTGACAGTTTCAAATCTTCCATGTTTTTAATGATTTTGCTTCCAACAGTAAAGGGGAAAAAGTGATTGTTTTCAACTTTTCAAGCCATTTCTTGAATTAACTTTAGGATTAAGCTTGCTTTTTAATCGCATTTAGCAATAGAGTCCCTACCAAATTGTTTAGCTGCTTTAGGTTTTTTGGATTGTTTACAGGTTGGGCAATTGGCAGATTGAGTAGAGTTCTTGCTAGCCATGGAATAACAGGGAAACAAAGAGCAGTTAACCCAGATAAAAGAAAAGAGTGGAGTGGAGGAGCATTCCCGTCTAATAATAAGCTAAAGCAGAAAAACCAGAACTCAACCACCCTCTTCTCTTGCAGTCTCAACTTTCATTTACTTCAAAGGATGATACATACAATTTGTCTCTGTCTGTTTTCTCACTATGCACAAAAGAAACACCCACTTTTCAAATTTGCTACCAAGATAAAGAACTGGTCAACATGAGGAAAGGCAGAGAGATTATATTGCAAAGGAAAATTAGAAGAAAAAATATCCAGGAAACACTTTCCCGGTTCACATGTTTCAACTGAAAGTCTCTCCCTAAATGAAAAGATAGGGAATCCATGATGTAAAGGTGATGTGCATCAGTGGGAGGAAAAATGTGGGAGAAATGATGGGACATAGCATCCATTATCTGATCATCATGGAAATGATCCCAGGGTCTTTAATATATCAACTTATTTTATCATTTATAGTAGCCAAAAAGCTTGTTGCAACCCAAATGCATGGGAGGTCCATTTTCCGTACCTTTCCTATCCCTAGTTGAGGGTTATAGTCTAAGCCAATATTTCTTCAACCTTATTGGCCTCTAAAACTGTAGAAAATATGATACTTGCTGGCTTTTCAAGTACTGATGAATGCCATTGAGCACTTGCTTCCCAATTCTTGAGTGATTACTAGAAACTATAGGGTTTCACTTGGATAAAAGAATCTGTTTAAATGATCAATTTGAGGGTCAATGAGAACAGTGCAAGACGAAAACCAGTGACATAGCATGCACCTCGTTGGTAGTGAAGCCAAGTTCCCAACAGAAGCACAAAATTGAGCCTCCTTAAGAATTCCAATTTAATCTTCTAGCACCCACAACAATAGCGTTTTCATTGGAGGCGCCACAAGAATTTGATTTTACATGAGAATTTGATTTTATCCAAGAAGGTTTTTGAGGGACCATGACACATTTCTAACTTCTATTTCAAAATCCTCTTGATTTGGGAAGGGAGAACAATGGAGACCTACCTTACTCAAAATTATTTGTCCAAATTAGAAACACCACAAATTGAAGGGGAACCTGTTGATGTCAGTTTTGTACCACTACATAACATATAGGAATTGAACACTTGATACAGGATATCAAACACTCAACCCTCTCTTGAAAAGTAATTACTCAAGAAGGACATGAGAAAAAACTCCAAGGTTCCTTACACCTGTGGATCCTAACTCAGTTATATTGATGTGATTTGCTGGTTAATCACGTAGGCGGGCTTACGTTGTTCATTCAAGGATATTAGATTCTTGCCATGATGATGATGGGACTTAGCTTTGCAATGTATACTCAATGGATCTATCTCCTTAATTTATATCACTTCCAACTTCGCTCATCAAACTCCAACTACTAAGCTACTTGCTATTTTACTACTACTCCTATAGATGGAAAGATTAGCAAATGGACGGGGATCGAACCTAATGAAAGCTTGCCAGCGGCGCTACCTCCATAGATGCAATGATTCAA
>MU227235.1:336661-347291 GCA_018584345.1 Thuja plicata | reverse complement strand
GTTCAGGAGCAGAGAATTTATACAAATATAACATTTAAGTATAAGTCTGTTTTAATTTCTTATACTTTAAGTTATATTTGTATAAATACCTTCCAGGATGTTTGAGATAGGTTTCAGCTTCATAGGAATTAAGGTGCAGATTCTAGATTTTGGGGGTTTTTAAAATATTTCAGGACTTAGCCAAATTTCAGGATTCAGTATGCCTTCAGCAAAGCTACCTCCCGCAATCTATTTCGACTTTCTAAGATCGAATTGAAGCTGGAACAAGGATTCTCAGAGGGTTTAAACTTGTTTCATCACAAATCCTTTGGTTTTTATCCCATATTCCTGAAAGATTTAGCGCAACTCTCGCCCATGCACCAGACAGACTTGACTTCCCAGCAGGCCAAAATTGCCCAAAACCAACTTCCAAACTTCACTTACCGAACCAAGGGGCTCGAAAACTGTCGCCAACAAAGACTACCTAAGACCACTACTCCTACTGCTTGCAAAAGAGGGGGACCCCATTTGCAATGGGGCGATGGTGTGAAAACCTCACAACAGAACCAAGCCAATGTCTATTTGTCAATACATTGAACCTCCCTACTAATTTTTCAAAGTTGCACGATCTTACCTTTAAAGTTCTAGTGATTTCCTTCAAGTCATAGTTGCTACATTGAGGACCAAGTGCCCAAGTTCAAGATTGGCCTAAGTCTAGTAGATTGAATGTATGAACGAAGGAATTTTAATAATGTACATGAGACCAACAGTCTAAGGGACCAAGAATCATATCCTAAGCCATCTTCATGTTCTTCTCAATGTCAGCTCTCCGGTTATGGATCTTTATCAGGAAATGACAGTTTTGTGAAGCCTTGCTTCCTTGAAAAGTTGGTTTAGACAGCCCTCCTTTAGGTTGTTCTCATATTGACCACATATCTTGGTAAGCAATGCATTCAAATATAAAGTGCCATTCAGTTTCAATTACTCCTTTGTTGTTGAAAGTACACATTCTTTCTTCTCCAAACCTCTTTGGGAACTGTCCATCTACCTGTATCACACCTTAGATGATGAGATCCAGTTCTTAGTTGCACCACTAACAATCTAGCCTTACCCTTAATTGCTACCCACAAGTAATCTTTTTCATCGTGATCCCAAGTGGGATTTAACTCTTTCACATAATGGGCTTTTTTTGCCCCATTTGTTTTGTCCACATGGCAACCTTGAATTTTTCTAACACATCTTTTTATCTCTTATTAGTGTTGAGACTGTTTTGTATGTCAATGTCCCATTCGCTCAACCACTTCTTGTTTTATTTCAGCCACGCCTTTTTTCTACGGATTAGTTTCTCCTCGACAACCAGCTTGGGCCAGCGGTGTTTATACTGCTGATGCCTCCGTCAGAAACATACCCGCTTCAGCCAAGAGAATCAAATGTGGGAATGTTGATTTGACTTTGAGGCACTAGTGATTAGATGTTTTTGTATTCTTTCTATTTGTTTCCATCTGTGATTTGAAAGGCTGCTACCCCGGTCATGTCCCCTATTTGAAACTGTAATGGTAATATTCTCATCCTTTTCACTTCAATTTTGTGAAGTTTTTGGAAGAGACAAAATTACAATAGTGTCTTTTTATAGACTGTGCAAGTATGGAAAAGGGAAACACAATTCAGTACACAAGCAATGAATTATAAAAACAATTTACAAATATGAATAGTCAGTGCTCCAAAGGAAGTCAACATAATAATTAGCCAATTTGATTTACCGCTGAAACTATGAGCATATCGATGGGTGTTATCTGCCATTGCTGGCAACTTTTCATATATATCAACAATCATGATTATCAAGGGAGACTGACCATCGCTAAGAAATCGATTACATATCTAGGAAGACGCAAAGGGTTGAAACTCAAGAAGACCTTTATATGTGATTCCTCATCTCACGCATAAGTTATAAGAAGGCAGTTTCCATCACTCAATGAAGGGGAGGAATCATAGATTATGAAATCTATTGGGTACTGATCAAATAGAAAAGGATCAGAAAGGAATGATGAGAATTATTATTTATAATTGGTGTTCATCAAAGGAGATGAATTGTACTATATTGCTGGTAAGCATCTATGAGTTAAATATTGATTTACAAAATATTATATTTGAATTCTATTCAAGATAGGAATCCTCCATATTCTAATATATATATATATATGTGTGTGTGTATATTTATTATATATATATCCTATTCCTTAATCACTTGCTATAGTCCCTTAAGAGGATAGGTTGGTTTTGTCGAGGTATATATTTGTAATACATGAGATATTAATATATACATATCCCATTCCTTAATCACTTGCTACGGCTCCGTAAGAGGATAGGTTGGATTTGTCAAGGAGAGGAGTAATTCCTCACAAGGTAGGTGAGTCCCAATATGGGTAAGGACATGTATTTCCAATGCCTTGAGGGAAAAGTCCCAAGATGAGTATGAACATGCATTCCCAATACCTTGAGGGAGCTTGCTTGTAGATTGGTTTCTCAGTGCCCTAAGGACAAGTAATTCCCCATCCTTCTTAGGGTTGATGTTTAGGAGAGAAGGAGTTGAGGCTTAAGTATGTTAACTGTCAAATGTATTATGAATCCTTAATTGTTTCTTAGTTTTATCTGATTTAAATGCATAGTGATGTATGCTAATCATTGGAAATTGACAACCTCCTATTAGGGAACATTACAAAGACTAAGTAAATTGCCATTTCCAAGCATAATCCAAACCCTAGTTGGGAATTTTAGGGTAAATCAAGTAAAGTCCGAATAGGAGACATTACAACCCCAAACCTCACAACCGTAGAGCACAATCGGTGTGACCAACAGACCAAAAAGAGTTTTCTTGGTTTTCCAATCCCATAAGTCTGCTTGTCTACACTTGTTTTGTAGCAGGAAAGAAGCTCTCCAACCCCCTTGCATTCGTTTAGTTCTACATGTCTCCCAGCTGATCTTGTTGTGAAAATCAATTCTCAAGTATTTGTATTCCTCCACAATCTCTAACAAACTTCCTTCAAAGATGAAATTAACTTGCTGTTCTTCCTCTTTAAATAGAAACTCATGATCTTAGTTTTGCTAGTGTTAACCTACATCCCAACCTCTAAAAAAAGATCTCTAGAGCTTTCAAGTGTTCTCTCAAATCATGGGCAATTTGTGCAATTAGAATGAGATTGTCCACATAAAGAAGCAACTTCACGACATAACCAGCAAACTGGACATTGTTGATGTGAGTTTTGTGACCACTCCAACGTGCAGAATAAAATACTAATTATTCTATCCTCTCTTGAATAAGGAAACTCCAAAGGCTAAACAATATGTCAATTGTGTGATCAAATGAAGCAACCCCAAGGTTTACAATGCGAATATGTGATTTTATGTTGGACCCAACTCAATTTTATGATGTGATATGCTAGTAATCATGTGGGGACTTACGCTATTCATTCATGGAAATCTATCAACTTCTCAAATGACAAATGATTTTGCACTGTGAGTACTTCAACTAATCCTAACAATGACTTTGAAATGAAATGCAAAAAGAGGTTGGGTTTAGAAATCTAAGCTAACTCTACCAATGCAAGATACTATTGATGATTTGATGTAAACCAAATCAATCCTTGCTTCGCCAACTTAAAAAACTATGAAAAGAAAGATGCTATCTTTTGAGGGTGCGTGGATGATTTTCAAATCGCTTATACACATCAAAACCATAAAACATGCGAATCAATGAGCATGAAGCAGTTGAAGTTAAGCGTTTTTTAGTGAGTTCAGGCTAACCTTGCACTACGACTTGCAATTAACAAGTAGCAAAAGGTATGAACATAAGGTTTCATCATAAATCAACAATTTCTTTCATTCAACTACTCAACATAAACAAATTCTAACTAAGTGATAAATATGAAACCATGCTAACACTCAAAATAACACAAGTCTTCATCAAGCTTCTATAAGTTTTCAACTATTTTGGCAACAATTTCAAGAAAAGCATCCCCTTTATAAATCAAATGAGCCAGCCTTATATAGAGGCCTCAATTACAACCATAGTTGAAAAACTCGAACTCGGCCGGTCCAAAATTTTGAAAAACTTGGAATCACCAAAAACTTGGCGAAAAAATCGGCAATAAATTGGTACTTTTATCGAACATTTGATTAAATATTAGAATATTATAATATGGTAATACAGTATTTACTATTTATAATATTATAATATTATAATATTATAATTTATATGATTGGTAAAATATAATATAATACATATTACAGTATCTAATAATACATATGCTAATTAATACACTTTATGAGTCATATGTAATTATAATAGTAACATATTAAAATAAATATAATATGCCTAGTTTAGCGGCAAGGCAAAATATCATTGTTAATATATTAAATACAATTAGAAAATAGATTAACAAAGATTAATAGTTAAGAACTTAAGAATGTTTTATATATTACATATTCTTAACTATTAGTCGTTGTCAATATATTAAAATTTTAAATATAAAACTCTTAACTATTAATCCTTGTTAGTATATTTTTTAATAAAAATAATTTAATTCATTTTAATTTTAAATTGAGATTTAAATGCTAAAATATTTAACTATGATTTATTGTTGAAATAGATGGTTGGAAGCAATTCTTATTTTATTTAAGTATTTTAAAAATATTGAAAATCATATAAATTATAATATAAAAATCACGCTAAATATATTACTGAACTGAAGGCGAAATACTTTATAAAGTATAATTATCATTGCAAATAAATTGAATTTATTTTTTGCAATTCCTGCTATGCTTTCCCGACATTCCTGAGTAGTTTTGAGCCACCAATCTAATCACGAACCCTAAGGGATTTTGCAGGTTTTTACTCTGCAAGACACTAAGATGCCAAATCGAAACATATCAAGTGGCACTCCAAATTAACCAAATTTTTGACACTGACAGGAACGATTTCCAAGTTGTATTTGTGTCGTTTCATATCCATATCCCTATCAGGTGTGCTGTTAAACAAATCCCGTAGCAGATGAGTGAAATCCTGTCCAAATTCTAACCATTGAACATCCGTGACATTTTTTTCTATTTGTTTTCTCCTTTGCTGAAGTTCTCTCCAAAATCATTTGGAATTGTGTTTTCCAAAGAGATTAATTCTTTTCTTTTTGAGATGACATAGCTTTCCTTTTAGATTTTATTAACTTCTCATAGATTCTTTTGTTTTCCTTGTCTGATTTATTCTCTTTGACTGTTCTTTTTGCAGCCTTCCAATCTTCATCATACCACAGGTTAGATGGAAAAGTGTTGTTAACTCCCTTCTTAGGCGGAGACCTTTTGCGCATTTTAAGAGCTTTGTGAATTAAGGAACTAGCAGGCTGCTGCAGATGTAGTCTTTAGTTTCCCTAGCTTCCTTGCATGAGATGTAATCTTTTGCTATTTGAAGATGTTGATCCAAAGCAGCAACAAGTAACTCTTGATTTTCCTGATTCACAATGATTTTTCCTTATGGATGCTCTTTCTTAAGCAAGAGATCATTTTCTCTTTTTTGAGGATTGTTATTGTGGACTCCAAATTTAACAAAGAGTGGCATGTGATCTAATTTCAATTCAAAAGGGCAGGTCCCAATATTAAAATGTAGCACTCTAGAAATAGAATTTTGTGCGCACAAAACATAATCCACTACACTTAGCCCGTTATCTTTTACAAGTAATACCTCCAGATCGTGGCCAACTTTTTATTCCATTACAAATAAATAATCCATACAAGCTACAAACACCTAGAAGCTCTGCTCCCAAATGAGACACATTCCCCTACCTGCCTTGAGAAGCCATATCCCAAACACGGTCCCTGTTTTCCTCTAGCCATAACTAATTGTTGTCTCCTCCTTTCTTTCTGTCCAACTGATTTGCCTGATTGTTTGCTGTCCTTACATTAAAATCACTCACCAAAGCTATCTCTCCCAAAGTGCTAAAGATAGATATCTTTTTTTAATGCTTCATATGGATCTTCATTATCAAGTTCCTCTATTTGTAGAACTCAGAGTTTTTTGGGGCGAAGTAACATGCAGCCAACCAAATTGTGACCTCATTATCTGCTATTTTCAACCATATAAATTGTTTATTAGGATCTTCTATTTCAAATTTTATGATACCTCCCCACAAATCTTTGATTAAGACTGCAATCCCTCCATGACTTTTACCTGTTTCAGACCCTTCATTCCAGACTGAAATTTTATTGTCAAAATCCGGAACTTTGCAACCATCATGTGTTTCTAATAGAATAATGATGTCTTTCCCTTCTTCTATGGGCCCCAACCTTGGTCCTCTCCTCCATAGGAATCTTCTGCGATTCCAACTTACCATATAAAGATACTCCCGTGGGGCCACACATCCCTATTTCTTGTGCGAAGCTCTATTGCTGATTTGGGCTTGACCATTTTCAGCCAAGCCCATTTTCCTTCGTCTCTTGCTGTTTTTACTTTCTCCCATTCTTTTCTTGCTGATTTGAAGAGAAAAAGATTCCAATTCACACACATGTCTATACAAGCGGGGAAGGACAGAGGGGCTTGTTTGGAGAGAGCAAAACTAAGCTGACAAATAAGCTTTGTCATTACATTAAAGAGGAAAGGAGTAGGCAATCAATCTGTTCATCTTTTCAGCATAGTACATGTTGCGAAGAGCCAATTAAAACTCTCTTTCTTAGATTATTATAAGTAAAAAATTTGTTCAAGGAGAGCCAAATGATATTGTTAACTTTGACCCAATCCCTTGGGTGTAAAATCCTACTCCACATTGTACTAAGGTCCAATATTTCTTGTATTGAGCAAAGGATCTACACTTCTTGATCAGTCTTATTAGGCTTGCTGGAAAGCCAACAAGTCTGGTGAGCCTTTGGTTGGGCAGGCCTAATGAGCCCTACCTGCTTATCCTTCAGCCTTGAGTTTTTTCTTGACTTGAGAGTCTGGCATATTTTGCTGGTTTTGGGCCGATTAGTGAGTTGTGACAGAGGGACTTGCCTGGCCAAAAAACAGTTAAAGTGGTTGGTTGATTTTTTATATATACCATGCAAATGGATGAGCAAAAGAAAGTTTTGTCTACCTTGGCCCCAATCTTTTGGTATGAACATACCCAATATCAATTTTTGGATTGTGTCCAAGAAAATCCTAATATATTTGTCTTCCATTGCTAGTGCTTTCTTGATAAGTTGTCAAGCCAAACTCTTCTACAAGTCTAAGCCTGTAGAAGATTTATTCAATTTCATACATGCACACACACACACGATTTGTTGTTTGGATAATTTTTTACTAAGATGATCAAGATTTGTAGAACAATTTTATTTCGCAAAACAAAATTTTGTTCCATATTTAAAGGAAAATGTTATTACAATGCATTTCCTTGTTTTATATTTTAGTCCTAGCTACTGTTTGTAACTTAATGGCTTTAAAAGTTCTGAAACACTCATATTTATTTTCATATGTTGAATTTCTATGTGGTTTTTAAATTCTTGAGTGCTATTTTTGTGAAAACTACTTCTTATATTCATTTTGTAAGGCATAAATCATTTTCATTAGAGTTCAATAATGTTGATCTATTACTTTGCAATGTGTTTTCTAAATGCTTGTTGTTTGTGATCATTCATCATAGAATATAATTTTTTTGTAACCGCTTGAAAGTTACTGGAAAGGAACTTATGTGTTTGCTCTATTTATAATCAAATGACAATTCAAATCATATAATGTAATTACAATTAGGTTACTAATGTATCTGTTATATCTGCAACTAAGGGATATGTAAATTGTTCAGCGTGCCTATAGATGTCTTGGCTATGGCTACTTGACACAATATAATGAGTTATGTTGCTTTATTACTAAAGTACTAATGAATTTTTAGAGTTGTGTATCAAATCCTATTTCTTTAATGTTTAATTGCAGATAGGGAGGAAATCTACAAAGAGAGAAACTGTGATACCTAGTCCAGATTATCGAATACCCATCATTTTAACAGGTCAGGTTCTTTAGAAGTTCTTGTCAAATATAATTAAAACATCAAAAATCTTTTCTTCTTTTTTAACTAACTTATTGCGGAACTTTTTTTGACCCAGAAATCAAAACATGCAATACAATAGGAAAATTAAACAGGGAACTATGATAGTCCTATTCAAGACTAACCTACAATGCAGAATGTTTCTTGACAATTTGTCTCATTCTCGTCCTCCATTTTTCTACATCCTTCCTACCATTCCACTGCATTCTGGATTTCTAAAATTTCTACTCCAACATGCTTTGAAAATCTTATTCTCGCTTCATACATTACACACTTGATTTAACAGTTACTACAGCCTGGTATATGGTATTGACAATGCATTAACAAAAGCAATAATTTTTTAAAAGATTTTGTTCCCTATAAGAATTGCTCACCAGTGTTTTTTCCTCCAATAAACCAGTAAACTTGGTAACAAAGTGCTAAACAAATCAGGTTCAGATATAATGCTTCTGGATTTAATTGCGGAGTTGTTTTTGGCATCAATGTTTGTGATCACACTGTGTGATCCTTCATTAGCGTCAATGTTTTGGATCACAAGTTCTTTCTCACCCTGATGAAGAACCAGATAGTGTGATCCAAAATGATGATACTAAAAATAACAATGCAGTTAAATCCAGAAGCATGTAATATACACCCATTTTTTGTTTGGTTCGGAGAAGTAGAGAGAAATGCAGAAATAGATATTGCAATAATCTTATTTGCAGCAACGTATTAAAACAAAATAACTTTTCAAACACAATATTCAGGAAAACCGACAAACAAGAATATTCTTTTAGATTTATTTTCAGAACCAGTCTACAGTATATCATCAAAATAAGAATTACCCAGATCATCAAAATGCATTATAATGCCGTTTCTCACACACCCATTACATTTGGAGTATACAATACTGATTTTTGCACTAGAGACCAGCAAACTGTAATATCCAGTCTTGGAAGCCACACCTTGGAAATGCCTCCTTTGTCAATGTTTTGAATACCACTTCACAAATATGCCTTAGGTGGCCAATATTAGCAGCAACAATCACACCAGATGATGGGACATCAAGCTTCCGCTCCTGCAAACATCAAACTAGGGCCATATGACCTGTCTAGGAAGAGCCGTCCAGAAAAGAGTAATAAAATCTGCAATAAGAACTCTTCCAAAACCTCTCCAATCAAGATCCTCAAAACTGCTCTGAATATTTATGCTGAAAACTGAAGATGCAAAGCAAACAATGAAAACCAATTGTGATTCCTTAGTGAAATCACCAATAAATCCTCTAGGTTAGATCTTTCACTAATGAAGAGAATGCTCTCCGCAAGGGTTTTCGTGCTCACAAAGAAAATGATTGACCAAGTTCACTCTAGCAAGTACTGTTCTCCAAAATCAATCCAACATATTGAAAAATGAGTTCAAACTCTCTATTTATGCTTTTCCAAAAGCCCATGGCCTCCCTTTAGGGTTGCACTTTTTAATTTATTTTAAAATCACCTTATGACTCCCAATATTGGTGCCCACTTGTGAAAGTTCACTTTATTTAATATTTGAAATACACCTTAAACTCCTTGGGTGCCCACATAATTGTTATATTAAATTAAATAGTGCTAAAGTTAAATCTTTAATTTAACTTTAATAATTTAATGCTATTTAAATTAAATGCTCTGGACCATGTTAACCGCCAAGATATAAACATCAAATGCATTTACCAACATTCCCAAAATAGAAATACTGCCAACTAACCAAGTCAGTGTCCAGACTATGAGTTACTAAAAATAGTAAAAACAAACAAATTGCCCGAATCCACTCTAGAAAAGGTCACAATGCAACTCTCAACTGACTGAGCTCAAATGCAACACCTGTCATTGCCAAATAAACTAGATTGAACGGTCATCATGTGTCATGTCCCCATTCTAGAGTGGACATCAGAGACGGAGGAGTTGGCCTATCATTGGAGTCTCGTAGGCTAGCGGAGATGGATAGGGACTCATTCAGTGCATTCAATGACTAGATTTTGGCTTTACAAGCAGTTTGGAGCCAGTTTGGAGCAGTTCCTAGATTTTAGGGGATATCCCTACTTTTTAGGAGGATGTGGCAGTTTCTAGATGTGAGGTCCCACTGGACCATTCCATGGTTTCAGTTTTAGGATGACATGGTGTGTTCCCTAGTTTCTAGGAGCATCCCTAGATTTTAGGGATGGGACTGCCAGTTGACCCATCTCGTTCGGCATCAGTCTGTATAGGTGACATGGTGGTAAATATAGTGTTGCAGTGCAGTTCCTTGATTTTAGGAGGCAGTTCCTACTTTTTAGGAGGTGGTGTCACCTTCCAGATTTGAGGTTCTATAAGGTCATCCCTTGGTTTCAGTTTTAGGAGATTTGGGTGTGTTTCCTAGTTTCTAGGAGCATCCCTGGATTTTAGGGATGAGACTGCCAGTTATTCCAGGTTGACCGACATCAGTCATAGGCAGGTGACATATTCAGCTTCAGCATTTTGGGGTCTCTCGAGTATTCCTTGGCTACTTGGGATATATTTTAATATATTTTAATATATTTAAATATTTCCTAAGTTTGCGTTTAATTAAATTAAAATAAAGCTATTTATATAGCTAACTGG
>MU227235.1:288617-302343 GCA_018584345.1 Thuja plicata | reverse complement strand
CCATCATTCTCACAGAGGCAATCAAGAAGGCACACGACATGTCAACATCTTCCTCCTCCAGGAATTATGCATAGTCCAAACCACCCCTTATTCCCAAAGAAAAGGACAACAGACCTCCGCCAAAGCGACCTCTACTGGTTGAGGCTACCTGACGGGAGCTCAGAAGGAGGAAGCTATGCTTCAATTGTAGGGAACTTGGACATCATTGCTTAGGCAAGGGAAAAATCCACTATATTAAAGTAATGTTAGATGATGAAGAGGAAGAATATGCACTAGAAGTTGAGGGAGATGAACAGCCAACCGCCCGAGAAGCTAACCTAAACTGTGTGGAAAGAATTGCCACATTGTTGAAAAGAGGTGGGTCCATTGCTGCTTTAGCTGGAACCCGGGATGCACTATTTTCCGGGTATAGGGTACTCTCCAGGGATAAAGGGTTGTGGTCATGCTAGACAGTGGGGCTACCCTCAACGTCATCAACTCCTCACTAGTCAAACGAAGGGGTTTACAAACAGAGGCACTCTAAGGATTCAATGTCAAGGTGGCAGGAGGAAGCATTTTGTCTTGCACCCATCTGGTCCCACATTTGAGCATTTCTATGGGTAGCCACATGGTGACAGATGACTTCTTCGTAGTTGATTTGGACGACATGGAAGTCATCCTCGACATCGAATGGATGGAAACATTGGATGAATACACAGAGTTTCAAACGGATGGAATTTTCATTCGAGGTTGATGGCAAGAAAGTTGTTCTGAGGGGGATGTCGAATGGAGGACCGAGGGAAATTTCTGCCCAACAGATGGAGACCATCCTTAGGCACGACGATATGGTCTGGGCTGCACATTGTTTTATCTCATCAGAACCAGTACATGGACAACCTACCTTCTATCAGGATGAGGAACTTCAAAATGTGTTAGAGAAGCATCAATTAGTTTTTGTTGACATACCACCAGGCATACCACCGCACCGTGGGTTTGAACACACTATCGAGATGGAGGCTGACGCCCAACCTGTCATCACCACACCGTACCGCCATCCTAAAAGGTTTAAGGATGAAATTGAAACAACAATACAAGAGCTTCTAGACAAGGGATTGATCAGGCCCAGTTCCAGCCCTTTTGCATCATCCGTCGTACTGGTCAAGAAGGACGGAACTCTGAGGATGTGTGTGGACTACCCTGCATTAAATAAGAAAACCATCAAGAATAGGTACCCTATTCCAAGGATTGACGAGCTGTTGGATGAACTGCATGGTGCAGTCTATTTTTCGAAAATAGATCTCCGATTTGGGTATCATCTGATTCGTATGAGAGGTAAAGATGTGGAGAAAACAGCCTATCGTTGCCACTATGAGCATTACGAGTTCCTGGTCATGCCATTTGGATTGACCAATGCTCCCGCCACATTCCATTTCTGTATGAATCACATCTTCAGCAAGCAATTGCGTAAGTTTCTATTGGTATTTTTTGATGATATACTCATATACAGTAAGACATGGGAGGAACATGTGAAGCATTTGGATGAAATACTGGAGATTATGGAATCACAGTCCTTGTTTGCCAAAAGGTCAAAATGTGAGTTTGGGATGACGGATATATTGTACCTCGGGCACATTGTCAGTGGGCGAGGGGTTCAAGTGCATCAGGAAAAGATTCAAGCCATTCTGGATTGGTCGCCACCAAAGACTCTCTCAGACCTGCGCGGATTCTTCGGGTTGTACAGTTATTATAGGCGGTTCGTGAAGGGATTCTCACAGCTCAGTGCACCATTGACGGACCTAACAAAGAAAGGATCATTCCAATGGAGCGAACAGGCACAACAAACTTTTGAAAGGCTCAAAGAAGTCATGAACTCTTGCCCGGTGCTGGCACTTCCAGATTTCACCCAACCCTTCATTTTGGAGCGTGATACCTCCGGAGAGGGTATTGGGGCCGTGCTGATGCAGGACCGTCACCCGATTGCATTTGAGAGTCGGAAGCTTTCGGGACCCGAGAAATTGTATTCTATCTACGACAAGGAGATGCTCGCCATCATGCACGCCTTGACAAAATTTTGACAGTACCTCGTCGGAGCCAAGTTCACCGTGCGTACAGATCATAACAGCCTTCGACACTTCCTGGAACAATGGGAACTCAATGAACGGCAACAGAAGTGAGTAAGTAAAGTACAGGCTTTTGATTTTGACATTGAATATATAAAGGGAAAAAATAATGTGGTGGCTGACGCCTTGTCGAGACGGCCAACGATATGCGCTTTATCTCAAATCTCAACCGATTGGAGAGCACACCTGCTGGTTGAGTATTCCAAGGTACAAGGTGGTTGATGATATTATATACCACAAAGGTAGAATATAGTTGGTACCCGAATCCAAATTGAAGGCGAAGATTTTGAAGGAGATACACGACTCACCTTTGGCCGGACATCAGGGATATTTGAAGACTTACAGGAAGATCAGGGAAAGGTTCTCCTGGAAGGGCTTAAAGAATGATGTCCTCCGATATGTCCGGGAATGTCGTACCTGTCAGTAGAACAAATCAGAACACACTATGCCAATAGGTCTACTTCAGCCACTGCCGATTCCCGAGCAAAAATGGACTAGCATTTCAATGGATTTCATTACTGGGCTTCCAAAGGTGCAAGGAAGAGATTGCATCTTTGTGGTGGTCGACAGATTGACCAAGTATGCACACTTATTTGCTATTTCAGGGGAATACCAAGCAGCACAGGTGGCAAACTTGTTCTTCTGGGAGGTGTTCCGCTTGCATGGACTCCCTCAGAACATAGTGAGCGACCGAGACATTCGTTTTCTCAGTACTTTCTGGAAAGAACTATTTTGACTGGCAGGAACAGAGTTGTCACCCAGCACAAGCTACCATCCGCAGACTGACGGACAAACCTAGATCGTGAACAAGTGGCTAGAAGGATATCTCAGAAATTGTGTCCGCACAACAGAAAGCGTGGGTCAAGTGGCTACATCTGGGGGAGCACTGTTACAACACCACCTATCACATGTCCATCGGAATGACTCCCTTCAAAGATTTTTACGGGTATGAACCAACTTCATTTGTGGACATGGCGTTGGGAGATAGTCGCGCACCAAAGGCAAAAGATTGACTGCAGGAAAGAATAGATATCCTAAGATCACTCCGGGAGAATCTCCTACAGGCTTAGAATCAACAGAAAATGTATGGTGACAAGCATCGCATCAAGAGGAGCTTTGAAGTGGGAGACCTGGTATACCCTTGACTTTAGCCATACAGGCAGTCGTCCCTGAAGGCATCCGGGTAGGAGAAATTGAGGCTGTGTTTCTACGGGTCCTACCGTGTTTCCAAATGGGTGGGTGAGGTTGCCTATGAACTGGATCTACCCGAGGGATGCAGGATTCACAATGTATTTCATGTATCTTGCTTGAAGAAGGCGGTGGGGCAACATGTCATTGTGTCTGAAGATTTACCACCCCTCGACGGTGAAGGGAAGTTAGTTCTGGAGGCGGCTAAAGTCATTACCACCCGAGAGAAAAAGTTGAGGACTCGCACGGTCAAAGAATTTCTGGTGCATTGGAAGATGCTACCTGGGAGGTCGAGCAAATTCTGAATCATTCGAATCTACAATTGCTTGAGGACAAGCAATCTTTGGGACGAGAGGACTGTAATGTCCCCGTTATTAAATAAATAAAATAAACTTGTATTTGGATTCCGGTCGATTTAGCTTATCCTGGACCGATCTTTTATTTTAGCGTAGGTGTTAGTGTGCCGTGTCGGCTTTATTTGTACACCTCGGGAGTTTGTCCGACGGGTATTTATGACCGGCGTGTAGGATGTATTTGGCATGTTGAGTTTTGATATTTTATTGTAATTGCGAATTCCTGTTGGAATTCTGTGGTCTGCCATTTCGGAGGTGAAAGACCCTCCCTAGTTGGTATTTGCAGTTTTGGTGGGATTCAACCCTCACCCTACTTTGCCTGTTCTTTGTTCGGATCTGGCGAATTTGAAATACTATCAATTGATTATTATTATGTTTCCTCGCAAGTATTGATTTGATCTGTCATTGTGGATTATATTGGTTTATATTGGTTCCTTAATTCATTTTGGCCCGAAGGCACACTCCTTACCCCGCAGGCACCTCCCTCCAGACATCTGTGTTACCTCCCATCACCATATGACCTTCCAGCCAGTAACCGTACGCCTCCAGCCAGCAACCGTACGCCTCCAGCCAGCAACCATACGGCTTCCAGCCAGAACCGTACGACCTCCAGCCAACAACCGTACAACCTCCAGCCAGCAACCGTACGCCTCCAGCCAGCAATCGTACGACCTCCAGTAAGCAACCGTACGCCTCCAGCCAACAACCGTACACCTCCAGCCAACAACCGTACGCCTCCAACCAGCAACTGTACGACCTCCAGCCAGCAACCGCACGGCCTCCAGCCAGCAACCGCATGCCTCCAGCCAACAACCGTATGACCTCCACCAGCAACCGTTTGGTCTCATAACCTCCACCCTACGGACCTTCTGCCAACCGTAAGGCCTGCAGTCTCTGCTCGCCAAGAGTCAAGAGCTTCGATTTCGTGTGCTAGAAGCTCGGAACATTACAAACCATGACTTGAAAAGTGCGAAACAAACCTAGACTTGGGGATTGAACAAACAATCCAATCACAGATCAAGCATACTAAGCTGGAACGAATTCATAAGTGAATTCGAACAACATTATAAGGGTCTGAATGCGAACTCATTCAAGGTAGATTCGGCTAAAGTTGCAGATCGTGTATCATCTTGAGCACATTGGTGCGACTTGTTCTGGTATACATGTGAGGCAAACAGTAGTAGATCTGAGGATTCAGATCTTGGTTTCAAGAGTGCAGATCTGAGCATTTGTCTTGGACAGATCTGAGTATTGTGGAAAAGCCCTAGGTGGGCTACTTCACTCATCCTAAAAATAAATGAAAGCATCATTTCCGGGTATTATCTATTCCTCTTCATGATTACTTTATTTCAACCTATGCTTAGTTTTGATAGATCTCTGTAGATTGTACATTCCTTATGATAATTTGAAAAATATTAACATTCTTAATATTTGATGTCTAATAATTAACTTCCCATATTGCCTAGATGATTATCCTTCCCTTAAATGATATTATTATCTGTTAGTTACTGAGTTCATCTTAGTTTTGTAGTATCCATAGTTGAAGCTTAAGTATGCTGCTTAGTCTCCTTATTCACCAATACTCTTCTTGGCATTCTGTGTCGATCCCCCAAAGAACATTGACCATTCACGTTATTATTGACTTTTCTCATTCAGTCAATCTTATTAGGATCATATCTGATATCCTGTTCTATAGTCGAGAGTCTTGTCAATTAATTTGATCTTTGAGATAGATTGTATATTGTCGTGGAACATTGGTCTTATCATGATGCCAATGTAATCTTAAATACCTGCCACATACAATGGATATGTAATTATCTCTATCTTTATTATGACAATTCGTGATTCATAGCCCCTTCTTCATTTAGTCAATTTTGCTCCTTAATAATCTTCTTTGACCCTTTTGGTTATATACGTTGTTTTGCCGACGATTACTAATCATTGGTCTTGGCTCAACGTAATCATCATAGAATTGATCTTACCATAGTTGTTCTGCTCGAATGTTCATATGCTCTGTTTATATGAAATGGTCTCCACAGTCTCAGCTTGAGAGATCTCCATCAGTCATCTTAAGAAAGCATCGGGTCTATACAACTCGCTTTTAATCATTATCGATATCTTCCAATCCCTTAATCACTTAGGATGATTAATGTTTGATATTCATTTCAGTCTTTATTAGGTTATTGTTTTCCCTTTTGTTCAATCTCTATCTTCCTTAATGGTCGTGCCTCCTTATTCTTCATACAATAGTCCTTGAGTATCTCCCCTTTTTCTTTTGCACGGTGGTCTCTAATAGAAGAATTGGCAGTAATATAATAGATGCTCTATCTCATTTCGACACTGATCGTTTTGGAATAGCAATGATATTGTTGACAGTGCCTGATAATTGATAATTGCTAATCTTAATAAGTTTCAATCTTTAATTAAAACTTATTTAATCATATATCTTTTAGGTCTTGAATTGGGGACATTACAAGATAGCTTTGGTTAAGATAGAGTAAGTATTTTGATACTATTTTGTAGGGGATTAATATGCATGACTATAAGCCAATTAGTATTCCATTTCCAATTGGTACTAGGTTGAGTTTAGACATGTGTCTGAGTCTTGATGATGATTATGAGGATGTGTCAAAGGTTTCTTATGCTAGTGCTGTTGGAAGTTTGATGTATGCAATGGTTTGCACTAAACCAAATATAGTCCAAGCAATGGGTGTTTTGAACAGGTTTACGTCTAATCCTGGTAAAGAGCACTGGACTTTTGTTAAATGGGTGTTTAGATATTTGTGAGGTACTTCTGATTATTGTTTGGTTTATCATGGTATTGATGATGTGGTTAAGTCATTGGGCATGTAGGGATTTGTTGATGTAGATTGAGAGGGAGACTTGGACAGTCAAAGGTTCACTAATGGCTATGTATCTACTTTGTTCGAAGGAGTAGTGAGTTGGATGAGTAAGAGGCAGCCCATAGTTGCTCTGTCCACCACTGAAGTAGAGTATATGGCTGCTACTTGTGCCTCTAAGGAGGTGGTATGTTTACAAAGACTTGGTATTGGCATTGGTTTTGATTGCAGGAGTGTGAGGATCAGTTGTGACTATCAGAGTGCTATATGTTTGGCCAAGAATCCCATGTATCATGCTCATACTAAGCATGTTGATGTTCATTATTACTTTGTGCAAGAGATGGTTGAGAATGGAAAGGTCTTGATAGAAACATTTGACACTATGCATAATGTTTCAGATTCTCTTACAAAGCCAGTGACTGCAGAAAAGTTCTCTTGGTGCAGGAGGGCCATAGGCCTTGATCACTATACTTGATTTTATTTCTTATGTATCTCTTGGATGTAATTGCAATGTATAATGTCAAGTGGGAGAATGTTAGGATAGGGTGACATTAACCATGCAATCCTAAGCCATTCTTATGTTTCCATGTTCCTTGGAAAGTGTTCCTTAGGACATGTGAGAAAACTATTACATATTTGTACTTCATGCCTATTTGTAATTACATTTTCAAGATGTGAACATGAAGGGGTGATAAACATCAAAATGGACAAAATATACTCTTTACCATGTCCACTATTGAGACATGAAGGGTCATGCATAAGGAGACCAAGTTTGGGAAGAGAAAAGGTGTCCATTTAGGGATCTGAATAGTCATTGGAAGTTACGGAGCACTGGGAATGTCTAAAGACTAAGTGGCTTTGGGTTTGGCACCCAAGAGGAGTCACTTGAAGAGTTATTTATTATTTTATCATGTCTATTGGCTATTCATTCTCTAAGGCGTGGTTTTGTCCCCTTGTTTTGGGAGAACTATTGATTATGTGCTCCTTTAACCACGGGCAAATATTTGCCCTCCCAACCATAGACAATACCTGATTGTCTCCCCCGAGCACTTGAATAATTGATCTGCTAGAAGATGTGAATTGCAGTAGATCAAAATCTGTCTCAGAATGAAATAACATCACTTTCTATATATACCAGCCTAGGTGACCCTTTATCTAGGTCGACCCTTCTGATAAATAGCAAATAAAAACTATGATTTTTGTAATACGGCCGAATTGCCTTAATTATCATTTATTATTTTAACTTAGGAGAAAATATCTCCCTAAGCTACAAACACTAACACTCCCTCTTAGCTAGGGAGATATTAGTATCATGGCTTCTCTCACATGACGCCAATGATGGCTACTCCCATGTGTAGAAAAGCACAAGTACAAGGAATTCATCACGGAGTTGCTCAATGTGATGACATCCATCATGGCTACTCCCATGTATGGATATGGATATGTACACAAGTGTCCATCACGGAGTCACTCAACATGATGTCGTCATCTCATCATGACAGTCACCATGGCTATTTCTAGAGGGTGAATAAACACACGTGCTAAGTCATGGAGTCTCTCAACATGACATCCACCTTGGCTACTCCTAGAGGGTGGATCCACCATGGCTACTCCCAGAGGGTGGAACAAGGGCTTTCACCTCAAACTTCTTTCTCACAAAGAAGAATGCATTAAGAAAGGCTTAATGATGATGTGGTTCCCTCTGAAGCTCAAGTTCTTGCATCAAGCTCCTGACCTTCTCATGCAAGGTTGCCTCTAAAGGTTTCTCAAACTCCCTCTGAATGTTAATTCCTCCTCTTTGAAGAAACTAATCACAATTTGTATAGACTCTTACTCTTCGAGAGATGTCTCAACTCAGTCCTTAAGGACAACATGGGCATGCTCCTCTCTCTCCAATTAGAAGACAATCATCCCACTGCCATGCCCATCTGCCAGAAGATTCACTTCTAGATGTGCAAAAAGAATCTAGAACCGATCATGCTCTCTATGAAAAGTTCAAAGAATTATACGTTTGGACATATCCCACACTTGGATACTTTTATCTTCAGAATTTGAAACAAAAATGTCTTAGCGTGCAAGGAAATCCAAAGTAATTATAGACACTTTCCACACCTAAAGACACCTCATACAGACACTCCAAAGATCCAAACTCATCATACACTTCAGAATTAATATTGCTGGTCTGTTAATAGTTGACAACAGTAGAAACCTCCAAAGCCAATTTAAACTTCTTCTAGGTGTGTAAACTTGCTCTTCATGCACCCAACTTCTCCTAGTAACCTCCACATAGTAGAAACTAACAACCCAACAGTCTAATATATAGGTACCTCTGAGTATAGTGCTGGAATTGCAGGGGTGGCTAGTTTAGAATGTTCATACACATCATAATCTTCATTGATTCAACAGAGTCTTCACGCACTAGACAACAGTGTTGGAGTCTGCATCACTCTTGATGAATCCCAAGCTCACCAAGTATCCATCTATCCAGGAATATCCTGACCTAGGTGTCAGCATAAAGGCCTTCTAGCTTACACACATGGAACTCCATCCTGTGAATTATAGAGTCCTCTGACTGCTACAGTTTCCTGATCACTAGAGAAACCATCTTGTAATGGTTCACTCCCTCTGAACCAATATGACCAAGATCCTTGGAAGTCAGCTGAAGCAGATCCTATAGCTGCTCCCTCTGTCACGGAAGCATACCCTGCTCTTTACCTGTAGCCTTATTTCCCCCTCGAAAATAAGATGTATTCAAATGGTTGTTATACATAATTTCCACTGCTCTCCACCTTTCCTCAGTGTTCGATCGTTTTACAATTTCCCAAAAACAATCTTTAACATGGCTATGAATGACACTGTAATGCTTAAACCTTTCTGCAAAAGCAATTCTCCTGTGACACGACCTTCAATGGCGGCAATAGGCAACATCACTTCTTCGTGCTGCTCGCTCTTGCACGGCTTGCATATCTGATCTGTCGCCTTCACTTTTGTTGCCTTCACCATCACATCAATACTCCTCTTTCGTAAAGCGTGCGATTTCTCAAAAAAAAAATGCTAGCGGTTTTCTGAACTCCTCTTCACTTGGGTGGAACACAGGTGCTTGTGGCAAGTTCAAATCGACTCACTGGCAGGGTGATTGGCTATGCCCGATGAATTCGTTATTGAGCATTGACGAATTGTTCTCGATTTCCACCAGATCTATGGTAATTGTCAGCACCTTTGCGATCATCCTCGCTGCAGAGCATACATGATGCTCACATTTGTGTTGAGCAGCTTCAAACTTCAAATAGTTGACTTTCACCTCATGGATTTTCACGATCAGAAAACACTCCGTGTATCTCAGAACGTTCTTGGACGAGAATTCGTCAAATAGCAAAGACCATTTAGATTCCCAAAAAATTGAACTCTCGTTGCCTAAAGAGCGCATCCCGCAATGAAGAACAAAATCGTACCATACAACTAATTTAGGTTTATTCAGAGCGAAACTTATGGAAGCGAAGCCTCTTCTTTCTCCGAAAGCACTGCAAAATCCAGCCCCTCATCAATTTGCTTCACCAAATTTGACAGAGGTTTAATCTTTGGAGTCCAACGAGTTTTAATGCCGATCATCAGCCATTCCAATTATTGTACCGTTGCTACCATATCCATGCATCATGTGCTGCAAGTCTATTTTGGTTGATGGTCTTTTGGTTTTGCAAATTGATTGATGTAAGGTCAGATCCAAGACCTTAGCAAACTTCCCCATTTGAGCATGATACAATGGAATCGACTTCCCTGTCACCAATGACAACCAAATTGAGTGAATCTAATGGAGTAATTAGCAGCCATCACCTCTTCATACTTCTGTTAGCAATGATGCATCTCAACTCTATGTCCAATCTGGAGAACCATTTTGAATCAAACCGGGAACAATGAACAACTCAACCGGAACGAACAAACAACTTTGTCGTCTTTATTTGATAGATGGTTTTCACTTTTAAAAAACAGCACCACCACAATTCCAAGCCTTTAATCAATCAAGAAACCCACCCTGAATATGGTGCGAACATCCATATGCACATCAAAAGAGTCAGAGTATGTTTGTTTCCCCAGAGATCTTGTGAAAAATGCTCAAATCAATACGTTGGACATCTCTATCTTTACCATCTCTAGAAATTGATTCAGAGATTACAGAGAGCCTCTGTCGAGTGAGTTAGAAAACGGATGATACAAAATACTACCATCTACTCCCTTGTATTCAGTAGTGGGTCAAAATGAGAGAAACCCCTGCCGCTTCTTTGCATTATCCCCAATCTAGATGCCTGGCTCTCCAATATTTAAATCTTAAATCATCAATAAGTGCTGATTTAACATCCTCACATATATTTCCATCGATGCCCAAAGACTAAAGGCAATTAAATAATAATACCATAGTTTCCAGACTTCCAAATTTCAAGGGAAATAAGCACAACAACGAAATAAATCATCTGAACATTCTAAAGGCTAAAGAGTTCAACGAAACTTCATTATTATCTACCTCCTGCTCTGATACCATGTTGATTATGTGCTTATTTAACCAGTGCAATCATTTGCCCTCCCAACCATAAACAATACCTGATTGTCTCCCCCGAGGACTTGAATATTTGATCTGCTAGAAGATGTGAATTGCAGTGTATCAAAATCTGTCTCAGAATGAAATAACATCACTTTGCATATATACCAACCTAGGTGACCCTTCTTCAACTAGGTCGACCCTTCTGATAAATAGCAAATAAAAAATATGATTTTTGTAATAAGGCCAATTTGCCTTAATTATCATTTATTATTTTAACTTAGGAGAAAATATCTCCCTAAGCTACAGACACTAACAAAAACAACAATAGTTTTTCCCCTCCATTTGGCTATAAATTGGAGCCAAGACAAGTTGTTTAATCATCAGTTGATCATAGTTTCTTTGAGGTTTCCATGTAATTCCAAGATCATTTGGAGAAGTGAAGTGTATTATTGCTATAGTCTCTCTTTTGAAGATTAATAATATACTTGCCCGTGTTGTGGAGTTTTTTCCTGAAAGGGTTTCTCCATGTAAATCTGGTGTCTCTTTTGGTATGATTGATTTTATATTTATGTTGAGTGGTGCAATTATATGTTCATTTCTGATTTAATTTCAAATTTGGTAATCTTTTTATATTTCTCATCACATAAGAAAGTTAATATTGCAAGCTTTCTTCACCTTGTTTCTCGACAACCTTTTTTGTATAATGTGGAACGTCTGTCATACTATGTAGCTTTGTCGTACAACATAATCTGATCATTTAATATAGTTGTCCTATGTAATGGGTCTTCTAATGTACTTAGGCCTTTTATTATTTTCTCCTTCAATTGTCGAATAATATTTTTGCTTCGCTGTTTATTTATTTTCTAATTTTCTAAGTTTCTTTTTTCTATATATTTTCTATGAAGTTGATTTGAGTTGACCAATATTTGTATGCTCTGCCTTAAAAACTTAAATATTTGGTAATAAGCAGCCCTGTTGGTCTGATTTTTTTTTGTTTTTGGAATGTGTTTGAATACTTAACAATGTATGTTCTGGAAATAGTTTTTGATGCCAAACAAGTAAAAGAAAATAAAATAGCCAGCAGCAGTGCAAACAACTCAAAAAATTACTTAAACACAGAATACAAGTAGCTACAAATTTCTTGATTTAATTACTGGCTTGAGAATACAATATTTATCCAAAATAATAGTGACCTAGTTCGTTTTTTGGGATTATGTAATAGAAATCAACATACCTATTTGCTAGAATAGAGAAGGAAGGTTTGTAGCGGTATAAACTAGCAACCCTAGGTATGTCACCAATCACCTCCAATTTGCAACGGCTGAGTGAAGACAGCCCTTCCAACCTTTGGACACCCAAATAAGGAGCTGAAACAACCTCCAAAACCCCAAATGCCCCTTCCAATGACCTCGTCCAGCCCTAAAATCACCACAGCTGTCTATAAGAGTGGGACGGCTACTATAGTGACAGACCACTCAGTTATAAAATCAGCGACCAGCAACAAGAATGAATCAGCTGTTCTTAATCTTCTCCAATTCGTCCCCAATGTGCAATTTAGATCGCTGAAAACTAAAGTATATTATTATTAGTGAACTCCAATTGACTCTTGCAATGAAGCCACTCCAAATCCTCTAGATTGTATCTGTCAACAAAGTGGAGAATGTCGCTTGTGAGGGCTTTTGTCCTCACAAACCAACAAGAAACAATCTCCTTCAAGAACGCAAGCATCAACAATAGCAATATTCAACCTGTCCAAATGAGAGCCGCAATCCTCCTTTTACATCTTTTTTAGTTGCTTTTTTTGAGAAATACATTTTTTTTTTCGTCATTTTTTACGGGAATGTTTTTTCCTTCTTTTCATTGTTTTTTCGAAAAAGTGCTTCTTTTGCCTTTTCACCATTTTTTTGGGAATGCTTTTTTCTACATTTGTTTAATAAAAATCACCTCCCTTTTTAATCTCCCAATGTAGCATTAAATAATAAAGGTCCATTCATTAAAATAAATCACCTCACCTTTAATTTAATATTTTGTCTCTACAGTCCCTTCATTAAATAAATAAGTTAAAATAAAATAAAGTTAAATCTTCGATTTAATTTTATAAATCAGTAACTTATCATTATTTATTTTAATAACTCCATACTATATCAAATCTTATGATAAACATCAAAACTGACTCCATCAACATTACTAAAAATAGCTATTCATTCAGTCGGTGCTCATCACTGACTTACTAAAAATAGTAAGTATAGGAGAAAGTATTTGAAAAGGCTCCAGAAAAGGGCATTACACTTCTTATACCTGTTTGAACAAGAAACTTCTTCTGTCGTCACCTCTAAGATTCCCTAAACCCAGTCATTAGCCTACAAGAATCTCATGAATAGGCTAACGGTCTCTCCACACCGGACTGGTTTAGAAAGTGGACATTACAGTCTGTCCTCTCTGAAATTGCTTGTACCCAAGCAATCTGAGCTCGGGATGCTATAGAACTTGCTCGTTTCTCATGTTGCATCCTCAACTAGCAAGTTCTTTCATTTGACTAGATACTTAGTGATGTTTCTCCTCCGAAGGACTCTTTTTGTGGTATTTGAAAGATCCCAAGAGGATCCTTTCGCTGAACTTCTGTAAATTTTAATTAAAATGATAGATTTTCCTGTACTTATTTTGTGGTCTTAGAGAATTAGACAGAAGTTGCAGAAGGATTGTTTCTTTTGT
>MU227235.1:260940-275345 GCA_018584345.1 Thuja plicata | reverse complement strand
TAAAGCCAAAATCCGGTCACTGTATGCACTGAATGAGTCCCTATCCATCTCCGCTAGCCTACGAGACTCCAATGATAGGCCAACTCCTCCGTCTCTGATGTCCACTCTAGAAAGGGGACATGACAGATTCCTCGGTATAAAGAAACTCACTCTCTAAGATATGCTCAAAACCTCCTCCAGATGTTGCATGTGCTCCTCCCAAGTCTTGCTAACAATCAGTCTCACAATGGAAGCAAATAGAGGGAATCCAAAAACGTTTTATCACAAGCAAGTTCAAAATCAAAAGCACTGTTCCATATGATATCATGTTAAGCGAAATGGGAGCTGCCCCTATTGAAGCAATTGCTAAAGTGCGTCTCATAAGCTATCTTAAAAGAATCGAACAAATGGAAGAAGGTAGATGGCCTAAGGTTGTCTTCAATGATGTATTGTGCAAAAGGAAGAAGACGTGGATGCAACAAAACATCAAATGGATGAGTAAATAGAATATTCATTTCAATATGTGCCCTACAAATAATAAAGAAATAAAGGTTTTCGTTATGGATAAGTTCTACAAAAGAAATTGGGGTATTGGGATAGGAAGGAAGAAAAAATACTATATCAATGAGTTTAATCCCACATGCGGTCAACTTGAAAAAGCTTACATAGGGGGCAATATTTCATGAAGAGCAAAAAATCTTATTGCTCTACTTAGAACTAACTCTCATCAACTTCGTTGTGAGATTGGGTGTTGGAAATGCCAAAAGAGGTGTCGGAAGAGAGAGTTTGTACTTTTTGCAATTATGAGAATGTGGAAACTAAACAACATTTTATTGTTGAGTGTGTTTCTTACAAGGACAACAAGGACAAATTTATGAATATTTTAAAAGCTAGCTCTTGGCATAACTTATTCAACGAGGAGTACATTGAGAAGTTGGGAGCACTCATCATCAACTTGTATAGGAAAAGAACTGATTTACACCATAGGCTATGTTTAGCCTCGTGGACGTTAAAATTATCTTCTTCTTCTTCAGTATGTCATTGAAGAATATCAATACAAATTTCCTTAATTGTCGCTTGTAGATCTGATTCACACAACTCTGGAAAGGTGGGAGAGCATTAGTTAGCCCAAATTGGCATCACTAGGAACTCAAAGTGACCATAGTGGCATCTGGAAGCGACCTTCTCAATATCCTCTGCCGACATCCGTATATGGTGGTATCCTAATCTCAATCTATCTTGGAGAAGTAACGTGCACCATGGAATTCATGTATAAGCTCATCTATCATGGGGATCAGATATTGGTTCTTAATTGTTTTTTTGTTTAGAGCCCTCTAGTCAATGCACATCTGCATAGTACCGTCTTTCTTCTTCACCAATACAATTGCCAAAAAGGGACTATTGCTAGGTCTAATGTGACCCATCTCTAGTAATTCCTTAATTGCTTTCTCTATCTCATCCTTATGTTTCTTTGGATGGTTGTATGGGGTGGTCATCATTGCTTTGTCTCCTTCCTTCAACTCTATCACATGCTCAATCCCTCTCTAAGGGGGTACTTTGTGAGGAATGCTTCCAAACACCACACTGTATTTGGATATCAGCTTCTAAACATCTGGATGGTAACTAGCCTTCTGCTGCTCAGTAGGCACTGAAGGCATAACAAGACACTCTACGACCCACTCTACCTGATATGCTCAAATTTCATCTCTAACCTCTATAAATTGAAGGCAAACTCCACAAGTGACATCATCCATGTCATACCCAGTATGACATCATTGTTGTGCATGTCCACTACAATGAACTCATCCCTCAACTCATAATCCCCAAGTTGAATACTGAGGTTTGGAATCTTTCGTGTAGAAGAGAGTAATTGTCCACCTTGTTTTCCTCTTCCTCTTCCTCATCATCAAAGTTAGACTGCCGATCTGAATTTTTTTGACGCAAAATCCCCAGCAGAAAAGTATTTCAACTGTTTCATCTTAGCCTTAACACTGCAGTTATGGGAAGGGTCCCAAGTGTAATGTCCCTGTGTGCGCTCTTTGGGCAAAATTCTTATAATTCAAGCTCAAGGGACTTCTTTCTATCCAACCCTTGTTTGATACTAATGTATGTCTTTAATATGACTTGCAAATATGTGTAGTAAGAATATCTTATGGAAAGGATATTATTGCAATTGTTGGCTATCTGGATTCTAATATGATCTTTGATGAAGGAATAATTACATTGTTGGTGAAATATCGCTCAATGTCTGTGGAGATCGAATGTCTACTACCAATGACAATAATTTCTGGTATAAATATTGATTTGATATTATAAAGATGTTACTGATTTCGGAATAGGTAATATAACTATAATATATTGACCCGATATAGAATTTATATTGGTCTGAAAATGATATACTAATTGCTATTTCTGATATCTCTTCTTATGTATAGCGATGTATTTTCTATATCGCTGTCTCTATTGGAATCTATTTGCCCAGGGGATCAATGGTTCCTCTCAAGGGTGGAATGAATTTCTAGCAGCTGTAAGGTCTCCCTTCAATATAAAGAATGATTAAGATGAATACTTCCTAATCTCCTCCTTTCTTTTCCTCTCCCCGATAGGAATCTCTTTCCTCCATATGTATCGTGAGTTAGTGAATGATTGCATCCCATCGCTGTAACATTGTATCAGTTTAGACATCAGAATTTCCTGTCTTTTACCCTTACAAATTATCGATGACAATTGTCTTTATTAACATTATCGCTGTCCATGTATTAGTTTGGCGTGAACTATTGTCATGATAATTTCACGTGAACTTGCGTGGATATATTCTCCAATGTATTCTCTCTTTTTTTGGTATGCTGAGATCGTTTTCTCCTATATCCTTCAACGCTAAATATATCTTTCTTTGATATATAATACATAGGGTTTTATATATGTAATTTTAGATTATTATACATTTATATCATTATGTATTATATATTGATATATATATTTTTATAATAATGATAATATATTATCATTGATCATAGTCATTTGTTAATTAATAATAATAATTATTTCACTAGTGTCTTATTATATAAATAAGAATTCATTTAGTAATTAATTAATTATTTATACTATGATTATTATTTATTTTAGTATTCAATAACATATTATACTAGTATATTATTATATTCATATATTATTATTTTAATAATGCATTATTTTTATTTATTAAGTTCTCTTATATCTTTATTCTTTATTTACTAAAATTTTATTATTTAATTTATTATTTATTATTAAATCTTATTTCAAATTGGGGACATCACACCAAGGCTCTCTGCAATGGAAACACAATTTCCTCCTTTTGAGGTCATTTAACTGTTCACTGTCCAACTTGTTTGAATTACTTCATGGCTAATGTGATTCCTTATGAAATAAATGGCTTCTTATCTTTCTCTCTCTTTGAAGGAACGCCCTTAGATTGAAATTTTCTTCTAGATGTAGAAGCCTCCATATCTTTTGCCTTTTTTAATGGCCTCTTGTAAAGTAGTTGGGTTGAGAGCTTTTTGACCGAGCTTCTTAAGGGATTTGATAGACCATCCATAAAGAGTACCATATGTCCTCTCTGAAAGGTCTATCACTAGGAAAACAACCTCTGAAAGTCTGCAATGTATACTTCCACTAAACTCCATTGCTTCAGCTATGCTAACTCCTTGAAATGGAGTTTTGGATCCTTATTGTCAAATCTCTCGATTAGTCTCTTTATGAAATCCACATAAGAAGTGATCCTATCATGACTTATGGTAATGATCCAGTGATGCCATCACTCATGTGCAATACCATCTAGATGTATCGCTGCATACTTAATAGCTTCCTCCTCTGGCATTAGATTGAGCTGAAATTATCCACCTTATGTACCCATGCTCTAGCTATGGTCTTAAGGTAGTGTGAGCTTGCCTACCTTCTTTTGTAAATCATAATTTTGTGCTCTACCACCAGTACAAGGTCCATGTTTCATCCTAACATCCATGTAATCCCTCGAAGATATGGCCACTTGAAACTCTGGGCCTCCACTCTCCCAATCCCGTCGAATATGATTTTGCAACTCAATGATGTCTAGCTCATCATTTGCCTAGATGGGTGGCTTGGGTGGAAGGTGGGCACAAGTGGTCTTGAACTAATAGTTTCAGTGTTATTCTGATTGGTGTGTCCACCATGTACTCAATTCTCCCCGTGACCAGTGTTGCCTCCATTACCCCCGTTATTATTACCATCTACACCAACATTCAACCCCATCTATCGAGCCATCAACTGAGTCAATAAAGACATTCTCTCATTCTGTTATTGCTGTCCCCTAACTAGAACCTTTACTAGATTCACAAATATCTTGTCTGGTCCTTCTCTTGCATTCCTATCTTTCAAGAATCTTTTGTCTCCTCTAGCATACCCATCTCTTATGTGTGTGTTCTGTGTTCTTCTTCCCTCAAAATTTGAGCTGACCAGTTCTGATAATAATGCAATGCATATGGCGATTGATCCCAATCTATCATGTCACAGTTTTGTCAAAGTAAACCCTCCAAGATGGCAGGATTCACTTTCTCTAATACTACTGCAATATGCAGCCCTGTTGGTTTGATTTTTTTGATTTTGGAATGTGTTTGAATACTTAACAATGTATGTTTTGGAAATAGTTTTTGATGCCAAACAAATACAAGAAAATAAAGAAGCTTGCAACAACACAAACAACACAGAATACAAGTGGCTGCAAATTGCCAGATTGAATTACTGACTTGAGAATATAATATCTATCCAAAATAACAATGACCCATTTCGTTTTCACATAACAGAAATCAACAATACCCATTTGCCAGAATAGAGAAGGAAGGTCTGCAGTGGTATAAACCAACAAGAATGAGGGTCTTCAAACCCTAGGTATGTCATTAATCACCTCCAAATTGCAATGACTGAGTGAAGGCAGCCCTTCCGGCCCCTGGACGCGCAAATAAGGAGCTGAAGCAACCTTCAAAACCCCAAATACCCCTTCCAATGACCACGTCCAGCCCAAAAATCACCACAATTGCCTAGAAGAATGGGATGGTTGCCAAAATGACGGACCACTCTGTTATAAAAGCAGCAACCAGCAAAAAGAATGAACTGGTTCTTAATATTCTCCAATTCGTTCCCAATGTGCAATTGAAGTATATTATTATCAGTGATCTCCAATGTGACTCCTGCAACGAAGTCACTCCAAATCTTCCAAATTGTATCTCTTGACAACGTGGAAAATGCTGTCTGTGAGGGTTTTTGTCCTCACAAACCAGCAAGAAAAAACAATTTCCTTCAAGAACATAAGCATCAATAATAACAATATTCAACCTGCACAAATGAGAGCCCCAATCCTCATTTTATAGCTTTTTAGTTGCTTTTTCAGAAAAATACTTTTTGCTCTTTTTGCTTTTTCCGGGAATACTTTTTGTTTCATTTGCTTTTTTTGAAAAAGCACATCTTTTACTTTTTTGCTATTTTTTTGTTAATGCTTTTTTTACTTTAAATTAATAAGAATCACCTTCCTTTTTAATCTTTCAATGTAGCACTAAATAATAAAGGCCCATTCCTAAAAATAAATCATCTTTAATTTAATATTTTTCCTCTATAGTACCTTGATTAAATAAATAAATAAAAATAACGATAAAGTTAAATCTTTAATTTAACTTTATAAATCAATAACTCATCGTTATTTAATTTAATAACTCTGAACTATATTAAATCTCATGATAAACATCAAAACCAACTCCATTGGAATTAGAAAAAATAGCAACTAACTTAGTCGGTGCTCATCATTGAATTACTAAAAATAGTAAGTATAGGATAAAGTGTCAAAAAAGGCTCCCAAAAAGGGTGCTACGCTTATAACCCATCTGAACGAGAAATAATTTGTGTCATCACCTCTCGGGTTCCCTAAATCTACTCATTAGCCTACAGGAATCTCATGAATAGGCAAAGGTCTCTCTATGCCAGACTTGCTTAGGAAGGGGACATTACATATTTTTTCTCTTAGTACTCTCAAATGTATCATCTGTAATTTTGCATGCTTGCATCGGTTGCTCTTCATGAGAGTTGTAGCTTCAAGAAAATTACAAGTCGATGGAAATACTTTATGATCTTCCATTTGCCAATGAATATGCCATAGAGAGAATTTGTTTCATCCTCCAAACACGACTGTAGCTCTAGAATTCCTTTTTCGTTTTGTTCCATCCGACCTTGATTCTCCATCCATCTTCTCCAAAATTCACATCTAACGAATTGAAGGACGTTGCTTGCTCATTGGCTGCTTGTTTTTTTAAATCAATTATATTTTTCCAACCCTTGTTCTCAATCAAGATTGTATTATTTTTCCAATTATGATCGACTTTGGTTGCTACCAACCAAACTTAACCAACTATGCATCATATGCTTTTTTTCTTGATGAAATGACCACAAAGTATAGAGAAAATGATTGGGTCCAAATAATTACCTTTTGTCTGATTAAAACTCCGAGTACCTTAGTACCTTGCTTATTTGCACCCACCAATTGAAAATTTGGGGGCCGAGTGGTTGACTTGGTAAGATTTCTACAAGTGTCTTTCGGAAGTACATGTAGGTTAAAGCCACCATCAACAATTGTATTGGTGAGATGGATTTTCATATTTACCGCCATCGATTTGTTTGTTGTGTTGATTGTCAGTAACATTGAATCAATCACTTCATCACTTGATAGTGGAGGTTCGATTATTGGATCTTCATTCTCACCATATTCCAATTGGATTCTGGCATGCATTGTCTCTTTCTCACTTGATACAATAGCATTTCAAAGTTCAGGAATGCTTTGTATTAAATCTACTACTTGGATTGGTACTGTAGTTTGAAGTACTTGCCTTGTAATATTTTTCTTGGATTGTAACTAACTTATTACCACACTTGTTATGCATAGCATTCTCCACTTTGGCCCTTGTTGCATGAAGCGTTTCTTTTTTAGTATATGGGTCTAAGTACATAGCCTTCTTTGCTTGGTCATGAGTTATGAGCAATACTTCACTTTTCCTGTCAACATCAATTAGGTTGATGCTAGCCTTTTGTTTTGGACATCCAATGTCTTCATGGTCTCTAGGTCCACACTATTTGCACAATAATTGCACTTTGTGTTGCTTGTTTGGTAGTCTCTTGCAAAGTGTTCCCATTTGCTACATTGCTGACATTGTATGGTAGGACGTGCTTTGGAGTTGTATTTTATTTTGTCCTTGTTGATTTTGATAACCATCTGGAGTTGCATTTTGTGGCTTTGATGGTGTGGATTTCTCTTTTTGCATGAAGAGTACTTGTGTACTCTATAAATTGTGTCTAGACACTCCTTTATTGAATGACCAATAACTTGGCAAATCTCAGAAAACATCTTTCGAGGACAATAACCTTTTGTGTGCCCCTCAATTTTGCACTTAGTCCACTGTAGTTCTTTAGTTCTTTGTTGGTTTCTTTCTTCGCCTTTTATTCTTTCATCATTTGGAGTATGTCCCTTTAGAGTGCTTGTATGGTTCTTGATTCATTGTCAGTATTGTCATCTGAACTTCCATCTTCCTCCATTTTTCTCTTATTGTGCGAGGACATTTTAGTTTCACTTTGATGTCCACTACCCGATTGTAGGCTTCAAAATAGGATGAGGGTGTCACTAACTTCATCTTTTTTCTTAATGGCGAAAGTACACCTTCAATGAACTGCCCATTTTTAGATTGTCAGCTGGTATTGTTTCCATTTGTACTAACAAGTCTTTAAATCTACGATTATAAGCTCGTACGTGCTTACTGTAATGTCCCCATTTTTATGCGCATTGGAGTTTGAGGGATTTGCCTATATTTGGACACTCATAGGCTAATTAGGATGATAAAGGGGGTCGTGTGGCAGAGCCAATGGTCAGTTTCCACTTTGGAGGTCTGTGATGTCGGGATCGCTCTTTGTTTGAGTCAAATCGATACACTTACTAAATAGTAAGTGTCTAATTTGGGTAAGTCAGAGTTTCTATCTTTAGCAGGGCACCTAGACAGTTTGCTAGCAGTATGGAGTTGTGGTGACATTGGCAGAGCTTCCAGTTTGGGACTTACTATTTATAGTAAGTCAAATTATGGTCAGAGCTATTTTTGACAGGGGCACCTAGACTCATGGTATGCACAGTGATTAACTCATTCGTCAGTTGGCTTAGTTTCGGGGACTTACTATTTATAGTAAGTCAGTGGATGTTAGAGAGGGACCCTTACTATTTTTAGTAAGGCAGTTGGGTGCACAGTGGACATAATGGTTAACTCCTAGGTTCAGATAGAATTGAGAAATAATGATTATTTGTGGAGTTATGCTATTTTAATTATTAATAAAGTGATTACTTTATTAATAACTATTTATAAGGTTAAAAAGTCACTTTATATTCAATGAGGCCATGACCCTTCGTTTAAGTGACTTAAAGTGCAATTAATGGATTATATTTTGGAGGCCAAAAATATTAAAGTATTTCATAAAGTCAATGTGCACACAAGTTATATTATTTTAAATGATATTAAAGTGCATTTATAATCCATGAATATGAGCACCCAAGTTTGAAGACTTATTATAAAGTCTTATTAAAAACCTAGAAGTGGATTTAAATGCTATTAAGGAGATTGGAGTTATAAAAGCACATCAAAAAGCAAATCGACCTCATTATTGATGATCATTTTTTACTTTGCTTTGTTTGTGTGAAGAAGAAATGGAAACAAGGGTTTCAGATTTCAAGCTTGAAGAGTTGTGAATTCTTCTATTTTTTTCAGCATAGTGAATTGGTGAAACACCCAATGAATTATGTCAGGCGTTGGCTTCAGTTCAGAGACCAAGAATGAATTTATTGTTGCAGAATTAAGGGTTTGAAATTTGAATGCTTCATTATTTACCAGAACAGTTTGCAGTGATAGAAGAAATTGGCAGCCATTATTAATCAGGTTTCAAGCATTTATGAACAGATTTGTGAAGTTCATTCAAGGGTTTCAAGACATATCATATCAATAAGTTCATGAATTGTAACTCCTAGGTTTTCTGGGTATTGTTGTTTTAGATAATAGGGGTTATTTAATGAACTAGGTTGTCAATATATTGTGAAAATTCTGAGTATTCAAGCTGGTATAAAAATCTGGAATTTTCAGTTGTGTATTTTCAATGCAATTGCAGTTTTGAGTTAAAAAATTATTATTGCAATATCTTTATTTGTTGCATTATATTCTCATATCAAAACAAATATATCATTTGCATAGCAAATTAGTGGTTTGACAGAGTTAGAACCTGTTGGGGTTCTTACACTTACTCTGTTTTTTATTTTAAAGTTCTGCTACTATTTCATTATCATCACAAAGCAATTTAAAATCTTCTTCAAAGGCCTTCTTTAATCTTTCCCATGTATAAATGGAAGCTTTGTCAAATTTTTTATACTAGTCAATTACTACACCTTGCAAGGTGGCTGGAAAAGATTGTAGTCAAATTGCTTTATCTTCTTGCCCATTTGTTGTCCAGATTGTTTCACAACTATTGCAGTGCCTGATTGGATCCTTCGATCCATTGCCTGTAAACTTGGGCAACTTTTGCTTTTCTTCACTAGGACTTGCCATGGTTTTATTTTGATGCAAACCTAGCATCTGGAATTTGATTTCTAGGGAGTTTTTATTCAGATGTTTTGGTGTTTCTCTCGCACTCTTGGTCACATAAGAATCCTCAACCCTTCCCTCGAGTACATCCTTCTGTGCACTTGTTTTGCCATAAGATTTTCTTTTGTACACCCTTGGCTTGACTTCTTCTCCTTCGATTGACAACCTTTCAGTGCTCGGGAGGCTGCTCTCAAACAATTATGTGAGGAAATATGACTTCGTCTCCCAACATCCCTTGTCTAGAGAAGGTTGTCTTAACTTCTCAACTTGACTTCATTCTCAGGAAGGGCTCAGACTTGGGAATCATTGATTGTAAGTTCGTCAAGCATTTCTCATAATCTTCTCCTGCTATGCACAATGATCCGTAAAGATCGTCTGGTCTCATGATAATGCAAGCCAAATTTAGGAGTAAAATATATATTTATTCCCACATGGAATTATTACAAAAGAAGACCAGAGATGGTCAACTAGGGATCATAGTCGATTTGACTAGATCATAGTATCATACTACCTTTCTTGATGATACACAATCTCATTAAAGGACCTAATAGTTGCAAAGAGGAACACAACTTTCCACCAAGTGACACTTATAACTACTCGACTCTTATAACTACCTGAAGTTGACAAACACTTAATACAAACAATAAATACATAGTCGGGTAACCAATATTATCAAAACATGATATAGACATTTTACGCTGACTACACCCTGTTATGGTAAGAAATAGTCATATAATGTGACATCAACTCGTACCCTAATGCAAATCTTAAATATTCAATCGCCCTATTATCCCCTAGGTGGGCAGCTGCTAAACACCAAGGAATAATAATAACCAATGTGGCAAGTGAAAACTAACAAGAAATCACCCATGGACCACACCATAGGCTAAGGAAGCATTTGACCATGCCAAACACTTATGACTTATAAGGTTATCAAATCAATTTTCATCTTCCCAATGTATGTTAATCTATGATTCCATTCCACCATGCTTCTACTGTGCATTGTAGAACTAGTCTTCTTCTCATATCAATGCTATTAGTGCATCAACTTGAAGTTTTCCTTTCCACCTTGCAAAATACAAACATATGGGCCATCAACATTATCGTGTCCACGACACATAAATGCTCATAAAACTATTGTTAAATTCACCAACACATGGTAAATTAATTAAAATTAGTAAAAATCCATCAATAATAATATCAATTTTGAAATATTACCACACTATTATAAAAGATGGATTAATTAACCAAACTATATACACGCCAATCTCAAATTTTCAATTTTCAATTATTGTTAATGTTATAAATTGAGGGGCATTACACATGATTCCAGAATTTCTTTGACCTAGGAATGTTTGCCAACATCCCCCTTTATAAGGTCAAGGTAATGAGACAAATGAGGAGTCTATAAAAGGGATGGGAGCCCTAGATGTTTACCTCCATATAATTTGCCGCATTGTCTATAATGACCTGCAACACATTGGTTCCACCCAACTCAGCCAGAACTTCTCTTCTAAAATTTCACACAGAAATTATGTATTCTTCAACTTTTATAAGGGGTCAATAGGTTGAAAACTCATATTTAAAAAAAAAAGCAATGGATAGAAAAATAAAAGACATAAATATTATCCAGCCACATGAAATAATTGTACAACTAAGAAGTAAGAACAAAATTCTACAACTGTACTCTTGCTGCTTTGTTTTTTTTAAAATTATTTAGTGGGTTTGCTGTTTTCTTGGCTGTTTGCCATGAGTTTTAGGTGCTTTTATGTTTGTGTCCATGTTTTAGTCTTTTAGGTTTTTCCTTAATTGCATTTTTCATACCATTTTTTGTGTGTTTTGTAAGCAGTGAGAGTTTCAGTTTTGGAACTCATGACTCTCTAAGAAACTGGTTTTAGGTTCTTTCATGCTTGTGTTTTGTATATTAGTCTTTTAGGTTTTGCCTGTAATGGCATTTTTTGTAATATTTTGCTGTGTTTATGTAGGGAAAGTTTTGATTTTGGGATTTGTGACTCTCTCGGAAACTAGCAAGTCTTACAGACTTGCTGGTCAAGCAATTTGATTCAGCAAGTCTTGTTTTGGTCTGCATGGACTGGGATTAGTAGGTTCATTGAGTCTTGTAACTACAACTTTCTAACATTCGAAATCCTTGGCAGGAAGAAACTCAACCAAAAAAAACATGTTTCATTAACAACTAAAGATTACAAGGATTTCCGAGGCAACATATTGTGAATTTGTGATGTATGCTGTGCAATGCAAGTAATAAGCCCAAGATTTTGAATAAACGATCTAAGAATATGATGGCTCTGCCTCCTGCTTCAAGTATTTGTTAATCCATTCCTTATTGTGCTATGTGAATCTTTACAATTACATGCCTATGTATCATTCCGTAGAAGCCTTATTTATGTAGTTATATAGAATTTATAACTTATTGTTATCATTGATTGATTATTGTGGCGTGTTTTCAATGCTGTATTTTATTATTTAATTTCGTATGCCTTCCCCACAATGTCCCTAAATTTATAAATTTTTTTGACATTCCATACCTGTTCCTGCATTCCACTGTCACAGAAACTTGGAGAAAAATTCCATTTTTTTGCTACTCTTGGTCTTTGTTATTTACTAAGTTTCTTCTCTGTGAAGTCTTATGTTTGTGAAGGAATCATTGTCTGTTCAATTGCAGCTAACACTTTCTTTTTAATGATTTGCAGACTACAAGAGTGAGATTTGTCTTTGATAGTGAGGCGCTGGTATGCATGCATTTTGCTTAATTCATCCAGTAATGATAAGAAATAATTTGAAATGGATTTTCAACGCTTTTTTCTTGAATGGAAATATGCAATGTCACTAGCTCTTTGTATAGAGGTTTATCTGATTTCAATATTTGTTCCATTTGTTGGTAATATGAAACTAGAAATGAAATTCCCACTGTTACAATTCTTTCAATTGTCAAGCTGTGGCATAATTGGGTAATGGTTGGATGAAAGGATGAGAAACAGATTGTCAAGTTCAATTCTAGTCATTGAGGTGGTTGTTGCAGAATCTTTAGTAATATCTTATGTTGTTTAATTTGTTCTCTCTACTAAAGATTTGCCATTAAATTGAATTTAAGAAAAATTATGTGCTACTAGTTTTGCAATATGGCTTTTCAGGATCTTGTTGTAACAGGTGTTCTTACACAGGAAGTAAGGGTGGGAGATCAGCTTAAAGAGTCTGGTGAGAATGTATTTGTCGGTGGAGAAAATCGATGGAAGTATGTGCTTCCAAATAGAAATTCTTGAAAATTGAGCTTTTGATATTTCAATAGGAATATTTATCAAATTAGCGACCATTATGAACAATGATATACAGATTGTTGCTGTGTAGCTGCTGGATGCTTAAGAATTTTAATCTCCATTTGAATTCGAATCTGCAGGTACTCAACATTTATAAATTGGGAGCTTTGGTGGCCAAGCTTCCCAATTCTTGTGTATTTTAAGGAGAGGCAGACAAAGCCAGAAGGCCAAATACACTTTTTTCCAGTGATTTTTGTAAGTGCACTTTCTCCTAGTGATTTGCCACTAGATTTATTAGATACTTTATCTTCAATGGTATATGATTTAGTTTTTATTCTAATGCTCAGGAAGTCTTATCATCAACTTTTTAGGGATAAGAAACATATAATATAGGACCCAAGTCAATGGATAAGACACTTAATTTTTAATTATGTGAATGCTTCATTACTTCAAGGTACAAGATTGAAGCAGGACAGTTTTGGTCTTAACTATGATTCTGGAATTTCATTGATCATATTACTGAATGGCTTGTATATTTCTAGATTAGATTTGGCTGTGTACATTTTTATTAATGTTCCATGATCCATCGTCAGGATGAAATAGTTGGAGAGGAGAAATGAAAAGATAGCAGCAAACTAAGATGACTAAATAGATGCAGGGAAAGGTGGCATAGAATCCAAGTGCCTAGAAGGGAAGGCTAGAAAAGACTAACTCAAAAGTAAAGATATGTGTAAGTATGGATATGCAGATATATGTGAGAATAAATATATAGATAGAGGTAATTATATTTAGGATTTCTTTCATGTGTCTTCATATATGTATGTAGATATATATACATACATATTTACTAAGTTGCTGGTATGGGCAGAGTAACGAGAATTGCGCGTGAATCGCGATTCGATTCACCCTCCCCGATTTTTTGGGAGCCGGTGAATCAGATCGGCAGTTTTTTGGCATGAATTGCCGATTTAGGCGATTCATCCAAAAATCGTCTGAATCGTCATGTGTGAACCGGCATGAATCGGCCGTCAAGTCAAAAAAATTAAAAAACACTTGTTTTTTTTAATCTTTTTTTTGTGTCTTTCATCTTACATATATTTATGATTTGATGTCTTATGGAGCTGAAAAATAACTCTCGATGCCTTATAAAATAATTAAAGTCGGTTGAGCTTTCGGGGGCGCTGCTCCTCAACCCCGCCTTGTATTGCGACAGGGAGCGCACAAGGGGCGCTGCCCCTTGACCCCGTCTTGGGGGCTTTTCCCCCAAACCCCCATTTAGTAATTTGGGGTGGGAACTGCACCGATAAAAGTGGGGAAAAATTAACCTTCGAGTCTTATTAGGCTCCATATAGAAGATGATGCTGATGAAGAAGAAGAATATCAATAAATTATTAATCCATTAGTTGAACTTAAAACAATGATACTTGAACTGATGTAATGATTTAATTTTAATGTTTTGATTCTTGAATCTTTGATGTTGAACTTGCAC
>MU227235.1:237107-248186 GCA_018584345.1 Thuja plicata | reverse complement strand
GTAATCATTTGCAATCATTAAAACATCGTTGGTACCAAACAATCATATCAAAACAAGCAGACATCAGCAAACTCAGGTTGCAGGGAAAGTGTTTGACGAAATTACTCAGTCCAGCATTAGAGATTTTTAGTGGCCTTTATAGTAAGGGTCATTACAGATGGGTAACAATATATGTATGAAGGTTAATGGGAAAGGTTCATTTAATGATGTTTTTTGTGTACCCTCCTTGATCGGTAATCTCCTTTCAGTTTATCATATTGAAATTACTCATGGTGCACAAGGTAAGGTAGCGGAGTTCACTCTTGGTCATGTATACATTAGAGATGTGGAGACTAGAGAAATCATTGCTACAGGTGTGGTTGATCATGCATCTAGATTGTATTCCTTCTCTTATTTTATTCTTGATAATGATTTTCATACCCTTCCACCAAGGGTAAATCATGTTTGTGAGAAGTTTGATCATTTGAATCTCAGAGTTCTTGAGAAAAATGTCAAGCTTTTTGGATAGCAAATAAAAATGTGCATGCTTTGTTGTAATATTATGCCTCCTTGTTTGGATGTCCATGTCTGCAATAATTAGGTCTTCTGGATGGTTCCTATACACAAACTTTGATGGAGTCTTAGGTGCTCTTGGTGGTGTTTTAGGGTTTTCTTGTTTAAGTTCTTCTAGCTTAGCTTCCTCGTCTAATTCTTCTTTGCAAATATACTCTAATTGAGGAACATTTTCGAGGGTTTTTTTGTGATATCCTCCTTCATCAACTTTTACATTTGTACTCTCAACCATTTTGGGTAATCTTTTGTTGTAGCACCTGTAGGCTTTACTTTTTGAGGAGCAGCCTAGGAAAATGCCCTCATCAGCTCTAGCATCAAACTTGCCAAGATTAGCTTCATCTCTTCTAATGTAGCAAGTACTTCCAAAGATTTTGAAGTACTTAACCATTGCATATCTCCCATTCTACAATTCATATGGTATTTTGTCACTATATACTCTGATTTGTGCATGACTCAAGGTGTGCATTGCTATGTGAACTGCATCCTTCCAAAATGTATCATTCAACATGGTTGGCCATTTCTTGCACAGTTCTATTTTTCCTTTCTACAACTCCATTTTGTTGTGGAGTTCTAGCAGCTGAATATTGTCTCTTTATCCCATATTTGTCACAAAACTCTTCAAATTCTTTTGAAGTGAATTCTCCTCCCTTATCCAATCGAAGATTGTTGATATTTATGCCTGATTCACTTTCCACTAGTGCTTTAAAAGCTTTAAACTTATTGAAGACTTCAAATTTTTCTTTTAGAAAGGTAATCTAAGCCATTCTAGAATAGTCATCAATTAATAGCATGAAGTACCTTTCTCCTTGTATGTTCTTTGTTGTGGTTGGCCCACAAAGATCTGTCTATAAGCTCTAATGGTTTTGATGTTTGAATGTTCCTTTAATTCAAAGCTTACTCTGGTCTGTTTCCCGAGTTGGCATTTCTTACAAGTGACATTGGTGGGTCTAGAAATCTTGGGGATGTCTCTTACTGCTTCCTTACAACTAAATCTTGACCAATTTAACAAAGTTGAGATGGCTCAATCTCCTATGCCACAACCAGCTTTCATCTTCTTGTGCCATGTGATATTCTTCACTATTGATTTCTTTTAAGATGTAAAGATTGTTTGATGTTCTATAAGCATTTGCAATTAATTTTCCATCTTTCTTAATTTCACATCCTTTAGGAACATATGTGTCTGTGTGCCCTTGTTCACAAAGTTGACTAACATAGTAAATTTTTTTTAAATCAGTGTACCCCGAGGACGCGTCCCCCCCAAAATCCCCAACGTTTCCGGACAGGGACGCACCGGGGATGTGGGGACGACGTTCCGACGTCCCTAGCGACACCACCCAAATCGCCGTCGTCCTCTGGAAACGCGGGGACGTCCCGACTTCTCCGAAGGGGACAGGGGGACGAAACAACATCCCCAAACCCCTGAGGGGACGCCCAGGAGTCCCCCATCACAACAACTACATAAAGTGCATTTAAAAAAAAAATTAATTTGTTTTATGGGTTCTATTATAACCCTAGGGATATGTGGGGCCCATCTCTTGTGTTATATTCCTTAAAAACACTATCAAGCTTCATTTCTATTCATTTTTTCCTTTCACTACATTTTGGCTCTTGGGCCTTGGCATTTTGATTTTGTAGTTTGTACTTGTTTTGATATTCATATCATGCTACTCATTGTAATCATTCTTATGATTAGATACTCACACTTTTGATATCTATTATATAATAGAACTCTTCCATTTGCTGATTCGAGTATTTAAAATTTTATTGTTCAATGTTCAATGTTCCATGTTCAATGTTCAAGTATTTAGTAATTCTAATTTACTATTTTACAGTTACTGTTTTACATCTTTATGTCTTATATTGTTATACATCTTTTCATAACTAGCATTTTAAGTACCACATGTATAGTGTATAGTATATACAGCCCCCTTGGTCCCCCGCCGTCGTCCCGAAATTGAGACCCCTCTGTCCCCCCTGCCTGGAAACTTGTCCCCCCGTTCCGACGTTTCCCCGTCCCCAAGGCTATGTAACTATGGTTTAAATCCTTTCACATAAAGGACATCTTCAGTCTTTGTTCTTCGATGATCTAGACTAAGAGTTCCTCTTCCTTTTATCTCCTCCTTTGAGTTGTCACCAAATCTTACTTCCCCTTCTTTGGTTGGCTCAAGAGAAATGAATTTCCTTGTTGCCTGTCATGTCTAGAACAGCTGCTATCAACATACCAGCTACCTTTTTATTTTGTGCATGCAGGGCCGTTTGAACAAACAGGATTCTTCTCTTTCCCTCTTCTCTTGCATCTTCCTTTTCCAAGTCTTAGTAGACTCTTCCTTTCTTTTGTAAGCTACATTCTCCTCCTTATTTTGTTTTTAAGGCTCAACAAAGATGGTTATGCAAAAACGTTTTGTATGTCCGAAGTTGTTGCACTTGTAACACGTAATATTATAATCCATTAGTAGAGGAAATGAATTATAATTTCTTCTCATGAAACTAGGGGTATTCTTTTCACAATTCTACAATTCATAGCTTTGTAACAATATTTATTGCATGGGAAACAATAACCATTAAAGGAATAATGAGATCTAGTCATATATGGCTCTTTGATGAAGAGGCCTTCTATAATTATCCCTTCTTGCCTTCGTAGGTGGATTGGCCATTGGTGGGATTATATTCTTCTTCGCGATCTCCTTTTTGTTGTCCTTGGTTGAATTCATAAGAGATTTGATGTAATTTCTCGGTTTTCTTTCATCTTCCTTTTATGGTGGATCTATAGTCTTGGAACTTGTAGCTTTTTTTGATTGATCTTCAACAAAACCAAGACTAGTTTTGATGAGTGGAGATCTTTGTGAATTGATAAGTTCATCTATTTGTTTGGTTCTTGTATCAAACATTAAACATTGATTCAATTGTTGCATTGATTTCTTCAATTCCTTTCTCAAGGACGCAACTTCAAACTCTAGTTTATAACAATCCAATTTTTTTTCCTTAAATTGACCTTTCATGACTTTCTCAATTCGTTTGGCCTCTTCTTGCAGAACTTTTAGGTCCTCAATTATTTGTTTTGATTTTTCTACGGCATTAGAAACTTCTTGATCTTTATTTCCTTAGGATCCCCCTTGGCTCCTTTATAGCAGGATCGCATCGACTTTGTTGCGAGACAAACCATCATATTGAGAGAGGGCACATGATTTGTCATCTTTGCAACATTGGGGAGGTGGAGTCTGAGGATCACTTCATCTTTCATTGTCCTATATATTACGAGATTAGGGGGAGGTTCTCATGCCTCTTTAGGGAGGTGCGGTCGCTCTCCACTTTCTTCAGAATACGGACCAGAGATGCCTTGCCCTTTATTTTCAGGAAGCACTAAGGGTTTGGGAGCGCACACTCCAGCACTAGCATCTGGCGATGCCTCCACCCTGTTAGCTTATTACTTCCTTCTTCATAAGGATTCATTCAACGTGCGGTACCATGCATCAGCTGGGCCCACCATTTATTCTAGGTCCATGAAACCCAGGGCGAACTCTTTTCGACAACAACCATCCTCATCCAAGGTTACTCCGAGGCGGCCCATGATTCAGACTAGTTCGACGGATTATCCTTCCGTTCAAAAGTTTTACACGGCGATTCGCAACCCTTAATTGGGCTCGGGAGGTTTTCATCATTTTTCCATTGGACTCTTTTCCTTTGGATCCCTCTTTCTATTTTATTTCAGTTGTTGCTTTCTTCTTTGGGCACCGTTTGGCATCCTTGCTGCGGGCAGGCCCCTTATTGATGTAATTGACAGTCCCTTTGACCCTTTGTGGTCTTTTGTTGGGCATTAATAGATTTATCTTATCTTATCTTCTGTTTTGTGATGTTTTTCTTTAGTTTCTCAATCATCATGTATGCATAGTGAAGTTCTTCTTTAAGATTCTCTCCCTCTTCTTTATTGCATGCCTCATTCAATTCTTCTTCTTCACTTCTATTATTTTCAACTTTCATTGCTATAAAGAGAATTTCCTCCCCATCATTGCTAAAATTTTCATCATTGCTCTCTCCCGATGAGCTATTATTTTTGTGAGTAAAATCTTTTTTCAAGGAACCCTGCTTCTTCTTCATGCTTCTTTTTTCGAACTATGTGACATAATGTCTCTTTGATAAAGCAAGAACTCTCCTACACTTGCTAGATTGTTGTGGGCATGGACCTAGAAAATCACTCACAACAACTTCCACATGGAAAGAACTTGCTCTAATACCACTTGAATTGTAAACTAAGATGGTTACATCATACAGTAGTCTCTAACATTCAAATTTAATTAAAGAAATGAGAGCAAACATTAAGACAATTGGAGACATGGGGATTTTCACCTTGGAGAACCTGAATTTTGGGAGAAAAGTCTAATAAAAGTGAGACAACTGATCTCCGTATTCACTATCGTCAATGACAAATACAAATCTTAGGCCTCTTGGATACACAACCAGCCTGAAGGAATAGACTTCAGTCCCAAGACCACTTCCAAGCTGCCTAACTTCTTATTGATTTCATCCGGCCTCCTTGATGTCTTTGAGTAGGTCCTTTCCTTAAGAAATGAAGAGACAAAGTGTGAAATGAAGAGACAAAGTCTGAATTTTCATCTTGTCTTCATGGAAAAGACAAACTGGGACATTTGTGTCCTCTTAAGAAGAGTTAAAAGAAATAAAGTAGGAAAAAGAAAAGTGGGGTGTCCACTTCTCTTCGATGTTCTTCTTGTCCTTCATCTTCTAGAAGTCATATCTTTTGCAGACGGACTCAAAAAGAGGTGCAATTTTTTTGAAAAGCATAACTTATCAAGATGATTCTGATTATGTGTAAATATTCAACTTTGGTGTCACCAGAGTACTGTTTTTGTATCTGCATTACAAGTGTCCTTTGAGCTGTGATCATCTTGCTAAGGAGTTCTGAATCAATACTGGATCCATGATAAGATCATAATTGGCAATGAAGCATGATTATAAATCTTCATTCGACCACATAAATAGCTAAGTCATCACTTATAATGAGGATAGTGATCATAGTCATGCTGATAGGGAAGAGAATCTTCCACAGCTGTCAGGAGTGCATGCCTCTGATCTTTTAAAGAGAAGCTAAATTACCTAATCATACAAGTGTTTAAATTTATCTGCCAAGGAGAAACTGCAAAGTGACATCTTGGCTTGTCAATGAATATCACTACATTGCAATACTGTGCATATTTTTTCTAACAATTGGAACAAGTCTTCGAATAGGTGAATTTGTGTCTATTTTCAAGCATGGAATCTAGCAATGAGGTGGAACAATGATATCAGAGGATTATTTTCCCATGTTTTTCCCAAAATATTTCTAAGGATCTCTATCTTTATATCAAGAACATTCTGGCCGATATTCTTATTAGGGTTGATAATTTTACTTCCCTGTATTTTGTGCACTCTTCATAATATTAATGCTGTCAATCTGAATCACGTCACCAGTTATAACTGTCATTTTTACCCCTCAAAACCTGTCAGTAGGCCTTCCACTAACTATGTCAAGTCTTTTCCTAGGACATCCTCATCTCCTCATGGTGTCAATTGTTAGGTGAAATTCCATTATTATATGGTTTAACTTTCAACATGACTAGATGTTGCTTTTCTTGAAGACCTTACTCCTTCACACCACTCATACAGAACTTGTTTAGCATTTGTCATTCCATTTCATGTTTTTAGCGTCCCTTTCCTTTATGCTTCTCCAAGCATCTGCACTCTTGTTTCTCCATGTTTTCTTGTCCAAAAAGTAAAAGGAATGAAGGGCACAAGGGCACAAATTCTCTCCCTTAAAAGCAAGCAGGCTTCCAATCACTTAAAACGGTAGTGATTGTGATGACTCAAACTGAATTCATTGATTCTGTCTTTACCTGTCTTAGAAAAAGGAATAAGATTCAGGCATTCAAGCATTCCTACAGGACTAAAATGCGAAATATGTTTGGGCTCTTGCTGATTGGATCCCTGAAAGTGAATAAGATCACAATGTATATTCTTTGGGAGTTGGGAATATTTCTTTTGACAAATTGAAGACCCAAAGATTCCTTAGGTTCAACTTAGCCAAAAAGGAAATCATACAGAGTTCAATTGACAGTGACTGATGCAAGGAACATATCACAGATAAAGATATGCAATCTTTGTATGCATCCTCTGAGATCACATCAGGTCAAGCACTGTTAAGAATCTGGATGCAAAATTCAAATCATGAAATTTAGAAGAAGCTCTTTGTTGTTGGCCAAGTCTTTATTCTGAAGCAAAATCTATTGCAAATGCAGCTGTTAGTTTGAAGACATAAAGCTGTTGAAGGATATACAAGAGAAAGAAAAGCTTGTTCTGGTGCTTTTCAATCTTTAGCTGCTTGCTGCGAACATGGGTGTTAACTTTGGCAATGGCCAAACCCTTACTAACTGTGATGATAAGGAATGGATTATCATGCATGGAGGGACCACCTATCAAAGGTCAGTGCATGCTACATGGGACACATCTCATGTAAGGGCTTCTCCTTTGTTGCAAATCATAGACCACACTCACTATTCTTCATTATAGTGGTAGCCTTCCTAATGCTTACCCCAATCCCACTTTGAGGGCATCCAAAGCAAGGTTTTTATCTCTGTCTAAATTTTTTTATGGCTAATTTTGGTACCCACAGTTCTAGAAGAGAAAGTCTGACCCTAGTAATTTTCAACAGGCCTCAACTAGCAATAATGAATCCAAGGAGTAATTGGTGTCATACTTCATGAGAACACTACAGTCTAAACTGCCGACTTGACAGTCTGGAGAACACATTATCTAACTGACCAATAATATCAACAGACAAAAAGAATGCATCAAGCAACTGACTAATAATAATAAATTCCAGTGTTCTTCCTTAAGAACATTGATCAAGTTCTGGTATTTGACCCTGTCAAAAGATTTGTACAAGAAGCTCTTCAACAGCAAGCTGATCAGATCATGTTCCAAGGATCAAGCTATTGGTGCTGTTACATCTAGCTCCACTCAGAAATAGGTACATCAATGGAGTGTTCCAATCTGTTGTTTGTTGCTTCAACCACATGATGTCCCACATGCTCATGGAGGAAGGAAATTGACCTGACACAAAGAACAAAAAACATTATGGATAACCTTAGGGGCTCCAACAACACCTCTAAGGGGCTTTCATCTCATTATCAAACATGTTCAGTACCACTTTTGTAACCATGATGAATGCAAAAATCTTATGTAGAAGGGTTGTCAACAGTTGCCATTCTTTGTTAGGGATCAGTGAGGTTAGTCATTGAACTGAAAATATTTTGGATTTAACTGTGATTTTTTTTCTATCAATGTTTTTGATCATACTCTATGATCCATTATCAGAATAGTGAGCTAGAGAAGAGAAAAATAAGAAAATAGTAGACCAAGAAGCACTAAATAGTGGTGGGGTGGTGGGTGGGATGGGAACCAAGACAATACAAGGGAGAGAATTCAAGAAGAGAAAACAATAAAACTGAAAGGAACGAGAGAACAAGAATTTGGTAAGAAGTAAAAAAAAGGCCAAGAATAAAAGAATGAAAGAGCCAAGAACAAAGGCCTTGTTTTGTTTCCCGCATCATTCCCCCTCCCCGCTGCCCCACCACTATTTAGTGGGACTTGGTCTGCTTTTCACTTATTTTTCTCTTCTCTGGCTCACTATTCTGATCATAGTTTGCAAACTCGGGCGTAGAGAGTACTTGACAGACCCAATTTTTTCTTTTCTTTGACTCGGCAAAATCTCAGACTTATGAAGTGCTAAATTTCGTATAAAAATGCTTTTTTTTTGCATAATTCAATCACAAAATGTATCAAATGAGTCTAAAAACCCATGAGGAAGTGTTTTCTATTAAATTTGATTCTTGAATACATATGGATTAGAAAATGGTGTCATCATGCAAAGCCGGATTGTGGATACTAGATACAATAGCAGCTGTACCTTCCAACCAGCTATCAAATTGCTCTCCAACTTCTTTGTTGTCTGTTGCATAGTTGAAAGACTCAAAAAACTTGGTGAGTTTTTGCACCAACTACTCGCAGAAAAACTCAGCAACTTTTTGCCAAAAACTAGGTGATTTTGTGGCAAAAACTCGACTTCATAAAAATAAAGGCAAAGACGCATCAATTTTTTTTTGAGGGTATAACCCCCAAACCTTGCACTTCTAGCCCACGGGGAAGGAAACGTTTACCCACACCCTTTCTATTGTTGGGTTTTTCTCTCTAGCACCCTGTGCAACTTATCATTGTTGCCCCTCAAACCCATTACATTTTCCACACCCAAACGCCCACTAGTTAGTGGGATCTCTTGTCATATAAGAAATTTGATTATAATGAGCGGGTCTAGGAGTGGAAACCAAAATTGAGAACTTAGACAACTAATTTTCTCACTATCATAATATTTATATTATCATTGATCAATGATGAAATATCAAACCATCAATATGCGAGATTCAAATTTGATTATTAGAAATTTAGAACTTCTTCCAAAGTTCTTACTAGAATAGGGAAGAGGACAATGTAAAATGTTGTAATATATAAATTATGAATTATGTTGAATCATGATGATGCTCAAAGGCAATGATCATAAATTCATTATAGTTGTCATCTAACTATTATATTAGGAGGATGCGATTTTGTACCCAATTTGCATTCAAATCAATTAAATTTAATAGAAAACACTTTTGTATTCATTTATGGACTCATTAGATATATCTTGTCATTGAATTTTGCGAAAAAAAGTGTTCCTACTGAAATTTAAGCAATTTTTAAAGTTACCGAATATTTGCCGAGTCACATCTTTTGGGATTGCCGAGTTTTCCAACTATGTTATGTTGCTTTATGTTCTATTGAAAGATGCTTCAGCAACAACATACACATTAAATAGGAAATGTTGTGTGTGGTGGAATGTATTCATGGGGGATTTGATGTTATGTGCCGATTGGTAAGCATTCTAGAGCTTTTTACTTTTCTATCCATCCATTTATGCATACAAGCGAATGTTAATAGAGATTTGTTGGATGATATTGTTTGTGGCTATGACAATTTTTATTTATTTTTAAAAGTGCCTGGTAAATTTTTTAATGTGACCGGTGACGTTGGCACGACACGCCTTCTGGGCCCACGTGAAACACTTTTGACCTAGAGCTATGAACCAATGAGGCCACAAATGAGGGACCTCATCCCCATTTAACAAAGTTGAGGCCCAAAACTATTGGATAAGCGAAGGCACAAATCCGCAATCAAAATGGCCCAGCAGAGGTTTGAACCTTGGTGGGGACAACAACACCACCACTTACCCAACATAGTAAGTGGTGAACCCCAATTTGTGGCTTTGACGATTATTGGTTTTATGGGATAATATTTTTTTTCCATATCAAAGACCTTTTGGAATTAAAAGGGAGATAAAGTAAATTATTTTATAACCTTTTGGTTAATTAAGGGATGAAAACTAGAAGTTATTGAATAAGGGATATTACAAAAATAGATTATTAGAATAGACCCCTTTTTCAATGGTGTAATTGTAAATATTTTACTAAAAAGTTAGAAAATAATGTATTTAATAAATAGCTATAAAACACCTATTGTGATTGGGTATGCTTGTTTTGACAACTTTTGAGAAAATATTATTATAGAGGCTATATTTTTTGTAAGAGGCATGATCATGAAATTTTTGGTTGGAAGTTGGAACATGTCCAACGAGAGATATAGAATATAGTCTGGATGGTTCATAGCCAAGGCAAAGAGAACATACTTGAAATTCCTGCATGTGGCCATTAGTAAAAGGGTCTGGGCATCTATCCTCCATAAAGGTGACATGCCATTTACTAGGCGACTTACACATATTTATGAAAAATATTGATGAATGGAATAACTTATTGAATGATCAATTGCTGTGTTCGAAAAATCTCTGCACGGGGTCAAATACACTTGCAGACTTTTATTTGCAACTGATGCGCATTCATCCTGTGTTTGACTCGCATTTTATTGTGTTTGACCTACGTTTTCACCCCTTGACAAGTTTATCACTATTTTTGGTGAGTTTTTCACAATTCTGGAGGGTTTTAACACAATTTTTCGGCAAGTTATTTTCTTGCAGATGGTGCCAGTAAACCTGCGAGTTGCTCACGCAGTCTGCAGACATGGGAGTACTCGTTGACTTAGCGAGTACTCACCAGGTCTTAAATCTATGATACTGATGATGGATCATAGAGTATGATCTGAAACATAGTAAAATCCAAAAGCTTTCAAATTCATGATCATAAACTGTGGAAACTTAATGTCTATAAAAGATTAGTCATTTTAAGTCTTCTTGTTGTCGGGATAGTAAGTAATTATGTTAGCCGTGGATTAGTTAGCATCCGGCGGTTAGGGAGTTTCGCACGGGTCAGATTGAGGCGATGCGCTCGTGGCTGAGCAGACGGTTTCAGTTGGCCCCTTCTCCACCACGAGCCGTTCTTTCTCCCCGTCGGGAAGGCCCTCGAGAGATCATCAGTATTGACTCAGCGGATG
>MU227235.1:224920-236050 GCA_018584345.1 Thuja plicata | reverse complement strand
GCGTCCCTTCGGATCTTCTTATACTCGTCTTACCTTCGGGTAAAGCATCATGTACACAATATGCTGTAATCACTGGCTTGGAATGAATAGAATACTTGTTATTTGCTTTATATCTCTTATGCTATGTTTGTTGAGTTCTGCAATTAATTAAGTTACCCAAGAGGGAAAACACTTCTTAGATTTGTGTAATTTTTCTTGATTTTGACATTAACAGAGCTATAAAACTTATATGTGATGTATTTAATGATCTTTTTATTACTAGCAGCATTTTGTTTAAGTCTTTATAAACTGCTAGATGTTGTTTTTGATCAAGAATAGTGGATTTTTGATAGGGCCCCAACCCTGTTATAAAAATAGAAATACAAAGCAAATTAACCTAGCATCCCAATACAGAAACGAAACATCAAGCCAAAGCGGAGCTTGATCCGGACCTACAGAATTTCACGTCCAAAGGCTTGATATGCAAGAGGGTCCAATTTTGGAGAATCTTTCTTACTCATTTGTACAACAGTCCAAGAAGAGTCATCCAAATCAGAATCCTTAGAACAAGAGAGGAGAGAAATCCCCTCAGATGGCTTAACAGATTGCACAACACTATCCAAAGAACAAAGAGGAGAATAGGAAACTCCTTCCCCGCACCAAAACCCTCAACCTCAGCAGAAACAAAACCCATAGTAGAAACCCCCACCATGATAGGAAGGATCTAGGAGAAGGAACTCAAAGTGCAGCCCCATTAACAAGAACAACAAATCCAGCATGAGGAAGAGACATAGGGGTGGCCTCAAGCAAGGCAAAAAGGATAGCCCCATCACTGCCATCCAAAACAGGAGACCCCAGCGCCCTAGCAGCAAACAGATCAGTGTGGACAGCATTAGACAAGAAGCAATTAGGGATTTTAGGCACCTCGCTAGGAGAAATAGAAACTTTTGTAGAAACAGAATCCACTACCGCAGACAAACCCCCACTTGAGGACCAGCAGGTAGATGCCGAGCAGGAAAATCCCCATCAGAAAGCTCCAAATCAACCACCAAATTACATGCAGGAGTAGAGGAAAGTGGAAGACTACTATTTGAAATGAGGGAGTGGGTGGGAGAACAGGAGGAAAAAGGAAAGGGCCAGATATTGTTAAGTTCTCTGATCAATATTTATATTTTTGACATTTTAAAGGAAAAAAGGGCCAGTTTTCATAGTTGAAATTCCACTGTGAAAAAAATATGGTGTCATTTGTTTGAAAGTTGTTGACACGTACATTACCTTTTTTCTGTTCTTTTTCTCTAATTTTGTGCTTGTTTCAGTAATAGCCTCCAGCCCCCAACCATTGTCAACTCATTCAACCCTAAGTCCTTGGCCAGCAAGTGTAGAAATAAATATTGTATCAGAGAAAAATCTTAGTAGTATTGCATTGCTCTTATTTAGGTTGGAAAAATTATCAGCTGTGTCAATTTAGAAATAATAAGTTATTTTGAGAGTAAAATTATTTGTTTAAAATCAAATAGCTCGTAGGCATGGTTTTCCCAAAGTCCATGAAGACGATTTAAAGTACTTCTAGATTCAACTATCTGTGTTTTTTTGCGTCAATGTTTTGGATCACATTCCATGATCAATATTTTCTAAGGAAGAAGTTATATCTTTCATTGAGGACTTGTTCTTTACCACTGCCCCTTAATGGAGATTGGAGGGTGGATTCTGGACGTTGAAGCTAATGTTTTATGTTTGAGCTTAGATTTGGTGTCTTTCTGTTAGTGATAGATTGCATATTTCATGTTTGATCACTTGCTGTCTGTAATTTGGCCACTTGTTTTGGCTGCTATGCTGATAACCATCTGCTTCAGATAATTGTGTTTTGGTACATGTAAATATTTGAAGAAAAACAAAATCTGCTGCCTTAAAAGTGCAAGGAATTTATGATACCACCAAATTTCAATATGATACATGTATTACTTGCACTGGATTCTTGGACTACTTGGAGAGTGCAATGGTGATCAATGATTCTTAGTTTGCAAACGCTTGCCAGCTTTCTTAGGGAAATGTATCACAACTCTCATTACTCATGTAATTATTATATGTGACCACAAAATATTTGGAACCTTGAGCTCTAAGATACTTACACATAGTGAAGGAAGCTTTTAAACATGCCTTGATTTATGGACAAAGAGTTAGTAATTAAAGCTGAACAGTAAGATATAAGAAAGGACTTTCTCAAACAATTCAATTGGATTTTATGATGCATCAAATGGAATTATTTTGAATTTTTATGTTTCAACACTAAGCTCATGGGAGCTCTAAAATTTAAATTTGGTTGGATTTATAGTAGGTGACTAATTTCCAATTCATTATGTAGGATGGAAAGCAGCTCTATGATGTCATGGTTGAACGGGCTGGACCATCTAAAGGCAGTGGTCCAAAGTAGTCCCTTTCACTCTTGTAATACAACTTTTCTCTTTTTCAGGTTGTTAGACCACAAAAGAGGAAATTTACTTTTTAATTTTTCCCAGTGATGATTTGTATTGAATCTGTTCTAGTGTATTATTCTAAATTTATAATCATACTTTTAAGATTGCCTGCTCATCAAAGAGCTTGTTTCTTATCAAAAAAAGCTATTTGAAAGTAGGAAGAAAGCCCAAGAGTGATGTCATGAACAGGTTTGAGGATTCAAAGTGTTTGTGCTTGTCTTGGCCGATAATTGGTAGTAGGAGGTTGGAACATTCCGAAGATATATAAATAGTCTCAAATGATTTATCATTTTAAGGGTTCCCCAGCCAACATTCATCAGAATAATGTTAGAAATTAAGATAGAGTAGGTACAACTAGTCTAGGAAATTAAAGTAGCTATGAGCTTGTAAGTGGGTCTAGCTATTGTATTGCCATGATTGCAAATTGATAACTAGAAATGACATTGTAAAGTATTGGATTAGTACCTGCACTATCTGGCAGTTTATTATTGTACCTGATGATTTTTATTTGTATATATTTTTATTTTTAGGGGATTAAAATATTTTCTTGACCATAGGGAATATGCATTTAAGTAATATATTTGCTCCTGCAATATGAACTTCACCTCAATGATCAAAAACTTGTGCCTGATTTGTGCTAACTACTTTTTCATTAAGGTGAATATATTCCTTGTTCATAAAAAAATATAAATTAGGGCATGTTTTATAATACTATTTCCTTTTGTCATTTTTGTAAGATACGCCTCTTCCTTGATCATATTGCCACAAGTGGTCAAGAGAACTAACATTTATAACTCTACTTAACTCTAAATAAGCATATCTTCATTAAAACATAATATAAGAATATTAGCAAACAACACATGTTATAATATACATGCAAAACAAAAAAGCAACCCAAAGCATCACCACCTTCAAATAAATCTCCATCTTTCTCAATCAATTGCAACATTTAAACGATCTACAAAATTCTTTACCTACTATAACAAACTAGGGGTACCACCCATTTATGCAATGCTATGCAAAATATGCACCAAAATGCTTATCCTCATGATGCAAAGCGCTGACATAGAAGCTCGGAATGAAATATTCACTCTCTACCTTTGTACTTCTGTTTTAGTGGATGATACAACATTGTTAACATTTTCCCTGTGTCAGAGAAAAAGATTCACGAGACTTCCACTTATCTATGAAGTATTTATGGTTCCTTTTGTCGATATATTAGAGCTAAGCCCCAATACATCCCATTGCATTTCTCCCAAAGGCTCCTATATGACCTTAATTGCCTTTGTATCTTTAAATTGAACAAGTTGGAACATTTTCGACAAGCAAACCTTGGAAACCTAACATCATGATAATCTTGGAAACTTTTTAAACCTAACATGAGAGATATGTTCACAGAATCACCAACTTAAAAACATTGAGGGAATGAAGCAACAAGAGGTGGAGATAGAAGAGGTGGTTGATGGGGAAGGCAAGCTTGACCAATACAACCCTAAATCAACCTCATTAACTTGGTCATTATATCCATATGTTAATGAACTAATTGGGATAAAGAGGAGACTTGAAGGTTTGGAAATGTTGGAATAGTTGAAATGTAACTTGCAAGAGATCATGGATGCCAACCATAGGCTCACCCAAGAAAACATGTTTTTAAAAGGGGAAATAACCAAAGTGCAAGTTAACCTTAGAGCAAGCCAGTAAGAAAAATTTCATGCAAGGAGGAGCAACAACAGTTTTAAAATGGAAACTCTTTGAAGGTAGCGGAGGAAATGGACACTTCACACGTATAAGGTTTCAATCAACATTAGGAAACATAGAGATCAAGGAGGCTAAGTGTAATCTCCCCAATTTAGCAAGTTCCAGTTTGGTCTTCGTTTGGCTTAGATTGGATTTTGTTTGGGCTCAGTTTTATATACTTACTATCTATAGTAAGTCTAAGGTTGATCGATAAGGACCCTTTCTATTTTTGGAAAGTGCATTTGGTCACGTGGAAAAATATTAGGTGTGACTCCTATTTCATATGACATATTTAAAGGATAAGTATTTTGGAAGTTATTATTATTTAAATTATTAATTCACATGGAATATAATCCTAAATCTTAAAAGCAATGCTTTTAAGTGAAAGGTGTGTTGAAGAAGCCTTTTAAGTGAAAAGTGTCTTCATGAAGCTTTTAACTTTGCAGTAATTTATTATTAATTCAAAGTTATTAAATGAAGACTTCTAATTGAAAAGTGTATTGATGAAGGCTCTTTAGTGAAAAGTGTGTGAGAGAAGCTATTTGTTTTTGGTGTCTTGAAAAAGGTATCTTTTATTATTATAAATACAATGCTTGTGCCAAAAAGCAAATCATTCTATTGTGCATTTGTTTTTTTGTTGACTTGGGTGAAGTGAAGAAAAAAGGGTTTGAAGAATTTCAGCATGGTGGAATTGTAAATTCTACACAGGCTTCAACACTTTGAATTGGTGAAATATCCAACTAATTGTGCAATTCGGTGATGGCTTTATACAGAAGTCATGTTTGAGCTTAATTGGTGAAGTTTTGAAGATTTGGACGAGGGTTTGAGCATGCGTTTGAAGGTTTATCAATTGCAGATTGTAAAGATATTATGGGTACAATTATAAATCAGATTACAAGCATTGTTTATTGAAGAATTCATCTGTTGTTGTTTTTCATCATTTCAGAGGGTTTTCAGGCATGTATTACATGTGAGTTCATCAATTGTAACTCCTAGATTTTCTGGGTATTGTTGTTTTAGATAATAGGGGTTATTTAATGAACTGGGTTGTCAATATATTGTCAAAATTCTGAATATTCAAGCTGGTATAAAAATCAAGAATTTTCAGCTGTGTATTTTCAATGCAATTTAAGATTTAAGTAAATTATTATTGCAATATATTTTATTTTCTACATTATATTGTCATATCAAATATTGCAAATATATCATTCATTCATCAAAACAAACAACCAAAATTGAAACAATTCAGTGCTTGTCAGAGTTGGAACCAGAGAGGGTTTTTACAGTGGTATCAGAGCCGGTTTCCTGCCGTCTTGTGGGGTGGAATTTATTGAACTTGTTTTACTTGAGTGATCAACACTCTTGCTTTAATTGTAGTAATGGACAGATACGAGAAATCTGGGAAACATGGAAACCAGTTAGACAGTTTATCTGAGTTAAGAAAGCAAACAAATGCTTTAGTTAGGGATATGGAGAAACGAAGGCAAACACTGGAAAGATTAAATGCGCCTCTTTTAAATCTGGCAACTGTCGATAGAGCAACAAATTATTTGGTTTCTTTGTTCAATACGTTCTCTTCAGAAAGAAGATATGAGGAGAGACGTGAGTATTATACAGGTGAGACATCCAGAAATCTCCATGATGAGTTTTCAGCAGCTGCTGATTTTGGTGGAGATGTTCCTGTATTTAGTGGACCAGCCACTAGTCCTGTTTGCACACCTGAGAGTGGAGATTCTTTACAGGGACATGTGGATGTGTCTGACTTGTTGGCAAATAGTGGAACTGAGTTTCAACATCCTGAGCCTACCAGAGTTAGGGACATGGATCAGGCTGGTGACATATCTACTGCCATTGATAGCAACCTTGCATCAGTTGGTAGCAGTATCAGTGATACAGGGTCTGATTTTCCGGACACCAGTTCTTTATGTGAGCTTGTCATTGATGTCGTGGATAGGGGGAGAGTAGAGGATGTTGTAGATACTGCTTTGGATTTTGACACCATAGATGATGGTGTTATCTTTGAGGACTGCAAGGAGTATTTGAGCTCTGACAACTGTCATGTTTATGACAGTTGTTGCAGTGTGGAGTCAGTAAATGAGACTGTAGTCTTTTCCTGTATTGAGGATGTGAGCATGGAGCTACCCAGTGATGACACTCAGGATTGGAGTGTTACAGATGAGTCAGGTGACATAGGTTCATGCCACAGTGTAGTTGGTTCACGTGATGACATGGAGTCATGTATGCAATCAGAGATAGCAAAGGGGTTTCAGACAGACGATGTTGATATAAGCATTATGGATACCAAAGATGTTGAGTGTGAGGATGATGTGGGCTGTAGTGTGTTTTTTTTTTTTATATTTGACATTGGGTATTGACTCAGTGTTGTCATCCAGTGGTGGTTGGTTCCAGGATCCGTTTTTATAGGGACTCACAGATGAGGATGGGGAAGCATATGAGTGGCAGGAGTTTGTTACAGTCAGGGCTTCCACTCCTTTAGATGAGGTTACTTCTTCGATGACTCATGAGGATGAGTCTACCTACAGTGAGTCATGCTTGATATATCACACCCTGGGGGATGACTCTGAGTTGTTAGTGAGTGGTGATGGGACCCAGGATCTGGGTTGTCACGTGGTTACAAATGGCGAGGTAGCTGAGGATTGTGATGAGTCAGATTTAGCAGCAGCTTCCTTGGGGTAGATGAGGATGAGTCCAATGTCAGTACTCAGTTTGTAGATGTGTGCTCGGATGACAGTACATAGAGATACGGTGATCTTGAGAGGAGTTTGTTGGATACAACTTCCTTCCATAGTGTGGACAGTGCAGTTGAGATTGTACATAGGAGACCCATTGTCCAAAGTCATCATGTGTCTAGCTAGTTGAGAATTGGTGAGAGAGACATTACTTCTACTCTCGAGCATTTCGATGTCGCTTGTTAGCTGTTGGTTGTTTATGGTTGGGGTGCTCCTATGGCAGATGAGCACGGTGGTTGTTACCTTTCCTTGACAGAGATTCATTCCTTGTGGGAGGCTGTCAGGATTTTGAGACAAAACTATTTACAGTTGGTAGTCGACCGAGATCACCTAGTTGAGTGGGGGACTATGACATATGAGGCTCTGATGGATAGAGAGGAGGTGAGTGAGCTTAGTCAGGAGCTCAGAATGACTTTTGAGGCTTTAGAGGGCACTCAATTGGCTCTCCAGGAGTTGCAGTTGCAGTTGGGAGAGGTGACTGTGGAGTTGGAGAGGATTTAGTCTTTGCCAGCCATAGATCTAGTGCAGTTATATATACTAGTAGTTGGTGATGAGTTAGCTTCCATAGTTGGTAGTGATGGATGTGTTGGGGACATGATTACATCCATCCTTGAGACAGATGCAGTAGATGCAGAGAAGGTTAGTGCATCAGTGGAGGACAATAGAGCGAGTTTTGTGGTATTTGGTTCTCCAGTTGTTAGCACGATAGTAGATGATACATAGCATGTTTTTGGGAGTCCTTTGGTAACCAGTGTGGATTTGTTCAAGAGTTGTGTGCTAGTTGCTGACACCACTCCATTTGATTCACATGATAGGGGCAGGGTTTGATCTGGTTTGGAGACTAGTTCTCATGATGATTTGTTTCCTTCTGTCAGAAGCAAATCTATTCCTTCTTTTCATACAGCTGATAGGGATAGGCAGTTGGTAGGGCCGCAAGTTCAAAGAGATCAGCTGTGGATTGCAGGGGAGCAGGTTGATGCTGCTTCTTATGATTTCTACTACACAGAGTCGTTCATGGAGTACTTGCTTGATATTCTGGTTTTACAGGAGGGACCTTTCGGAGCTTTTGAGGGTACACTCATTCGGGGTTCTAGCGGTATTTGCCTTTTAGTGGGGAGAATTGTAGATACTTTGACTACAATGCTTCCTCACATGGATTTTGTGGTTGGGTTTGCTGAGAGAGTTACCCACGATCCTTCCTGACCAGTTTTTAAGAGTCAGAGATTGGAGCTATCTCTTGATTCATGGTTTGATTTTGATGAGCCTCTGACGACGATTAGAGCTTTTCACCATGATTACATAGTGAGGAGTGCTCATTATTTATCTTTTGACACACCGGTTGAGGACTTGTTTGCATGTCAGTGTGGGTTGGCTCTAAGTTTATACCATTCTTTTTGGGATGGGTTTTCTCCATCTGCAGTTGACGGGGTTGGTTACCGCAAGTTAGCAGGAGGTGACTTGCAGGGTCAGTACATCCAGGATGGTATTATAGTGGATGGATATCTGGATTATGAGAGTACACAAAGCAGATTGGCAGGGTGTGCAGAGAGTTCTAGTTTGTTAGATGGTTTTGGATATCCATTCATTCTTGTTTTGGATGGTTCTGAGTTTCATCTCTACTGGGATCCAGGGGGGGCAGGATTAGCACAGTGGGTCACTATGGTTGGCATGGTGATAGTGTGATCAGGACAGCTCTGTGGATGGAGTTGTCATCACAGGGGTTTGCTAGTGATGCTTGAGATATTATATATACTTATCCTTGGGATCTGGGTGGATCGATATGTGCCTTGTTTTGGTGATTGCTTGAGGAAAAGCAATCTTGGGGAGGGAGGACTATAATGTCCCCAATTTAGCAGGTTCAAGTTTGGTCTTTGTTTGGCTCAAATTGGACTTTGTTTGGGCTCAATTTCATATACTTACTATCTATAGTAAGTCTGAGGTTGATTGATAAGGGCCCTTTCTATTTTTGGAAAGTGCATTTGGTCACATGGGGAAATATTAGGTGTGACTCCTATTTCAGACGACATATTTAAAGGATAAGTATTTTGGGAGTTATTATTATCTAATCTTAATTCACATGGAATATAATCCTAAGTCTTAAAAGCAATGCTTTTAAGTGAAAGGTGTGTTGAAGAAGCCTTTTAAGTGAAAAGTGTCTTCATGAAGCTTTTAACTTTGGAGTAATTTATTATTAATTCAAAGTTATTAAATGAAGACTTCTAATTGAAAAGTGTATTGATGAAGGCTCTTTAGTGAAAAGTGTGTTAGAGAAACTATTTGCTTTTGGTGTCTTGAAGAAGATATATTTTATTATTATAAAAGAAATGCTTGTGCCAAAAAGAAAATCATTCTATTGTGCATTTGTTTTTTTGTTGATTTGGGTGAAGTAAAGAAACAAGGGTTTGAAGAATTTCAGCATGGTGGAATTGTAAATTCTACACAGGCTTAAACACTTTGAATTGGTGAAATATCCAACTAATTGTGCAATCCGGTGATAGCTTTATACATAAGTCATGAATTGGTGAAGTTTTGAGGATTTTGGATGAGGGTTTGAGCACGCGTTTGAAGGTTTATCAACTCCAGATTGTAAAGATATTATGTGTACAATTATAATCAGATTACAAGCATTTGTTTTTTGAAGAATTCATCTGCTGATGTTTTTCATCCTTTGAGAGGGTTTCCAGGCATGTATTACCTGTGAGTTTATCAATTGTAACTCCTAGATTTTCTGGGTATTGTTGTTTTAGATAATAGGGGTTATTTAATGAACTCGGTTGTCAATATATTGTGAAAATTATGAGTATTCAAGCTAGTATAAAACTCTGGAATTTTTAGCTGTGTATTTTCAAAACAATTTCATATTTGAGTTGGAAAATTATTATTGCAATATATTTTATTTGCTGCATTATATTGTCATATCAAACATTGCAAATATACCACGTTCATTCATCAAAACAGTCAACCAAAATTGAAACAATTCAGTGCTTGTCAGAGTCAGAACCAGAGAGGGTTTTTACTCTAAGCTAAAGGAACAGATGGAGGAGGCAAAAACGTGGGCACGTGTAATGAAAGGAACTCATAGAGAAGCATGATAGAATGCAAATAGGAGAAGAAAAATAGTGAAATGATAAGGCAACAAATATAATAATAAAAGGATAGAAAAACCCATGGAGAAGGTGAACACATTAACAAGTTAATAAAAAACTTTCTAGTAGACAGGTTGGAATGAGTAGGGCACATTCACCAAGCAAGAAGGATTGAGCGAGTGTTACAAAATTGCAAAAATAGGAATGTAAGGGTAACATTGAAAAGCATAGAGGACAAGAATAAAATTATGAGGAATAAAATATTTCTCAAAGGCACACAATTTTATATAGACGAAGATTTAACCCCACTACAACTAGAAGAGAGAAGACAATATTGGGGAAAGTTGGTAGCAGCAAGAAATGAAGACAATTAAGCATGTATGTATAGAGGGGAACCTTAATTCATCAATAAAATAACACGTGGTAAATAGGAGGACGTTTCCCTCTAGGCATGTCTCTTAATGGAAAGTTGGAATTGCAAAGGTTACCCTTGGAGGAGAGGTCCTAGTTTAGGGCCCATAACAGAGGGGAAGGACATAATTGTCCTTGTTTAGACACATGAGCATGAAGGTTGTAGGGTTCCAAACTTTGAAGGATTCATGGAGATATTAGAATGGAATGAAATAATTGGAAGTGGAAAAGGTCATGAAGGGATAACAATCTTAATGAGAGAAGCTTGGGAAAAATTAAAACAAGTTGAAAAAGAAGACCCAAACAAGTAGTGTTATCCTAATTTTCAGCATGCATCAAAATAATCATAAATAGGAAGAGATTGCATTTTAGAGGTCCCATTAATATTATCCTTCAGGTATTATTAATCAACATTTCATAATTACATTCATTTTCAGAAATTGTCATTTTGTACTCTAAGAATTGATCACATTTCAGAATTTTTAAATTACAATTTTGATCAATTACATTGTGCATTCAAGCTGAATGTATTATACAAATGTTATTTCATCTTTTTTTTCATGTCAAAACAATAGTACATTGCATAATAAAAGGCATAATTGAAAGTATGGAGTAGAGGTCCCATGCATTGCCTTGTGGTTGGTTTTTTATGCTTGCATATTAGGTCTCCATTGCTGGTTGCATATCAGGTCC
>MU227235.1:152082-182421 GCA_018584345.1 Thuja plicata | reverse complement strand
TACCAAACTCCAATCTCTTCTCTCCTATAACTTTGCAAATAAACCTTAGTGTTGCTTAAGACGTTTGGCTGACTCTACCATGTTTAATACTCTTTCCTTTGTGTACAATTTGTTTTTTGTCTATACGTACTAGAATTAGGAGACCTTCATCACACCCAAGATAACAAATACTTGGACCTAAATCATAGATGACACTATATAGAGACTACCCTCATGGAAACAAGAAGTGCCTTAAAGTCCCATGCATTTCTATAGATTCTCTAAAGTATGTCATGGTCATTATTGCATAGGTGATTTCTTAATGTGTGAATTGAATACTATTTAAGTGGAATTGGAGACTTGACGGAACTTAAGGGGCCTTAAGGGGATTAAGTTTTCCTTAATCCATTTAACAATAGCTAATTGAAGTTTAATCAACAACTTCGGTTAAATGAAAATGTATAAATTATATTGTTTCTTATCTAATATGAACTATTGCAAATTTGAAATGTCCAAAATACATTTAGTTTAATAATTAGTGTACACTAGATTTTTGCTCTAATTATTTTAAGTCATGTTGGCATGTATTTGCATTGTATCATATAGTCAAGGTCTAAACATGATTCAACTGCTTGAATTCGACCTATAAGGGAGTTGATGTGTAATCAAAGGCATATGTTGGGCCAAAACTAATGGTAGTTGGAGGTTTCTGTATCATGTGTTCTAGAAAGAATCTAAGATCTTTGGGGTATGTTCTTGCATTTTTGTTTTTTATTAGATAAGCTAGGTTTTGAAAGGACCCTAAATCCTTCTACAGAAATATAGGAGTGAAAATCAGAGTATGACAACACAAAAAACAATAGTGAAACAACCATAAAATAATAGAACACCCAAACAACTACACAACTGGACAACGAACAAGATGACAACAAAAAAACATATTTGTTATGATGAACATGGTATTTTCTTGAATGTTTTTTTATGATCAAAATTATAATTCAAGTGTAAAACCTTTTGAGATCTTTATTGGATCATATAATTTTTAAAAATTGGCTTGAGTGAACTTAAAAAATACAAGCATAGAATGAAAATTGGGCCATATATCTTAAACAACTAGTAAGAAAATTTATAAAGTGGCTAGCAAACTTTCAAAAATCAAGATTATTATTGAGCTTTCACCTTAAGACAATCTCTACCAATTGTGACCACATCTCATTCTTCCCCAAATAACTTCCCCTTCATGAGAATCTATCCCTTTACTCGCCAAGCAGTGCATCGCCTTGTTGACATTTCTATAAACACAAGATAAGCTATAGTCTGATATTTGTTTCATCCAATGCATAATCCTCGGTATCCACCATTTAAGATTCCAATTGGAGATTTGCCCGTTTGGAATTGCATTGATACAGAGCAATGAGTCTCCCTCAATTTTCACTTTCTGACATCCTTTTAAGACGTGGTCTAACACCCCGAACCATTGCCTCCATCTCAACCTCTTTGTTTGTGGCAGTGCTCAAGCAACCATATAATGCCCACAAACATGACCCAGAGCTATCCTTGATAATGCAGCCTACACCAACTTCACCGAGGCTCCCTTTTGAAGCCCCGTCTATGTTTAGCTTCACCCACCCTTGTGTAGGAAAAGGCCAACGAGCTTCCACCATTCTTCTTGCAAGTTGCAAACTAATCCCCACTGGAACTTTAAGGGAACTCCAAAGCGCCTAAATTTGCTCATCCCATTTACTGAGATAAGTATTTTTTTATGGGAAGTTTTAACATTGACCACCTCACATATACCTTGTTGAATGACATTAATGGCCTACTCCAAAGTATTGATCTTCTCACTAAAAATCTACCATTCCTCTCTTTCCAAATCTTCAAGACCAACAATGAAGGATACACCAACCAAATGTCCCCCACGAGGATTTCTTGCCACTACTAGGCCAATTCCTCATAAACTCCACCAGACTTTCTTGTCTTGGGGAAACCCATTGAATAGCTCTCATAAGCCATTCCCAACATGTTGCCGCAAAGGGACACCATAGTAACAAATGATTAATAGATTCCTCATTTTGTAAGCACATGGGGCAGATGCTCAAACCATCGTATTAAGTTTTCATTCTCTCCTATCAAGATTCTGCCATGCAAAGCAACTCACAAAAAAACACCGACTTGGGGAGCCACACTCTTGTGCCAACATAAATCGTTGGCCAACAAGAGTATCCAATCTTCCTACTCTGAACCTCATAACCGGCTTTAACACTATACTCTCCTGACTTAACAACACACCAAACAATCTCATCCTCTTCCTAAGATAGGACAATCTTGCATTTATACAACTCAAATTTCAACTCCCCTCAGACCAATTGAGGAGGCAAATAATCCTCAAGCGGTCACTATTCATAAATCAGATTTTCCTGGTCAATGCAAAACACATAATATGCCAACCGCTCTTGAAAACGCCTCTCCACCTTCCCCAACCAATCTAAATTTCAAAAAGATCAACAAGGGGTCACTTCCCCATTCCAAGAGCCTCTCCAGAATTTAGCCTTTTTTTGTCCCCTAATTTCAAGTGAGGTGATCAATAATAATGCTTCTACTCTCCTAGATAAACCTCCAAATGGGTGACCCACCACTAGAGTGGGCCAAAGTAAGAATTCTGGATGAATCATCATCATCCAAACCAGAGTAACGAGAATCACCCATAAATCGCGTGAATCGCCGGTTTGGCGATTCGATTCAGGCTTCTTGATTTTTTTTGAATCATTGAACCAGATTGATGATTTCATCTACATGAATCACCGATTCATCGATTCATCTAAAAAATTGCCAAAATCGCCTACATGAATCGCAAAAAATCAGCCCGCACAACTTGATAAAAAGTCAAGTCAAATTTTTAAAAAAACACATCTTTTTTTAATGTTTTTTTTGCATTTCCTCTTTGTTTTAACCTTAAAGGGCTTTCTAATTGTTTAGCATGAGTAGAAGAGATAAAAAGTGAGAGAGAATAAGAGAAAATAAAAACTATAGGTTTGCAACCAACAAGAAGCAAGAGCACCAAAGAGATCAAAAATTCATTTGGGGAGGCCATTAGATTGCATTGGGAGCATTAAGCAGTCAATAACAACACTCCTCAACTGAGGCTGTGGATCTAGTCTTCACTGAGACAGACCATGAGTGGGTTGATCAGGTAGATAGAGAGGTTAAGGCTGTGGTCATGCCAGAGGAGGCGGCTAGAGCACATTCAGGCACTAGCAGACGCACACACGCACGCACAGACATAGGCCTTAGTGATGTTGTTTGTGAGCCCATCTTACATGCGGGGGCTACGGCTCAGCAGTCCTCTAGGACCTACCTTAGACGCCTTTGTAGAAGGCAGACAAGATACTTAGAGGCTAAGGCTAAGGCTGCGACCAAGCTTGAGGATGATGATGAGGATGATTATGAGGCTTGAGAGAGAGCCTTGTTTTTTCATTTTGTTTACAAATACTGATAGACATACGTTTCATGGATCTTCATCTTACATACATTTATGATTTGATGTCTTATGAATCTTCATCTTACATACATTCTATGATTTGACTTATTATGATCCTATGATTTCTATTTACTTTAGCTACAATTTACATTTTACGTGTAACATATGTGATGGATTTAAAATTTATCATTTATGTTCCTTGTTTATGTATGTTAGTTTCTATTTGATGATGTTATAGTGTGTTTAAGTTATATTCAATAAAGGGTGCATGAAATAAGTTTTAAATTGTTAAAATCTCTAATTTTCAAGGGTTTTTTAAATTTGCCGATTCGTGGCTGATTCAATTCCGATTCATGACCGATTCCCGATTTGATTCGGCCTTGCTGATTCCGATCTGATTCTAATTCGCGTTACTTTGATCCAAACACCTTTTACTCATAAACTTGCACCATAATTTACTGGGATGCTTAAACATTTTCCATGTGAGTTTGACCCCCAATTCTAAAGTTGAAGCTCTAATCTTCTCCCATCCTCCCACTTAATTAACAAAATTTTCTTTTCCTCCTTAGCTTCGAACCACAAACATTTCTTCAAAATCCCTTCTATATTGGCCACAATTTTATGTGTTAATTTGAAGCATGCCATAACATACATTGGAATGGTTGACAATACTGTTCTAATCATCACAATTCTACGTGCTTGTGAGGGCCACTTATTTTTCCATGAGGTAGTTTTAGCATGACATTTATTAACTATGTCCTCTCAATAACATGATCTATTGGGCCCCACAAAAAGTACAGCCGCTAAATATTTAGCAAGAAGCACCGAAATCTGGAAGCCAAGAACCTTGGCGATCCTTCTCCGCAAAATTTTGTTCGTATTAAAGAAGAAATATAGATTTTACCATATTCATCCTTTGCCCAGATGCAACCAATTAAATTGGACTCCAAAGTAGACTCGATAGCTTTAGCCTCAACAATGGAGGCCTCTCCGAACAAAATGACGTCGTTTGCAAACTGGGAATAGGTAATAGAATCCAATTTTTCATCTGCTACAATACCTTTCCAAATTTTCTGATCCGTCTTTGCCTTAATTAACCTGATCAAAGATTCAACCATTAAACAAATAAAAAAGGGGATAATGGGTCCCCTTGTTGGATGTCATTTGTAGCTTCAAAGAATCTGAACAACGATATGTTCACGTCTCTAAAGAGAATCTCAGGCGGGTGATGTAGGCACAAATAATTCCAATCCATTGTTCAAAATTACCAAATCTCCTTAATACTGAAATCATATACACCCAACACACTTCATCATATGGCTTGCATACATCAAGCTTGATAGCCATACCTCTCAAATGGTCCAATTTCTTAATATGGAGTCTCTGAGGCTAGAATAATGTTATCTGTGATGTCCAACTTAGGGGTGAAGCCATTTTGCTCCTCAGATTTGAGTTTGTGCAATAATTTCTTCAATCTGTTGGTGAAAGCTTTGGAGATAATTTTATAAATCAAATTGTAGAGAGAGATGGGCCTGTAGTCCGCTATGGTTTTACAGACTTCCTTTTTGGGAATGAGCACTAGCATCGTATTGTTCATACCTCAGACAAATCTTCTCCCTTTCCTAATGTCTTCTTCCAACGAAAGTATATCCTGACCTATGAAATGCCAACATTTATGGTAAAACAGAGCCGATAGACCATCGAACCCCAGAGTCTTTGCTGACTGCAACTGAAAAACCGCTGCTCTAATTTCTTCCTATGAAAAACATTCATTCAACATATTATTATCCTTTCCTGACACTAACCTGGGAATCAACTCCAGCACATGATCCCAATATCCCTTGTCTGGCAAATCGTTGTTGCACAAAATGAATTGGAAATATCTAACCTCCTCTTCTCCTATGTTGTTAGAGTCTTCATAGAACTTTCCCAATTCTATCTTAATCATGTCAATACTATTAGCAACCCTCCTTGATTTCATAGAAGCTTGAAAAAACTTTGAATTTAAATCCCCATCCACCAGCTAGTTTTCACGGGCCTTACCCTTCCAATACAATTCTTCCCTTGCCAAGAGCTTAGATAGTTTAGCTTTTAATTCTTTTTCTAAGAGGAAGTCTTCTTGAAACATCCCATCTTTAATGATCTTTTCATTAAATTGACTAATTACAGATTCAACCTTAGTCTTCTCAAAAATATTTTTAAAATTTTCTTTATCCCACACTTTCAACTTATACTTGATATAGTTGAGTCTCTATTAAAAAATAAAGCTTACCATGTCAGTAAAATAGTTACTTTTACTCCACCAAGATTCAAGATAACTAATAAGGGAATCATCCTTCCACCACATGAACTGAAATTTAAAATATTCTTTCCCCGCCTTCTCGAGAAGGCCAATGTACAATATCACTGGACAGCGGTCTAACAAAGAAAATGGTAAAATGGAAGAAGAAAAGGTGTAGCCATTTCCACCCAAAAAATCTCCAGTAGAAATCGATCTAGCCTTTCAACAATATTGGAGAAGCCCTTCCTTCAGTTATTCCATGTGAACAAGCCATTTTAGGAACCACATCCAAAAGACCATTGGAAACCACAAAATCCTCAAAACTCGACATAATTCTATTGGATTAAAAAATATCATCCCTTTTCTCCCTAGAGTTAAGGGTGGCATTAAAATATCCACAATAACAATATTATCTATGCCAACATTTTCCAACTTCTCACCCAGGGTATTCCAGAGAGTTGCTTTCTCCTTAGACCCTGTGGGCCCATACACATTAATAATATGAAATGAAATCCCAGAAATCCTAAACACAATCTTATCCAACATCCAACTCTATCCATAGTCAACCAATGAAAAATGGAAAATATTTGAATTCCATAATACACCAAGACCTTTTGATTGGCCACTCACCTCTTGGAAAATACCTTCCCATCTTCTACAATATTGGGTAAATTGAAGACTCGTCTCCTTATTAAATTGTGTCTCTTGTAAAAATATAATATCAGCTCTTCTTTCACTAAGTAGCGCTTGACTAAGCACTTTTTTAGGGGCAGACAAGCCCCTAACATTCCATGTAAGAATCTTCATTTCCCAAGGGAGGCTCTGACCCCCTTAGACATTTTTCAGAAATTCAATAACGTTGACTAGAACCTTGTGAAAGCCTTGGGATATTTTGAAGAGGCAGTGGATCCTAAGAGGACAATAACCATTAAAGCATATGGTGATTATTAGAGATCTTCTAAAGGAACGGTCATTCTACCCATTCGAGTAAGACCTATCCAGAAGGAAACAGTTTGTCAGGTACTTGATCTCAACTTGACCTACAACATATTATTGGGAAGGCCATGGATTCACAGAATGCAAGTTGTTTCATCAACCTATCATCAATGTCTAAAGTTTCCTTAGCTTGAATAGGAAATAACAATCAGTGGATATCTTAACCCATTCCAATACCACAATAACATCAAACCTATTATAGATTCCTTTGTGTTGCATAACAATGAGGCTTCCACATCTACTTCAACTTCAGAACAAGCTAAGGAGGAAACTCCTAGAATAAGGTCATCACCCCAAGAGAAGGAAAAAGAAAAAGAAAAAGATGAGGTCACTAGTTCAAAAAGTGACAATAATAATGCATCCATATCAAATAAGGATAAAGAGGGGGTTTCTCTCTTACGTTCACATAATGAAGGTCTTGAATCCTCCAATTCCACTACCCTTAGCCAAAGAGAGAAAGATTCAAAAATTTCTAGGTTAGAAAAGGGGAAAGAAAATGAAACTCATTATCAGAAAATGAGTACCCTAATGAACACTTTTGAGAAGAAATTAAAGATCATTCATAAAGGAGTGGGAGAATATTCACTATCAATGATAGTCATACCAAGTTCTCCAAAGTCTCATATAAAACCTTTTGTTTCAAACCAAACTTCTTCTCATATATATAATGACAATTTTGTTAGGGCTACCTCATCAGCTAAGATAGAAGAAGATAATAACATCCTAAACTGACTATATAAGGACGAGGAAGAAACAAATGGAAGGGTACAAAACATTAGCATTCCCACACACAAATATGGAAAAGGTTTTGAAATCATGAAAAAAACATGGGTTACCAAGGACCGGGTCCTCTTGGGAGGAAGAACAAAGGATTATTAGAACCTATTGAAGCTACTTTCCGATCTAATAATGAGAAAACTAGCATAGGTTACTTTGAACCAAGATGTACCAAAAAGAATCATCCCTACATCCATTAATAGATTGCAAGTCTAGACTCATATAGTGATGATGATTCGACGAAATGGAAATGGGTTTCTCTATCTGAAGATTCATGCCATCACAAAGAGGTTGATGTGATCCACTCATAGGTATCTACATCAAAGGAAACACCAAGTTTTAACTATGAGGGGGTAGGAGAACCATACGTACCTATGTTCTTAGAGGGACAAAGCTCTAGGTACACTTTACAAGAGTTAGATACACAATGCGTTCACGATACTCTTGTGAGGAAGACATAGATCCAAACTCTATGGACCGTCTCGAAGAAAATCACGTTATAGATCTCGTTGATACAATGTATGAACCTATCTATAACGAAGTAAGGACCCTAACTCCTATCGACCTAAATCTGCCCAATGATCTCTTACCTCTTATCCATCCCGAACTCATTGATTGGGATCAAACTGAGCCAAATGAAATCTACACTTTCCAAATGACCATTCTATTGCCACATACTTCAATGCGGTTGAGCCACCTTCCACCCAAGAATCATATCAAGAGGAAAAAATAGGGGGAAGTGTCAAGGTTCTTAGTCATAGAAATGGAAAAAAAAAGATCTAGTGGTGAAAACCACCATGTGGCAGTACTAGATCAGAAAATAGTAAAAATAAATGACATATCTGAAGGTGAAAAACTGATTGAGGCACCTAAGGATGAGAAGGTTGACACTTTACTTGACCATTATGAAGAAAGATCAACTATATTGATTGAGCCAACAGAAAATATAAACATTGGAACGAAGGCAACACCTAAGATCATCAATCTAGCTACATCTTTGTCCAAAGAAGAAAAGGAGCAATTCATTGACTTTTTCAAGGAAAGACAAGTCAATTTTGCATGGTCATACGTTGATATGCTAGGATTATATCCAAATCTAGTAATGCACCATCTTAATATAGCTCCAAGAGTTAAACCAATAAAGTAGAAGTTGAGAAAAATGAACCCACATGTAGCCTTATTGGTTAGAGCTGAGTTGAAAAAGCTCTTGGATACAAGGTTTATTAGGCCTATTGCATATGCAAGATGGATCTCCAATATAGTACCAATTTCAAAAACAAATAAAATCATAAGAGTTTGCACAAATTTATGAGATTTAAACAAAGCATGTCCCAAGGATGATTTTCCTCTTCCCAATATTGATACCATAGTGGACCTCAAAGTAGGACATTCAATGTTCTCATTAATGGATGGCTTTTCGGTATACAATTAAATAAAGATAGCACCATAAGATCATGATAAAACTGCTTTTACATGTGCATGGGGTACTTTATATTGGAATGTGATTCCCTTTGGTCTAAAAAATGTTGGGGCTACGTACCAAAGAGAAATGACAACTATTTTTCATGACATGATGCACACATTCATGGAAGACTATAAAGATGATATTCTTGCAAAATCTTATACCAGAAAGGAACATCTACCAATTCTTGACAAAATATTCACAAGATTGGAAAAAATCAATCTAAGATTAAATCCCAAAAAGTGTGCATTTGGAGTCCAATCAGGAAAATTGCTAGGTTATATTATGTCAGCAAAAGGAATAGAGGTGGATCCAGTTAAAGTCAAAGCTATTATGGAGAGGGGGGCACCAAGGAACATTAGCCAATTAAGGTCTTTTCAAGGAAGGCTGGAATCTATAAGGAGGTCCATATGACAATTGGCGGAAAAATGTCATTCTTTTACCCAATTTCTACATAAGGACATCTTATTCAAATTGGACAATAAATGTGAAGAAGCCTTTTCTCTTTTGAAGAAATATTTGGTGAATTCTCCAGTCCTAATGCCTCCAATACCACAGAAACCTTTGATACTTTACATATCGACAACCTAAAATTCATTGGGGGCCTTATTAGCACAAGAAGATGATCTAGGAAAAGAAAAGAAATCTACTATATTAGTAGAACTTAGGTAAAATATGAGCTCAATTATACCTTTATAGAAAGGGCATGCCTAGTAGTTATTTTTGTTTCCCAAAAACTGTGTCATTACATGCTAGCACATAAAATCAAGCTCACTGCAAAGATAGATCCACTGAAATACCTTCTTAGCAAATCATCTCCCATAGGAAGGCTAGCCAAATGGGTCATGGTATTAAGTGTATGTCGACCATAGAGCTATCAAGGGACAAGTCATAGCATATCAACTAGCGGAAGCACCAATCTCAATTGAAGAACCTATCCAAGTGATATTTCTAGATGCAAGCATTCTCAACACTGAACCAAAAACATGGAAATTATACTTTGACGGGTCATATACTCAACATGGTTCGGGGGGCAGGAGTTCTATTCATTACACCTCAAGGTTGTACTATACCAAAATTATTTAAACTTCTATTCCTATGTACTAATAATATAGAAGAATATGAAGCACTTGTGATTGGACTCGAGATGGCCTTGGAATGGTGAATTACAAATTATAAATCTATGTTGATTACCAATTATTCATTAATCAAATTAATGATGAATACCAAACCGAGGATGAAAAATTCATGCCTTACAAAAGGATAGTTGATGAATTTAAAAAGTATTTTATCTTGATTACATTTGAGCAAATAACAAGAGTTGATGATAAAGTAGTTGATGTCATGGAAACACTATCATCACTTCTACAAGTACCTAATCAAAATGAGAGATATGAGTTCTTGGTGGAAGAGTTGGTTAAACCTGCATATGACTATCCCGATTCCCAAATCATTTTCTTACTTGTGGGTCTTGACTCTACTTGGTATGGTCCTATTTACACCTATCTCAAAGATAACACCTTACTCTTGGACCAATCCCAAAATGAAAAGAGAAACCTTATATGCCAAGCCTCTATTTTCACCCTTATCGCTGACACATTGTATCAAAAAGGTCTTGACGAGATGTTGCTTAGATGATTAGAGGGTGAGGAATCTAAAATTGGCTTACAAGACATTCACGAGGGTATTTGTGGGTCACACTTGAGTGGGTTTGCCTTAGCTAAGAAACTCATTAGGATGGGATATTATTGGCCAACAACAGAGAAGGATGCATGCCAGCTTGTAAAGATTTGTTGAAAGTGCCAATACCATGGGAACCTGGTATGGGTGCCAGCATAGGAATTACATCCATTGACCACACCTTGGCCCTTTTATCAATGGGGTTTTGATTTTATTGAGGTGACTTATCCTCCCTCTTCAAATGGTCATAAGTACATTATCACTACAACTGAATATTTTATGAAATGGGTGGAAGTTGTACTCTTATCAATTGCAAATTGAAATCAAATTTTAATGTTCATTAGATAAATCACATCATTTGTAGATATGGTATCCCATATGCACTTATAACAGATAATGGGAAGAAATTTAAGAATAAGGATGTTAAACAGTTATGTAAAAATTTCCATATTATTCAATATTTTTCTTCCATTTACTATCCCCAAGGAAATGGAAAAGTAGAAGCTTCTAACAAAAAATATCCTTAAGAAACAAATGATGATTTAGGTAGGGATTGGCACATTCAGTCGAATCCAACACTTTGGGCTTATAGGACCAGCATTAGAACACACACATGAGATACACCATTTTCTCTAGTATATGGAGTTGAAGAAGTCTTACCTTTGGAGGTAGAATCCCATCACTTAGAGTTTCTCTACATGGCATATTAACAGATGAAGAGTATAGAGTTTCTAGGTTGTAAGAACTAGAGTTACTTGAGGACTATTGACATCAAGCCTATGATCATCTCAAAGTATACCAAAAGAGGATGTCCAAGAACTATAATAAAAAGATCAAACCTAGAGAGTTCCAAGTTGTTAACCTCGTCCTAAGAGAGAACCCAAGAAATTAATCAGAAAGAGAAAAGAAAGGGAAATTTGAGGCAAACTGTCTAGGACCCTTTGTGATCACATCATCATATGGAACATGAACCTACAAATTAGCCACGTGTGATGGAGAAGAATATGAATAACCCATAAACAACATTTATCTCAAGAGGTCTATACCTGATCAGTTGAACGAGTACCACATCAAAGAGTATCAGATATGAAAGTATCATATACAAGAGTATCAATTTGTACAACTTAAAGAGAACCTGAAAAGACATCGAAAATAGTAAAAGTGGACCCCCAAGAAAGCAAAAACATTGAAAAAAATAAAAAATGGAAAAAAAATGGAAAAGAGAAAAAGTTCCTTGATGAAAACCTAGCAAATAGGTGCCTTGGTAGAAAAAAAAAGCAAATAGAAAAATAAGATTGCAATAAATTCAAGTAGTGAAAACTTGGCAAACCGGTGATACTTGCTCCAAGTTGAGCTCCTTTATCTATCAAGTATTGCATTTGCATTTTTTGCCATCCTTGTATATATCCATTTGCATTTTTTGTCATCCTTGTATATATCCATTTGCATTCTATTATTTGTATGTATTCATAATAAAACCCCAAAAGTTGCATAGCATTGTCCTCTAAGCAAGCTTTTATATTGGTTTGGAAATGGTCTTAGTCCACTATCATTAACAAAATCCAAACCAGGGGCACAAATCCACTCATAGGAAGATCACCATTGAAATAGGGACAAGAAGAAGACAAACACATTTACCCAAGATCAAGAATCAAAACAATTGAACATTTCATTAATTAATCCTAATCTCAAGTTTCAAACATCCAATCTTTCAATCATGATCAACAAGCACTACCTTAAAATCAAACCCCAACATCGAATCAAACAACTTGAACAACAACAAATTGAAAGGTGATGGATTGAAATATTTTACAACAATGGATCAAATAACAATGACAAAGATATCCAACTATGTGTTTCTTGATTTTTTACATCATGTGTTTGTAGCAACTCAAGGATATATTTTAGCAAGAGGAGTAATGATGGAGCATGATATTTTCTTGGTTTTTTGCTTGTAGGATTGGTTCAAAGAAGTATGCAAATTAGTCTTATGACATGATCATAAAAAAATCATCGATGATATTGGTATATAGAAGGGATTAATTCTTTGTTTGTTTACACAAAAGGATACTTAGGCCATTTAGGTTATTCATACCTTAATGCCAAGATCCACTTGCAACATTTAATCCAATGAAAGCAATATTCATACCCCCATGGTTGGCAATCTAACTAGTGAGGGTTGTACTAATTTTGATGATTCACAAAACCTCAATGGTGACATTGGTCACATTGAATATGATGAAAGCAATATTCATATCACCATGGTTTGCAAATCTAATCAGTGAGGTTCGTACCAATTTAAAAATGATATACCAAAAAGATCAATAATGATAATTGCAAAATATAGAGATCCGTTAAAAAGTGACAATAGTTTAGTTGCATTCACATATTTCATTCATGTGAGATTAAATTTTGCATAAATAATCATTATGAGATTTCTCAAGGCAAGGGGAGTCAATCATCCAAGTCAAATCATCAAACATTCTTTTTTTCGATAGAATATATGGGACTTTAACAAAAACAATGCATCTCATTTACATCTAGATTCATTCAAATCAAATTGCATATAATTATTCATTTAGTACGTCCATTAGGGGCATTTCATGTGCATTTAGGTACATTGGCATATTTAGGATATTTTCATTAATCCTTAAGTCATATAGATACATTTATTACCATCATACTCACATTCATTATCTATTATTTATCATCATTTAGTTGCATTGCATATCACTAAAATCATTGGATCTATTAACACTTTTCATAAAATTACATCATTGGAAATCATAATCATATATAAAGCATTGCATCATCAGCTAGAACCATCACATCCATATATTTCATCCATAGAAAAAATAAGAATCATGTAAAATATTTTCCATACATTATCCAACTACTTAAGGCATCCATCTAAGCATTGATACAAGTTAAACATCCATACACATCCATAAATACACATCAAAGTAAGTACATGCATTCATACATATTGCATATAAAGTCACAAAACATGCATATAGATAGAATCATATAAAATGCATCCATCTCATGGCATCATCATATACCATCAAAATCATAATGTCTACGTATAGTGACATCAAAAAAGAAAACATCATAAGTATGAAAAGGAAGGGGTAAGGTCTATCAGATGTCCATAATCATAGTGTCTATCAAATGTCCATATCAAGATACATCAGAAGTACATCACAAAACAAGATACATATGTCCATCATCAAGAATATAATGTCATAAAAAAGATCTAGGCATGACTACCTCCTAACTCTGTAGGTATCATCATTAAAGTACCACTTGCACCTACACCTGTATCTGTACCTCAAGCATCTGTCAAAGGTCCAACACCACCATATGTACTTTCTCCTACATTTGTTCCCCTCATAGACCTAGGAGATGGACCAGTAATCCCACGGCTCGAGTGACCTCTCTAACCACTATGACCATGCCTGGATATTGTTGAAAAAGATGGCACTCGTCTATATGCCAGAACTGTTGCATAATATGCACCACAATAATAAGTGGTTCGACCTGTCACCTCTGTCAAATCTCTGATATGATCGCTAGTAACACCTTGCACTAATATCTATTGAATACTCTTGGCTAAATCCTCAACAACACCACAACGCTCTATCTCATGATCCCTCTTTGATTAGGCAGCTGCTAAATCTTCTCTCGTAGTATCCAACTCACCCTTAAGTGCCTGAATCTATGCTCGTAGAAAAGTAATATCTACCTTAGCAGTAACTAGCTCCCTGCATAATCTCTATATCTCCTTAACTGGGACACCCCTCTCCATAATTGGTACTCCTCTTTGAACATCTTGTATTGGATCATGTACCGTACATGATCTAGCTCTGCGTGCAACCCACCCGTGCTCTAGAAATGCCACTCTCCTCCTCTCGACAACAACTCCTCCGTCATCACCTCCTTCATACCCACCATCATCTCTACCATGAGCACCATCATCTTTCCCATACCCATCATCGTCTCCTCCATGACCACCATTAGCATCTCCATTGATATTTTGCCCATTAACTCTACAACCTCCACCAACATCTCTCCCAATGACTCTACCACCTCTCCCCCTCACTAGTCTAATTGGGACATCCTCAGATCCTACACCCCCCTCATCTCTGGGATCTCTTCGTCGCCCTTCATATCACGGTCGTCAACGAGGCTAGTCATCATCATCATCACTCTCCAAGGGAGGCACTGGATCATTAGGTTAAGTCAATTATGGAAAAGGATGTGTTAAGAACCACTGAATATACTCATCAATCATGCTAGCATCCATGAAATCATCCAGATAATCCCAAGGTACTAGTGCTTATGTGCGGAACTCATCCCTAGCTTACTCATATGATGCACATGGTCCCTAAGAAGGTTTTTCCTTTCGGGTACGTGCATACATAGCCAATCCTTGTGGCATACTTTGAGTCCATCCAAATTGTTTCCATACTCTTGTAATAATGAATCTCTCAACAATGTAAGGCATGTGACCAATCAACCATCTAGATGTGAGCATATACAAAACCTCTCGGCGATCCTCACGCCACTCCTCACATTGCAAATAAGGTCTCCAACATCTGATATCTAAATCATCAATTTGACATTGCCAATGCTCCAAATTTTATAGCTTAGGTTAGACAAGAAAAAAAATGTATCCATATATAAAGGGATGACCCTCCTCGCATACTCTCTTTGCAACTGGAAGTGTCATTGGAAGATGCTCCCAAACCCAAATTTGCAAAACTATGGCACCGATAAATATAGTTGTTTCACGATCATATACTACTTGATGTAACTCATGGTATAAATGGTCTAGAATATAGGAACCCCAGGTAAATTTTTGTGGCCTACTGATCATATCCTCTAATAATCTTCCCCAACCAACATGAAATTTGTGGGTCCTCCTATTTGGCATAATAAATCCTCTGATCAATGTTGCTAAACTGATGAAAGTAGGGCATGTCTCCACATCATAGTACCCCAAGTCATAGTAAATCCTCTAATCTGCTCATCCTCGAAGACCCATCAAGTTGTTGATCCATCATATATGGGATTGAATTAAACCAACTCTCCCATTACTGAAATCCTGAATATATGATACACATCCTTGGGTGTGATAGTCATATCTCGAGTAGGTAAACAAAAAGTGTTGTGGTCATTGTGCCACCGCTTTGCTACATCTATCAATAACCCTCTATTCAATCAAATCTGGTGCATACTCAGAAGATATCTAAGCACACATCGTCTGATCATGTGTCTCTCCTCATGAGAAGAATGCTCAATCATAGCGAAAGGTTTTGGGTACCGCACCCTCATATTCAACTTATCCAGCTGGAAATGTTATAGTCGTACATCAAACATCAATATCAAATCAATCATCAAACATCAATCACAACATCCTAATATCTACTTGCTCATATGAGATTTATAGGATCTCGGCGAGCGCATCAACTCTTTCGTGCCTCTATATCGTGAGGACGAAAATCATCATCTATTCTATCCTATTGATTTGACATCAATACAACATTGATCTATTATTGATTATCCTATACTGACTGACACAATCATCACATCATCACATTTTGACCCTAAATCTGTTCACACAAATTTGTCAGCTATCAACATCTTTTAAATGACACATCACACCTATCTAGACATGACACCCTCATCACACAAATCGAGATAACATCAAGTACATAAGGATATCATACAAAGACATTTTCAACATCATCACCAACGTATCCCAATCCGGTACACAACAATCACCAGACATAGGCAAAAATTAAGACATACAAACACGCACATCAACGCAACAAATGGACTCATCAACATGCATCCCTATTCAAAAATAAAAAATCACATATCAAAAAAATCAAAAACAACAAAGAACCGGAAAACTCATGTATCAAAAACATTGAAAAAAAATCAAATCACCCAACCCCGCATCACACCCACACCCTCACACTCGAGATGCGAGAGCTCGCACCTGAGGTGCAAACTATCGTACTTGGGTGCGAGAGCTCCTTGCCAATAGCGGCTAAAAATGCCCCCCTCAACCCAAAAAATGCACCAAAACAAACCAAATGCATGACACAACATACCACAAACATATTTTTATAATTTTTCATCACAAATCATGGGGAAATATCAAAAATTTCAAAAACCCACATCAATTTTTTTTAAATCCAAACCCTAGCTTATTTCATCAAGCCAAATTATACAATGAAAGAGGGTTTTTCTGACAGATATCGGGGGGCCATACTCCTTGGGTCTCTAATATTGTCACACCCTCTCGAACCAGTGATTTGCCACTGGAACCACCATTGCACTCAATTATGCTCCTCTCCACTACACAAATCAATCAATTTCAAATGAGAAATAAGAGGGAATTATGGTGGAATTTTAATCCAAAAAAGAAGATTAATTTTACTTTCAAACTTGAGGCATTTTCATCATTTGGGAAGTTCATTATTTATCATAATTTAAATCGAAAAGGCTCACATTATTGAAATCAAATTAAAATCATTTTCATCAGCTCACATATTTTTAAAATCATTTTGATTTCAATCCGAAGTGGGTATACTGGCACCAGAGTACATAAATTTATGAATTAGAGCACTTTTTAAAATCAGGGACTTCAGACGTCAAATTTCTTTTTTTACACCTGTCAAAATGGATCAATTTTTACAATAGAGATATCACATTACCAGAAAATGACATCAACATCATATCAGGGATTCATATCAAGAAATCAACATCGTATCAAAGATTCATATCAAGAAGTCAACATCATATCAGGCATTATATCCGCACATCATCATTGATTTCATATTAGATTGGACATCAAATCAGGTGTCAAGACATCATACATCAGGTATTCTTTGAACCAATGCGCTTTGCACATTGATTCGAAGAGGGACATTTAAATACACCTAAAATTGGTCAACACAAGTCAAAGCAAAAATCAATCAAATACAAGCTATTTTAAATTAATTAAAATCAATAAATCAAATAACTAGGTAATTAAATTAATCATTTAATTACTTAGCTCACCAACTTGATTAAATTCAATTCAATAAATCAAACATGGCTAAAGTAATTAATTCTTTTGAATTAATTAAATCCTAATTTCTCTCACCCACCACTACGTGACGGAAATTCACTAAACCAATGGGGAATGAGGAAATACAGCATATGGATTGCAAAAACGCTTTTCTATCTTGACCACTCAATCTTATAAATCAATCTTTTCCACTCAAAGAGGACACACCACTCAACCTTAACCTCAACCATACTTTGACCGTGGTTATTTTAACTTAACCCCTACACCTTGGAAAATCCTATAAATAGGAGGCATAAACATGTACAAATTATGAATTAACATCTAATTACCACCACTTTACAATGGATTCACAAGCACTTCACCTCTACTTTCATATAGAGATTCAATATTAGAGTCAATTTGAATGCACTATCTTTGGAGGCAAGGTTGAATTCATGCATAAGTATCATCTTAATCATGAAATTCGTCCATGTTTGAGTAGAATTGAGCATTTAGAATAGGGCATTTATCTTAATTTGCAGCTCAGATTAATCTTTTCATTATTCTTATCATAATTATCATTTTAAGGGTTGTCACTTTAGGATTGCTTTGCAGCTGAGAGCATTCATTTAGTCCTTCTAGCTAGAGATCCATGAGACGTTGATGATTTGCTTTCATTTTCGAATTGATTAACTAGTTAGATCATTGATTCAATTTGAATGTATGTTAAACTAATGTCGCATATAGGTTTACAGGTTTTTTAAATAGATATATAATATGTATGTAGAAATAAATTTAAATATTATATTTCATAAGTATATATTTAATATTCTCTCATGTATGTAAAATTATATGATACAAAAAAAAAGTGGGCGTCAATCATGAGATCCTAGGATTTTTATGTCATTTTTCTTATTCTCACATAGGGCGTACGCCCTATAGGGTGTACACCCTATGTAAGAATAAGAAAAAGGATGAGAAGGCATCACAGAGAGAGAGAGAGAGAGAGAGAGAGAGAGAGAGAGAGAGTCCTATGACCCCTTAGGAACCCTTGCTATACTTCATAGGGGTCATAAGGGTTCATAAGACACATTAATGACTCCTTATGATCCCTTACCATACATCTTATGGGTCCTAAAGAGTCATAAGGGGTCCTAGGACACATTTTCCTAGGACCCCTTGAGACCCCTTATTATTCATTAGTGTATGGTAAGGGGTCCTATGGATTGTAAGGGGTCTTAGGACAGGGTCAATTAACAACCCTGATGACCCCTGAGATGTAGAGAGAGGAGTCGTAGGGTGTCATAAGGGGTCATAAGGGTCCTAGGACACATTAATTTTTCCTAGGACCCCTTATGACCCAATAGGACACATTACAACCCCTTACCATACATATAAGGGGTTTTAAAGGGTCGTAAGGGTTCATAAGGGGTCTTATGACACATTAATGTGTCTTAAGACCCCATAAGACCCCTTAGGACCCCTTACCTTCATCAGTGAATGGTTAAGGGTTGTAAGGGGTCATAAGGGGTCCTATGACACATTAATGACCTTTTATGACCCCTTACCATACATCTTAGGGGTCCTAAAGGGTCCTAGGACCCCTTAAGATCTCTTCAGACCCTTTACCATACATTAGTGTATGGTAAGGGGTCATAGGGGGTCTTAAGACACATTAATGTGTCTTAGGACCCCTTAAGATCCCTTACGACCCCTTAAGATCCCTTACCATTGATTAGTGCATGGTAAAGTGTCCTAAGGGGTCGTAAGGGGTCTAAGGGGTCCTACGACACACTAATGTGTCTTAGGACCCCTTAACAACCCTTACAACCCCTAAGATGTAGAGAGAGGGGTCTTAAAGGGTACTAAGTTGTCATAAGGGGTCCTAGGACACATTAATTACCCCTTATGACCCCTTACCATACATCATAGGGGTCCTAAAGGGTCCTAAGAGGTCATAAACAATCCTAGGACATATTAAAGTATCCTAGGACCCCTTTACAACCCCTTAGGATGCCTTACTATTGATTAGTGTATGGTAAGGGGTCCTAAGGAGTTGTAAGGGGTCTTAAGGGGTCCTATGACACATTAATGTGTCCCTTACCACACATCTTAGGGGTCGTAAGGGGTCATACGGGGTCGTAGGACACATTAATGTGTCTTAGGATCTCGTAAGACCCCTTAACACCTCTTAGGGGTCACAAGGAGTATTAGGACACATTAATGTGTATTACAACCCCTTAAGACTCCTTAAGACCCCTTAGCATTCACTAGTGTATGATAAGGGGTCGTAAGGGGTCTAAGGGCTCCTATGATACCGTAATGTGTCCTAGGACACCTTAAAACCCCTTATGACCCCTAATATTTAGAGAGAGGGGTCCTAAAGGGTCCTAAGGGGTCATAAGGGGTCTTAGAACACAGTAATGACCCCTTATGACCCCTTACTATACATCTTAGGGGTCCTAAAGGGTCCTAAGAGGTCATAAGAGGTCCTAAGACACATTAATGTGTGTTAGGACCCCTAAGACCCCTCATGACCCCTGAGAACCCCTTACCATTCATTAGTGTATGGTAAGGGGTCCTAAGGGATCGTAATGGGTCTTAAAGGGTCCTAGGACACATTAATGTGTCCTAGGACCCCTTAACAACCCTTATGACCCTAAGATGTAGAGAGAGGGGTCCTAGAGGGTCCTAAGGGGTCATAAGGGGTCATGGGACATATTAATGTGTCTTAGGACCATGTAAGACCCCTTACAACCTCTTAGTCATAAGGGTTCATAAGGGGTCATATGACACACTAATGTGTCCTAGGACCCATTAACAACCCTTACAACCCCTAATATGTAGAGAGAGGGGTCCTAAAGGGTACTAAGGGGTCATAAGGGTTCCTAGGACACATTAATGACCCCTTATGACACCTTACGATCCCTTACCATACATCTCAGGGGTCCTAAAGGGTCCTAAGAAGTCATAAGTGGTCCTAGGACAGATTAATGTGTCCTAGGACCCCCTTACGACCCCTTAACATTCATTAGTGTATGGTAATGGGTCGTAAGGGGTCTGAAGGGGTCCTAATACACATTAATATGTCCTAGGACTCACTAACAACCCTTATGACCCCTAATATGTAGAGAGAGGGGTCGTAGAGGGTCCTAAGGGGTCCTAGGACCCCTTATGACCCTTTAGGACCCCTTACCATACAACTTAGGGGTCATAAGGGGTCCTAGGATACATTAATGTGTTGTAGAACCCCTTATGATCTCTTAGGACACCTTACAACCCCTTACCATACATCTTAGGGATCCTAAAGGGTCATAGGGGGTCCTAGGACACATTAATGTGTCCTAGGACTCCTTAAGACCCCTTACGAACCCTTAGGATGCCTTACGATATATTAGTGTATGGTAACGGGTCCTGAGGGGTCTTAGGACACAATAATGTGTCTTAGGACCCATTAACAACCCTTACGACACCTAAGATCTCTCTCTCTCTCTCTCTCTCTCTCTCTCTCTCTCTTCTTATATTTGCTGTATGCCTTATGCAAAACATTGAAAATAAAACATTGTATCGAATGCAATTGCAAAAAAAATGTTCACATAAATAAGGTGTACGCTCTATAGGGAATGCACCCTTTTAACTACATTGGGATACATCAATTCTAAGGCTTGGATTTTCCTTGGGCATCCAACCCAAAGGATTGGAGGTTTCAAATAGGTATGAGACGTGTTTTCCAGCAAACACACAAAAAAATCATATTTTTTCTTGCGTGCTCCCCGTCAACTTTTCACATCAAAAAATTAGACAACATGATGTTCTAGACCTCTCTTTTAGCTATCTAACCATATAATTTATTTTTAATTCTAATTATGTTAATCTTTTAATCTCTAATTTATTTTGTAAGTATGTTTGATTTTTGTCAAAAACCAACATGTGGTATTTTGGGCTTAGATTTTGGCTCGTTCGTCCAATTTTTAAACAACTTACTTTTTCGGAAATTAGTCCATTCTACACACTTTAAAGAAAGAAGTTTTGATTTTCGATTAGTTTTCAATGATTTTTAAGGGGATCACACACAAATTTCACGTTTTCAGAATGTGTCCACTTCGGAAATTCATAAAAAAATATACATTCATAAAAAATTAGCAGAAAAATTCAGGATAAACTATGTGGTGTTCGCTAACTTCTCACTGGAGTGAATATTTTTTTTTAAGTTAACATTTTAGGGGGCGCACACCATATGCTATGTTATATTGTTTCACAAAAAATAGGACCACTTTTTGTTCTCCCCCTTTTTTAGGGTCTTAATCTCCACCATTTAAAAAAAAATTAGTAGTTTAGAAACTAGATTAAGAGTACTACAACTCTTGTTGTTGTTGCATCTTAAAATTTTGACTAACTATAATTTATCATCCAAGTTCAGAGTTTGTTGTTTTTAGAAAAAAGTGGCATTTTATACCCCATCTTTGTGTAGCTACCCAATTATAAAGGTCGGATAATCACATATATGCATATGTATTTATATATACTTGACGTCAAATTATTAATATATGTTGATATTTAGTTATAAATGTTTAATTAAAATATCTAAATTTAATTCGATTAAAATACCAAGTTTAAATTTATTAGTTAGATATTTAATTAATATTAAATTATAAATTAATCATAGGTGTATGATCAAACAAAGTCTTTTTTAATGGATAATAGGTTGTAGCCGAAGTATTATTGAAATATTGAAATATAAAATTACAGACCTTGTTCAAAAGAGTGGTAGGAAGAAAGAACTAGGTAAAGAAAACCTCCAGCGAATGCTTACAAACAACCAGAATACAAATGACGACCTGTAATACTAATCAGATTGAAAAATAGGTACACTCCATAGAAGGAAAGACCTAATTCATTATTAAATCATATCTCACCTTTGACCATCTTGATCCAATCAAAATATTAGTTTCAACTATATATTTTAACAGGCATTAAATGTGTAGACCATTGGCTTCAGATAATGAGAGCTAGTTGGCCAATCTTCCAAACATAAGAAACCCCAAAATCTAAAGCACGGTCGATCAGACCAATCCATAACCACCATGCATCCAAAGAGAACAAAGGATGCCTCCCCAAGCCACCAGTCCATTTGGATTTTATGAATTCAAATAAAAAAGACCACCTATACACTTCATCAGTAATTCGATTTGCCAGACCATTCACACATATTGTACATGCAAGGTTTGATTTCATCGGCCAGGTGAAAAAGACAGAGGTAAAGATGGGTACCACATTGTCATCCCAAAATGACCCCAAGCGACCATTGCTATTGAATTTAGACAGTCTAGATTGATGAAGAAAAATATGATCAATGAAGAGTGCAATCACCAGCCTCCTAATGAGGCCGCACACGTCAAGGGCCAGTTAGCCCCTCACAAACCATCTTCAGATTATTAGTGCTTTCCAAGGGAAGGGCTTCCTCCATTGGACTTTGAAGACTTCTTAGAGTCATCATGTGAGGAAACCTTCTCCCTGTCTTGTTAAGCCAAAGTCTTATCATGTCGAGTTTTTATTGTATTGATTATCAACTGGAGTGCCATGCGTGAGCTTTGGGAATCCAAGTTGCAACTTCCCTCCCTAGCTACCATTGAACATACAAGGGAATCGACACCAAGTTTAGGCTCTGTTTGAGTTCCACATCAAACTCTATCCATCGATAGTTATTGATTACCTATAGGGATTACGGGCATAATCATTTTGTCTGATTCTGAATTGGGAATGTCAGTTTTTTAATAACACCTACTATCCACCGCATCCTTGGGAGCTGACAAGTGAGGGGTGACAGTTACAGTTTTTGCCCTCCAGACTGATTTTGTGCCAACCTCTGATTTTCTTTCAGCTTCAAAGTGTGATCGGGCCTTACATCGAATACAAAGTTGTCCGACGATCATCCAAACCCACGATGCCCAGAGCCATCGTTGATGCATCTGTTGCTCGACATTCATCTCTACCCTTTGAAGTACCCTTCGCAACGCCATATGATCAAACAAAGTGTTACTTTAATATCTACTTTTATTTATATATAATTTTGGATATTATGCTATAATAATTAATTGAATTTAAATAATAATTTAAACATGCAATTTTACATAAACTAATATTTAATAAATTAATTTTAATTCTTAATTAGAAGTTCAATTGTGCAACTTAAATAAATTTGATAATTAATAAATTGAATTTTATTTTAAGTTATTTTTATTTTCTTTTAGGGTGTTTTTCCTTTTCAAACCCTAGTTTTCTTGTTTTCTCCTTAAATCGGTTGAATGTGGCAAATTATGCATGCATTTGGTTTTGTAGCTATTTTTCTGGCAAGTTTTTTGGGATCATTTCATTCAGAGGTTTTTGAGATAAATATTGGATTTTAAAGCTTGGAGTATTTGGATTTCAGTTTCATCTTCTGCTTTCTCTTCAGATTCGATTTATTCCTTAGAAGTAGGGGTTCGACCGATTGTAGTTAAAAATTCAACTTCTATCATCTTCGTATCTGAATAGTTGCATGTTGATATGAACTTCTGAGACATTTTGATTCATTTCCTTATAAAGAATCACAGTTTTGATAATAAAGAATGGTGAAAATAAATTCTCTATATCCTCCATTTGAAAAAAAATAGAGTATTAAGGAAAGATAAATAAACCCATAACTGTGTTTTCTTGATTTTATTTAATTTTTGTCTATTGAATGTAGAATTCAATTCAAAGAAATTTAAAAAAAAAATTAATTAATCCTTGTAGACACCTAAATCTGATTAACAAATTCATAATAAAATTTAGCTCTCTCCTAGGCATTTTTTTAAATATTATTATTTAATTAAACTATGTTGATCCCTTAATTAATTAATTATAGTCTAATTAATTAAATATGTAACCTTAGCTATTTAATTAATTAATCCCCTTCTTCTATCAATTAAAACAAATACCTTATTTGGTTTAATTAATTAATTTATCCATTTTCCTCTATTATTGAATTAAATAAATCTCATTTAATCCAATTTAAGCACATGGCTCCTAACTTTAACCCCTAACCAAACCTCCTTCAACCACCTAACCCATGGTTCTAACACAACCCAACTACTTCACACATACCAATCCCTTCTTATGTTGGTTAATCATACTTGAATAGTGATGTGGTACTGGAGTCTTGTTGCTACTACAGAGTCAGCTTGGCTCTGATCTGAGATCTTTCTCCTAGATCTCTTACGGTATTCACAACCCTAAACTGAGGTAAGTCATTATCATCTTTACGTCCCCTTCAGGACTCGGTCCCCATCGACATGTTATTCATCTTCCTCACTGAACCTACACAAATAGATTCATTCTACTTACTCAATCAATGTTTTCAGAACATTGCTTTCATTCTCTTCCCTAGCCGGACTATTACCGAGCTCGCCTAGTGTAAGATATCCAGACTCGTAACTGTTGCTTCTCCTACCAAAAAAAAAAGGAAACTATGTACAAGGGCTCTTCTCAAGTTCCATCCCCACAAATGATACCATGGACTCTGGAATCTCGTGGGGTCATTATTGTTTACAACCCAGAACAGGTGAAGAACTAACAACTTGCAAAACAGAAATAAAGTAAGCTAATCTACTAGCATGCAAAATGAACAACAAATCTTGATATTCACTAAACACACAGTCTACAACTTCTCATTACTGGAAATAAAATACAACAATACAATAATTTACAACTCTATAACTTTATGTAACTTCCTTCTCTTTGCAACCTCTACTTTCTCCTCCTTTAAAATGAAGGCTTGAGATGTCATTATTAACCATCCTATCATTAGAACAACCCTAACTGCCCACTCAATCGCAAGCATCTCTTCAGGAACCGTTACAACTGCCCATACTGTCCATTAAAGACAAATCCACTTTTCACGAGCCGTTACGACTCAATTTACCGAGCAACGGTAATGCAAAACTGAGCACTAGTCTTAATCAGGTGCTAGTGTTAACCAAAATTCAGTGTTAACCTAAGCGCCAGTCATACCGAGTATCTTATCAAAATTTCTTGATGCCTTGGTTGGATTTCTAAAGGCTTACAAACTACCCCACACACACATATGACAACTAACAGAAATCAACTAAGCAACTAGAGTGTTTTTTCTTCAGCTTGACCCATTTTTCCACTCGGTCATTACAAGAGTGAATGAACAAAACACTTTACAAACCAAAAAAACTAATCTAAGAGTTCTTAAGGATCTTTCACCCTAGTTCTTTAGGTGCTCCTGCACCATACTCCCCCAACAGAGAGAAATCAACTTCCAGGTGATTGGATCAGGTCGGGGTCAATGCCCAACTTTTTGAACTCGGTCTCCGGCACCCATGTGGCTTCAGAACTAGCTTGTCCTTGCCACTTGACTAGATGTTCCATGTATTTCTTTGTTCTAGTCTTCTTGGAAACTCTTGAACTCAGAATCTTCTCTACTCTTGGCTTTGGGGCTACTAGAAGTTTTAGTGCCTTGAGATCCTCTATTGTTGCTTTTAAACCAGGACCTTCTTCTAGAATTGGTCCCTTATAGGAATCTAGATCTGCCACATTAAAGATTGGAGATAAACCTATATCAGTAGGAAGGTCAACTTTGTAATCATTAGACCCATAGTTTGCCAAAATTTCACAAGGGCCTATCTTTCTCATTTGAAGCTTACTTGAGACACCTTTTTGCAACCGTGCTTTGTTTAGGTGCACCGTGACCAAATCTCCAACTTGAAACTGAACATCTCTTTCTTCACAGTATCATGGACGTCTTTCATGGACTGAGAAAAATCTTCATCATAACCACTCTTCTCTACATTATTTCCAAGATCCCTAAGTTCACATATACCCCTGGGATGAATCCCATATACTATTGCAATAGGGCTTTTTCCAGTGGGTCTATTGACTGTATCATTGTAGGAAAACTTTGCCTATGCAAGTAACTAATCCCACGACTGTCCATATTCTTTTGTGAGACATCTCAAAATATTTCCTAAAATTTGGTTCACCACTTCAGTCTGACCATCGGTTTGTGGGTGATATGCCGAGCTGAAGGAAAGGTTCATACTGAGCTTGTTCCATAAGGTTTTCCAGAAATAACTCATAAACTTAGATTGTCGGTCTGATACAATACTCAAAGGTAATCCATGTATCCTCACTGCTTCTCTGAAGAAAAGATGTGCTATATAACATGCATCATGTGTGGTCTTGTATGGCACAAAGTGAGCCATCTTGCTGAATCTATCCACAATCACAAAAATATTGTCCATTCCTAGCTTGTTCTTAGGAAGTCCAACCACAAAATCCATGCTGACACACTCCCAAGGTCAGTTTGGGATTGGAAGTGGTTGATACAATCCTGCATTTGATGAAGTACCCTTGGCCTTTTGACAAACTATGCATATCTCTACATACTTCTGAACATCTTTGCTCATTCTTGGCCAATAGCAGTACTGCTGCACCAATTCTAAGGTTTTATGCACCCCAAAATTTCCATACTAATACATTATACCCTAAAAATTGACCAACATTTCCCACAAACCATTAAAATGCTTTTGCTTTGTTGATTTATTGAAGGAAAATTTTGAATTTTTTTTAATCCATGCTCGTGTTCGTCGGAATTCCGACAAACCCGGGCATATAACTAAAAAAAAGGGGGTGATCACTTTCATTGTTTTATAATTTCATTTTGTTTTAATTGCACGTTGCAGAGCGGAGGGTAAAAGGATTAGGACATCATTGTGCAGAGGGGAGGCCGAAAGGATTTTATTGTACGAAGAGGCCTCAGAAATTTCGGAACCTAAGTGTTGGATGCTCTTCAATCCAGTGTACAACATTTGATTCTTATTGGGGATCATTAAAAGTTATCACCCAATGGCATGTCACAATCTGGAGCGCTGGTATGTATGCACGCTCATATATGTATATTAAAATGCACATCTTTGGGTTCAGTAATAGTAATTATATGGACATCCATCAACACGCACAAGTATAGAGGGTTTCTAAACCAAGGAAATGACTAGGTAGTGAGATGCATAGACCATGGATTTGTTGAATAATATCTAGAAACTTCTAGGCCAATGCAATTTATAGGTGAAATTGCTGCATAAAAACAATGGATGTCATGGCAGTGATATATGCAAAACATGGAAGTTTAGGCCCGACATGTTAACTGTCTAACTCATGAAATGTTTTGTTTGACACAACCCCTCAATAAAATGTGGTCTCGATCATTGCCATGATTTCAGCATGCATTCAAAATGGATGATTTGAAACGTCTTTGGAGGCTTTCAAACAAATTGCAATCTCAAAACTAAAAACCGGAAACCGTAGATTTTATAAAAGAATCTCATCAATGAGGGAGTTGCCCTAATTTATGGTAAAATAAATGATAGAGAAAGTCAATAAAATTATCACAGGCTTAGCAATGTAGGCAGGGAAGCATGATTGACAAATGCAAGATCTAGGGCATATTATGTGTCATTTTGATTGTCTGTGTTTTTCTTCTTTTGTATGGTGGAAACATAATGAATACCTAATTGCATACTTTTTTCTCATGGGGTTATGTGGAGAAGTAGGGCCAAAACCAAGCTTTAATTTATCCATAATCTAGAGAAGTAGGGTCAAAACCAACATATGCATGTCTTTTCCCCTTTTCATCTACACATAAGGTGGAGGGATGCACTCCTATCCAGCAACTCCCCATGTGTGTGGCCATTACAAGGCACCACTAATGACTGTGGCCCTTCGTTGTCCCTTCTCTGTCTACAAGCCTATATGATATAAAATCATAATAATGTAACTCAAGTAGGCCCATTTTTCATATCATGGCATCTACATGGAGCAGAATACTTTTAAACAATACTTAGTTATGTCCCCACACAAAAGAAGAAACTATTCACCTAGCCTAGAAAACTTTCAGCTCCATCTCTTCTCCAATAACCGTGCCTCACGGGGATGACAGAAAGCTAGGCCAAAATTCAAGGCCCTCTAATAGTTTGTTGCACTTCACACCCAACCCAACATGCCCTACTCCACTCTGGTTTGTTTCTTCATTCCCATCCTCTGGTGTTTTTGCACATGGGGCAAAATTCCCAAAAATACCCCTTCGAAAGTCCATATCTTCTACCTTCTCTCCATGACTCTCCAAGCGTCGCCATGTGCAATTGTCCTTGTGGAAAGCCTTAATGGGCGACATCTCTTCAAACAAAGATAGATAAATGACCATCACGATCAAAAATAGAATCACCAACATCTAAATGACCAACACTCCTGTTGTATTCGACAGAGCCTGCACACTCATCAAACCATACTGCGCAACAATCCTTAAAAAAAAATTTAGATTCCTCTGCCACCATTTACCATGGTCCTCTACTGTAGCATTTTATCGATTTATGATGTTCAAATCATTTTCCCTCCTGCAAAAGGGGAAGAAATTCATGTGCAATAAATGAGAGAGAAAATGCCTGGAAATCCCATTTACCAACTTGTAGCCCATACGTAACTAAATTAAGCCAATCCCATCTCTGAAAAATGCATAATCCTCACCTTCCAAATGCATAGATGCTTTGCAACCATTTCATAGAGTCCTTGGTGACTTAGCTACAAATGTTTTCCTTTTCATAAAGTCCTTGGTGACTTAGCTACTAAAACTTATAAACTTGATTTCAGACGAGTCTCTAATTCTTTTTCTTTAGGTTTCATGTACATCTTTGATCAATAGAGATGTCATAAAATAGATTGAATGATGATTAAATATTAATATAGATGTAGAGAAAAAATGAGTCCAAAAATATATGACAATAGTTACAAAGTAAGAATTTTTTACCTTCCATTTTTTCTCCACTCGATGAGTGTATGCGCTTATCTCACATCCAAATCTATTTAATATAGACTGTTTTTGTGTCTCATTCAAGTTGATCATGCAAACTAATATCAAGAATTCAAATTGAACAAACATTAAGATCTAAAAAACTAATTGAAAAATAGATGACCAGAAAAGCCATTTGAAATAAAGGGAATACAATTACTCTTAATGAAAGATCATACACCAAAATTGTAGTTGCACACTAATCGATATCTCACTGTGTCCTTGTTTTGAATCAAAGAATTTTGGACCAGTGTGTTTAAGGCAGTTGGAACTATTTAGTCCTCCATTATCATCAGTGCTCATCAGTAAGATAATTGTAAAAATTACAATAATTTATTACATGTTTTAGCAGCCATAGTGAATAACCATGACATCCTTTTCAGATTCAGACAAGTAATTATTTGATTCAGAATCTATCCATGCATTTTTTTTTTAAGTTTTTATCTAAGATTTATTTGATTAGTTTGGATTTTAAGTACAAATTCTTCATATTATGGTATATATTTTTTTCCTATTTTCTTATTTTTTTTATGAATATTGTGTTAAGTTTGATGAACATATGCATCAATTTCTATTAAATTAAAAATATATGCACATCAGTTTCATTTATTATTTACCTTATTGTGATTGTCCTCTAAATATTATCACCCATAATTTATGGATAATGGCTTGAATGCAGGTGTGGATTTCAAGTTGAAGTTTCTGACTGTAGGAGGGAAAAGAATTAAGCTAACAA